>OX382334.1:16933006-17501226 GCA_947507615.1 Hemithea aestivaria
CAAAATCAGAAAAAAAATCAAAAAAACTTCCCTTCTTTTTTTACTTTCTGAGTCATTCATAAATTATAAGTGATTTAGTAATTTGAAAAGATCCTTGTTTGAAACACAAACGTTCAGTTCAAGATGTCATACTTTAATTGACTTATTGAAACTGCCTCTGATCCAGAACCTTCCAGAGCTTTCAAACCGGCTAATGACCCACGGTGAACCGACCACCGCCAGTTGTAACCGGTTACAACCGGAAACAACCAGTTGACGGTTGTTGTGACATGTAACAATTAAACATGATTGATGTTGTAGGAATCATTTAAGATGTGTGGCACCGACACTTACTCAGATTAAATGTTTGTCTTTTTTAATCAAGGGTTTAACCCCTGTGTGCGAGTCCCTCGGTTACACGAGAATAAGACTAATTTAGAAATATCTTCGAAGAATTTACTGTTTCAAAATGTCTCTCGGTAAAACTGTAGATAACATACATACCTATATTTTTTAATATGTTAAGGGGAGAGAATATGACGGATGGTCGAGTAGAATTGAAGAGGAAGAAGTTGTACAGACTTTAAGTACCTAATGTGGGAAATGATGATGAAGAATGGTAAATTAAAACAGTATAGTAAATAAAATAAAAAACCTAAAATCGTGAGGATCGTGTCCCTGTAAAATACCATAATGTCGTTCGGCTCGCCGAAAAATTCATCTTTTAAAGGAAGCAGTGTTGGTTATAGCTTTTTTTGTAAACAACGAAGTAAGAAGACGAGCAAGACGCTTTCCTGATGGTAAGTGATAACGCTGCTCATAATTAGTACTGTGCTATCCAGGATCTTACAAAGGTAAAATTCTGGATGCACTGCGCAACTGAGACAACACTTCGCACTTGAGAGTCATAAGATGTTAAGACTCTTCAGCCCAGTAATTTCAGCTACAGTGCCCTCCTACCGAAGCACAGTAATGTTTGCACATAACTGCTCAGGCGGTGGAATAACTGGCACTGTTGGGGTACCCACCTAGTCGACCTGCAAAGGAAGTCTACCCCCGGTAAGCTAGACCTTTATAATATGATTAACTGTGCATTTGATCGACTATTTCGTATAATTTCTTTGGACGTCGATCAGCTGTTTCTAAACAATGTCTATCTACGTGAAATGTTATGTCTGGCTCCCGTGACCCAGCCGCCACCGTGATGGGTGGAAAATGGAAAATTATTTGATATTTGCGATTATTCAATATTTTGCGTGTAAATACGCAAAATATTGAATAATATTTTTTTTATTTGATTGAATAATATTTTTTTTATTTTGTAAATACATATACATAGATCTAGAGTGGAGACCGCGTCTCGGCAAACGTAGTGTAGGTCGTCCTTGGGCGAGATGGGGTGACGATATCCGGAAGGTCGCGGGGAGCGGGTGGAGGAGGAAGACGGGGGAACGAGTTGAGTGGCGTGCCATGGGGGAGGCCTATGTCCAGCAGTGGACGAACACAGGCTGATGATGATGATGATATACATAGATAGTATAGATAGAGAAATCTATTCAGAGCAGAAACAGATATATCAGTGGATAAATATATTTAGTCACAGACGGGAATGAAACCCGCAACCTTTTGTTTCGAAAGTAGTTAGCCCACCACGCTACAGAGGCTCCTATTGAGAAATAAGTGAAAAAACCTTTTTTAAAACAAGCTTTTATTATTATTATTACCACCTATCACCAAAGTACTCGTCAAGACGAATCAAATGAGCCCAACCTCGATGGGGTTGCGTCGTTTAATCGCGGACTTTATAAGGCTACCTTCCAACTCCATCATCAGATCAGCTCGATGTCATAATAATATTACATTATCATCCGTTTTGTACAGGTATGTAAAATTTCAGTTCAATCTGATACCCGGAAGTGGGTCAAATTAAACTTGCATGATTTGATTACAGACAGACAGATAGACAACAGACAGGTGAAAGTAATAAAACCTTGTAAAAAAATTGTATAATAATTAAGGCTGGAGTACTACGAAAACCTCGAACACCAATATATCAATAATGAATTGCAATTGTTCACATAAACATAATATTATTATCGACGCGAATTGCGACATCGTATGCTTCATATATTTATATCATTTTCTAGGCCACGCTATTTCTACCAGTTCTTTGTCAATGACAACCGTCTAGGCTGCGAACGAAATACAGTATTTAGGTGAAGTTGAACGAACTTTAGGTATTTTTGGCGAATGTAAAAGTTTAAGGGGAACGACAATTGATTATTGTGTCGGAAAGGTGGTTATTAATGAGGATCTTAAATTTAATGTCTGATGTCGCTGTAATGAGAAGTTTACTTGATACTTTGAGTTTTTTTTTTATCATTTTGAGTTTTTATGCTAGAAAGAATGGAATGAAGAAAATATAATATTTATATGCGATAAAACCAAAACGAAAAAAAAAACATTAAAAATTAAACTGTTTATAATATAATTAGACGAAAAAGGATAGCGCAGCATGTGTAGGTTTAACTTTGGTACCTTATTGCAGTGACTCCACGGTCACTCTAGATCGTCGTCAAAGGCATACATAATATTATATAATTTATAAATAACAATATATACAAGAAACTTGAGTAATAAGGTTCTTGTGTGTATATCACCGTGCCCGGAGAATAAACGGATTAATATTATCGCTGTTTTTGCTTTAATTTCATTTGAAATTCTATAGGACCAACTACATTTATTACTAATTTTCTTTCTATTTTTTTTTTGTAATAAAAAAAAATTATTTTCAAAGTTCTGGTTTCTGGTTCAAAAGTTACTAATGACAAATATTTTTATTTTTCCAGTAAAGTTGAGTTTTTTTGCAGTTATCCGTTTATTCGGCGGGGGTTAGTGATGTGTCCTAGGATCTCATATTGAAGAAGAAAGTGACACAATATAAAATCTCTCAGCTCACATAACCTGTTGCTTCCCCAGTTTGGCTACAGTTGGCAAATGTTGGTGAATGTAATCTATAAATGTTTGTTGGCAGAGAACAAGGATCGGCTGCAGCGCGCGCCCTTCGAAACAGCCCTGCATCACGCCGGTAAGAATACTACATTTATTTACTGGTTTTTACATAATATACACACGTTTTTAGTGAAAGGTTTACTAGAACTAGAATAACAAAAAAGGCACAACTCACGTCTAATATTTACGGTAGCATCGTCGCTTAGAGTCATGCGAAATCGTGGTCAAAGACTGACCTATAGAGGTAAAGTGTAAAAATACTGACAGTCTAAAATATTAGTGAATTGAGATAAATAAAATTAAACAGAATAACTAAAAAAGCGAGCTCTATTTTTTAGTAGATAAGAAACGTTCCTTATTAGGCTAGAAAAGGAGAAAAGCCACTTTGTCAGCTTTTTCAACTTTAACTTTTAACTAGTGATAGTTATAATAATTGCAAATCTACTACTCTAGATCGATCTATTGAGTTCATCAATAATTAAGGCCCACCCCACATTGGGCGACAGCGGCTGAGTAGGTGACAAAAGTCACAACAACAACGCGATTTAATTTGTTCATCTTGTCACTAAATCTTCTAAATATATAAAAGGAAAGAGTGACTGATTGATTGACTGACTGACTGATCTATCAACGCACAGCCCAAACCACTGAATGGATTCGGTAGAAATTTGGACTGATAGGTTTTATGATGTAGACCTCCGCTAAGAAAGACCTTTGTGATGCGGGTAAAGCCGCGAGCTAAACTTGTAACTTGTATCATAAAAAATAATGAAGTGCCATGTAACATTTTTCATTATTTACAGTTTAAGATGGTTGCCTACTCCCTGTAGGCAAATGAACTCTGTTTTGGCAGCCGCCCTTAGGTTATTTTGGTGGCGGAAGACCAAAGGTCGGCAGACGCCCTTTGATTCCACGCATGATAATATGTGACATCATAATGATATACCTACCATGTGCAATAATTACGGTCATCCATCTTTATTGAGGTATATTTATGTTACTTTTTTCTTATCAGAGGGGTAATTATTCACATTCGAATTCATCTCAAAGCGATAGGCGTCGAATTTTAACTAAATTTAAAAAAGTGGCTGTGACATACGGACGGACGGACGGACGGACGGACGGACAGACGCACAGACATGACGAACATAAGGGTTCCGTTTTTTGCCATTTAGCTACGGAACCCTAAAAATACCTTGAAGAGCTCTACCATCCCGCTTTAAAATGACTGAAACTTCACCATTTTTGAAACCGCAACCCTGAGAAGTTTAGTCCGTTTAAAAATGTAGGTGTGTTAACTAAAATAATATCATTATTTGTGAGAAACTAATTCTAACTTTACCATTTTCACGGCGTTAACCATAACTAACGTTTTGTTTGACAGGCAGATGTATTTTAAAACTGAACAAAATTTATTTACTTTAGAGACAGCTTTCTTGAATAATAAGCTTTTTCACCTCGAACGGGGAAATATTTGTTTTTCACCTACATTGTTTACGCGTGAATCACACAAAAACAAATCCGATTTCACAGAAAAACAACAAAATAGTTGAAAAGTATTCGATAGTTGATTCTTGTTTCGTCAGGTTAAGAGCAATTGGAATTGGAACAAATAAACAATTTGTTCAATTGTTTTTGTTTGTCCCAATTTTATAAAGTAAACTTTCTTTGAGTTGTCGCTTCGATGTAGGATAATTGATTTGTTTAGTACTAACAGCACCTAGCGATACGTAGGTATGTACTCGTAGTATACATACTAGAGGTATATTACCTATTTTCAGATCAATAAAAAGGATGTTTTTAGGGTTCCGTACCTCAAAAGGATAAAACGGAACCCTTATAGGATCACTTTGTTGTCCGTCCGTCTGTCTGTCTGTCTGTCTGTCTGTCTGTCTGTCTGTCTGTCTGTCTGTCTGTCTGTCTGTCTGTCTGTCAAGACCCTTTTTCTCTGAAACGCGTGGAGGTAACAAGCTGAAATTTATAGGAAATACTAAGGTCTATTGCCTCTTAGAGCTGTGAAAATTTCAAACTTCTAGGCCAACGCAATCAAAAGATATAGTCGAATATGTCGCAAATTTCAGCAAATTTTCGACATTACCAAATAAATCAAAACCTACGGGGCACTTCCCGTAAACTCAGAATCTTGAAATTTGGCACGAAGTAATTCCTTAGAGCACAAATAAAGGAAAAATTGCGAAAACTAAAAATTTTTATTTGCATCATATGAAAAAAATATTTTGAATAATTTTATACCTACTACCCTTTTTCTCATGAACGCGTAAACGTATTAAATTGAAATTCATATCAAATACTCAAGTCTATAATACCTTTAAACTGTAATAAAATCAAACCTCTATGTCAACGCATTCAAAAGAAACAGTAATTTTAGTCGTAATTTTAAACTCGCAATTACTCTCAAAAAATCAAAACCTACAGGGTACTTCCCGTGATCTTGGAATCTTGAAATTTGGCACAAAGCAACTTCTTAGAGCACAGATAAAGGAAAAATTGCGAAAATTGTAAATGTTTAGTTACATCATGTAAAAAAATATTTTTATTAATTTCATACTTACTACCTTATTTCTCATGAACGCGTGCAGTTATTAAACTGAAATTCATATCAAATTCTAAGGTCTATAATACCTTTAAACTGTAATAAAATCAAACCTCTATCTCAACGCATTCAAAAGAAACAGCAATTTTAGCCATATTTTTTAACTCGCGACTACTCTCTAGGGAATCAAAACCTACAGGTTACTTGCCGTTAACTCAGAATCTTGAAATTTGGTACGCAGCAACGTTTTAAATCACAGGCACAGGAAAAATTGCGAAAACTGTAAATTTTTAGTTACATCATATAAAAAAAAATTTTTAATCATTTCATACTTACTACCTTATTTCTCATGAACGCGTACAGATATTAAATTGAAATTCATACTAAATACTCAAATTTATAATACCTTTAAGCTGTAAAAAAATCAAACATCTATGTCAACGCAATCAAAAAAAACCGGTCAAGTACGAGTACGACTCGAGCACCGAGGGTTCCGTACAAACCTATGGGTTTCTACGGAACCCTAAGGAAAAGTGGGTATAATATTATATACTGTAGGTTTTGATTCCCTTGCGAGTACTTGCGAGTTTGAAAATATGCGGCTAAAATTGCTGTTTCTTTTGATTGCGTTGACATAGATGTTTGATTTTTGTACAGCTTAAAGTTATTATAAAGCTGAGTATTTGGTATGAATTTCAATTTAATACCTGTACGCGTTCTTGAGGAAACGGATACTAAATACAAAATTATTAAAAATATTTTTTTATATGATGTAACAAAAAATTTATAGTTTTCGCAATTTTTCCTATGCATGTGATTTAAGACGTTGCTGCGTACCAAATTCCAAGATTCTGAGTTAACGGCAAGTACCCTGTAGGTTTTGATTCCCTTGAGAGTAGTCGCGAGTTAAAACAAGTGAAATTTAAAAAATACTTTTTAAAAACAAGCTTTAATTATTGTTATCATCTTGCATCATAAAGTACTCGTCAAGACGAATCAAATGAGCCCAAACTCGATGGGGTTGCGTTGTTTTATGACGGAGTTCCTTTGGCCACCTTCCAGCTCCATCATCAGATCAGCTCGATGTCATAAAAATATTGCATTGTCATCCGATTTATACACGCATGCAAATTTTCAGCTCAATTGGAAACCGGGAAGTGGGTCAAATTAAACTTGCAAGATTTGATTACAGACAGACAGACAGACAGACAGACAGACAGACAGACAGACAACAGACAGGTGAAAGTAATATAAAGCTTGTAAAATACGGCTAAAATTGCTGTTTTTTTTTAATGCGTTGAGATAGATGTTTGATTTTATTACAGTTTAAGGGTATAATAGACCTTAGTATTAGATATAAATTTCAGTTTAATACCTGCACGCGTTCATGAGAAATAAGGTAGAAAGTATGAAATTTTTAAAAATATTTTTTTATATGATGTAACTAAAAATATACAATTTTCGCAATTTTTCCTTTATCTGTGCTCTAAGGAGTTGCTTCTTGCCAAATTTCAAGATTCTGAGATCACGGGAAGTACCCTGTAGGTTTTGATTTTTTGAGAGTATTTGCGAGTTTAAAATTGCGACTAAAATGGCTGTTTCTTTTGAATGCGTTGATATAGAGGTTTGATTTTATTACAGTTTAAAGGTATTATAGACTTGAGTATTTGATATGAATTTCAATTTAACACGTTTACGCGTTCACGAGAAAAAGGGTAGAAAGTATGAAATTATTCAAAATATTTTTTTCATATGATGAAAATAAAAATTTATGGTTTTCGCAATTTTTCCTTTATCTGTACTCTAAGAAGCTGCTTCGTGCCAAATTTCAAGATTCTGAGTTCACGAGAAGTACCCCATAGGTTTTGATTTATTTGCGAATGTCGAAAATTTGCTGAAATTTGCGACATATTCGACTTTATCTTTTGATTGCGTTGGCCTAGAAGTTTGAATTTTTCACAGCACCAAGAGGCAATGGACCTTAGTATTTTCTATAAATTTCAGCTTGTTACGTCCACGCGTTGCTGAGAAAAAGGGTCTTGACAGACAGACAGACAGACAGACAGACAGACGGACGGACAACAAAGTGATCCTATAAGGGTTCCGTTTTTTTCCTTTTGAGGTACGGAACCCTAAAAAGTGATCCTATAAGGGTTCCGTTTTTTCCTTTTGAGGTACGGAACCCTAAAAACAGCAATTTTAGCCGCATATTTTCAAACTCACAAGTACTCGCAAGGGAATCAAAACCTACAGTATATAATATTATACCCACGTTTCCTTAGGGTTCCAAAGAAACCCGTAGGTTTGTACGGAACCCTCGGTGCTCGAGTCCTACTCGTACTTGACCGGTTTTTTTTTTTTAATAAAATCGAAATTTCATTAAAAATGTTTGAAAAACAAGCTTTTATATAAATGCTCTAAAATTAAGGAAATAAACGAAATAAACACGATCTCACGTTATGTTAACCACCATGCGACCGTAGATGGTAGCGGACTTAACCTAGAAGGCGGGATAAATCCCTCCCTGGCTTCACAGAACATCATGCCGGTACACGGTCACAATGACCGCTTGGCGACACGGATTTGTCCGATAGGTAACTAGCCACGTCAGTTAGGCAGATGGCTGGACCATAAAAATAGACTAATCATTGATATTAAATACGATTGTCTCTTTCAAAAATAGCTTTCAAAACTTTATGAGTACTTATTAGAATAATTGGCATGGTTTCCAAACAGACAACGGAATGACACCCACATCTGTGTTTTATTACAATATGGCGATAAATGAAGACAATGGTGGCAAGGTCACGTCTAATGGTAACTTAAACGTGGATTGGAAATAATATTATTATTAATTAGAAGACCCGGTGAACTTCGTATCACCTACATAAGCCTATACATGGCAAACCATAAAATAATGATTAAACAAACTAAAAAAACAAGAGGTTTTTATGCTAATATAAAATTGTATTTTATTTTACAATTTAGATATAACTTACATCTTAAACTTACATCTTATAATTAGAATACTTTTGGTGTTAATTTTAGCCTTATGAGGTTAAATATCTTAAGTTTCTTGAAAAAAAAAAAAAATCCATTTTTTCATACTTATATTACTCATAAAATTATTTACTTATAGAAGAAATTATATTTTACTCAAAGAAGTTTAAAAGTTTCCACCTTTTTACTATCTCCGCTGAAAAATAATGCCTATGTAACATCTTTTTTCGTTATCATCTCTATATTATCATATGTACTCGTACATAGATATATAATATAAATTTAATGTGTCTTATAGTTTTCCCTTTCTAAAAAGCTAGTTTCAGTTCAACACTGGCGTAGACGTCTATAGGCGTCGGTAACCACATTCTACCATTTAATGGAAAGTCACCCTCTTTACGATAGACATTTACGTATAATGACCAATTTACGAGTGTCGAGTAATATTCCGAGCCGTTTGATCGTCAGAATCGATGTCTTTTGCGTCTATAAGAGTAATAGAGGTATTTCCATCATAATATTCTGTTACTAAGAGGTTAGAGGTTAAGGGGTAGGCTATACGATCATATCGACGCTGGAAAGGCAACTTTGCTTATCCACCATTTAGCAACTTTACAGGATCCTAAAAAATCCATTTTTTTTTTAATTCAAATCAAATAATTTATTTGCGTATAAGGGTACAATATGGTTGATAATATAAATAACATTATGATCGCCTTATTCTGCCTTTCGGCGTGCAACATACCACTTAAAATTATTACAGGTATATCTAAAAAAACCATTGATATTATAATATATATCATTACATTGAGTTAAAATTATAATAAAATAAGTATAATTAAAATAGCAAATAATTATGATGTCAAAGTTTAGGAAATTAATAATTATGTCATATTTAATTAAAATTGTCAGATAAAATGTCAAACAAACAAGAATTTATCAGCTAAATATTCATCAATAGAGTAATACGCTTTTTATCCAAATTGTCTGAAAATTGGTCAGAATCGGTCAAAATTAATATTATTAAGAATAGAAAAGAGGATAGATTTAAACAGCCTTCTAGGTTCAAACTACTTCCATCTACGGCTGCGTCGTCGCTTATCATCACGTGAGATCGTGGTCAAAAGGTAACTATACCAAATAACAAGTGAATTAAATTAAAAATTTTAAAAAAAACCCCAACGCAATATGTAATTCACCATTCTGTGGTGGCGGCCATCTTAGACCGATTTTCACCAAATATGGCTAAGAACACTCTCGACTAACTCTACTTTCAAGCAAAAAAAACTAAATCAAAATCCGTTCATCCGTTTGGGAGCTACGATGCCACAGACAGACACACACAGACAGACAGACAGACAGACACGTCAAACTTATAACACCCCGTCGTTTTTGCGTCGGGGGTTAAAAAAACGGGTAAATGAAAAGTAGTAAGTGAAATTTAAATAAAACGTTTTAAAAACAAACTTTTATTTTATTACCATCTAGCACCATAAAGTACTCGTCAAGACGAATCAAATGAGCCCAAACTCGATGGGGTTGCGTCGTTTAATAACGGAGTTTCTATGGCCACCTTCCAGCTCCATCATCAGATCAGCTCGATGTCATAAAAATATTGCATTGTCATCCGATTTATACAGGCATGCAAAATTTCAGCTTCATCGGACACCGGGAAATGGGTCAAATTAAACTTGCAAGATTTGATTACAGAAAGACAGACAGACAACAGACAGGTGAAAGTAAATAAAAGCCTTTAAAAAGGTATGAGATACAGTCGTGACGTACCTACCAACTCTGGTAATTTTTGTATCGGTTAGTGACGTCACGCGTCCTCACACAAAAAAATCGTATCTACTATCGTACCTTTGGTGGAACAAGGGCACAATTATTTCAATTTAAAATTTAATTAGATGTGCCCTTGTTCCATCGAAGGTGCGATAGTTTTTGTTGCTCAAGTTTTGTACATTTTTTAGATTAGATTAGATTAGATAACACTTTATTGATGCAACTTACAAGACTTTTTTTATTCTGTCAACATCCCTATTTATTACTAGCGACCCAAAATAATATGGAGTGTGCAGCCCTCCCTTGTCAAACCTTGAAAAGGTCACTGAATTTATGGGGAATTAATTGATCGACTTTATGGGAGTGATGGCATCGATGGGAATACAATATTATTGGAAGTTTAAGGGCATATCTATAGGTCAAACCACTTGTAAAAGATTTTCTCATAAATATAGAACTATGAACTTGAAGACCAGTTCACACTAAGTATAATTTAATTGTTACAATCATGGTACCTATATATTATAATAAATAGATAATAATATATAAATAGGTCATGTTTAAGTTTGGCTAATAACGGACAATGAACAAAATATCGTAATTAAATAATAATTAAAATAAAAGAAGTGAGTTAAAAAAACTTTTTGGAACAAGCTTGTTTTTTACATGTGTATATGTGTATCAAAAGAACTTAAAAGTTACTAACGTCCTATTAAGATCTCCCAGTTACATCGTTAGATCTTGGCTACAATCTAGCACTAAAGAACTCGTCAAGACGGATCAAACGAGTCCAAACTCGATGGGGTTGTGTCGTTTAACCACTGAGTTAATATGGCCAATGGCCTCTTCCTATTTCGTCATCAGATCAGCTTTATGTCAAAATAATTTTGCATTGTCATTTCATTTACACATGCATGCAAATTTTTAGTTCAATCGGTAACCAGGAAGTGGAACAAATTTTACCTTAAAAGATTTGATTACAGTTAATGATCGATTTTGGAAATACCGAGTGTTATCCATTATAAATACGACACGGCTGTACTCACGTTAATTATTCGTTGAGATATGTCTCAACTATGGTTTCACGGTTCATCCGAAACCGTGGTTGAGTTATATCTCAACGAATTATAATAAACGTCAGTACAGCCGTGTCGTATTTATAATAGTAAATGATCGGACTATATAAAAGCTTGCAATTAAGATTTTAATATCTTATATTAAGTATATTTCATCATCCAGTCTTAGGAAAAAACTAAGAGTTAAATCAACAATAAATAAATAAATAAATAAAATGTTTATCTTCTGTTATAAAAAATCACAATAAAATAACTATTAATGTCAGTTTATGGCATTTTCATTGTTATGTCATTTTTACCAAGTAAAGCAATGTTAGGAAGTAAAACTAAACACTAAGAACAATAGAATGTTTTAATAGTAAATGAAAACTAACAAAGAGATAAGTTTAATGAAAAAATTAAAGCTTAAGATTGACTGAAACTTTTTTTAATGCAAGAAAGGAGACGAGCTAGACGTTCTCTTGATGGTAAGAGATAGCGCTGCCCATAATCATAATCAGTACAGTGCCACCCAGGATTTCACAATTATGAAAAATTGCACCAACGCTTCTTACTCAAAAGTCATAAGACGTTAAGACTCTACAAAAAACCAGCCCAGAAAACGAAGCACACAATGTTTCCACATCACTGCTCAGGCGGTAGAATAACTGGCACGGTTGACTGCTGGGGTACCCACCTAGTCAACCTTCTGCAAAGGAAGTCGATCCCCATTAAATTTTCAAAATATAAATTCTAAGAAATTATATTTCAAAATTTATGAAATGTTATGACCCATCGGGTCGCGCGCTGACATATTATAATCCTTAATGTCATGGCAAAGTCTACTAGTCGCCGTTAGAATTACGACTTTTAAAAAATCTGTCACAAAATTAAACGCTACTTTTTTCTGCGAATTTCTAGTTTTATTATTGTCATGAAAAAAGTGTACTTGACCTATTTCTGAAGCAATAATTCAGATTATGAAATAACTATAACATGGAATTCAGGCGTTTATTGTCATTCTTTATTACATCTATCATGAATTTTGGTTTAGCCGAGTTTTTTGACGTAATAAATGGCGCATAAGAGACGCATTGTCCCGACATACTCTTATGTACCTACTTGAAATAAAATAGGCGAGAAAGAAATTTAGTTGAACGCCTGCATAATTTCATAGGTCATAGATGAAGCGTCCGTGGTCCAGTGGTCGTACCTCCGGCTTGTAGCCCGGAGGCACTGTGTTCAATTTTCAGTGTACCAAAAAAGTATGGTTGGACGCTATCGTGTTTCGGAAATACGTTTTTTATGACTATTGTCATTGAAATTTATGACAAATCTATGTTATACATTATTACCAGCTATATTTTTATACAAGCTTTTATCTATTTTAATCATTGCTTAGTGTCCCTCTAACGATATTTCTCCTAAGTTATCAAATTTAGGGCAATAAAACAAATAGGTAAGAAAAAGTTAGAAGATCTATCATAAGAATTCTTAAAAATCACATATGAGAAGTGTTATTTACAAAATTAATCACAGCTCCAAAGAATCCGCACCAAATGTTTCATGACAAAATGGCGGAACACAAAATGGCTGACGTAAGCAGTTTCCCTCCAAAACAAACGATCAAAGAACGCTTGCGATTTTATTGTTCGCTGTAAAGAACTTTTTGATGAAAGAAATAATAATTAATGTGTGATTTAATTTATTTTGCTTGGAGTCCTTTTGAAGTTCTTGAACTGTGATAATTTTACCCGCCATATTTTTTATTTCAGGATGTTTTCATGACATTACTGTTCTCATTGGCAAACGTTACTCTCAACCTGATTTTAGTTTACAGTTTTTCTTATTCTTTTAACATAATTTCTGCTTTAAAATCTATGACGTATTATATCTAAGTAAACTTCAAAAACTCTTGTTGTCTAAAACAAATGTTGTTGCAATTTCCCAATTTCTCTGATCAGCAAGAAAGCTCATAAGAGTAATGATACTATTTTGGTATCGTTTGAATTCTTCGCCTCCTCTAAAACTAAGTTACACTGACAATAAATAAGAGCGGTATATAATATAAACACTAAATATTAATATTAACTACCGGGAGTAAACTTCCCTTGAAGTTGTCTTGGTGGGCACCCCAATAGTGTCAGTTATACTACCACCTGAGCAGTGATGTGCAAACATTACTATGCTTAGGTAAGAGGGCACTGTAGCTAGTGAAACTACTGGGCTAAAGGGTCTTAAAATCTTATTACTCATGTGTAAGAACCGTTGGGCCAGTGCACCTAGAATTTCACATTATTGTGAAATCCTGGCGTAACACCAGGAGAGCGTCTTGCTCATCTTCTTTTATCTTCGCATAAAAAATAATAATAAATATAAACTCTAGAACCATTTGCGACCCACAAGAGCGGCCAAAGAGCTAAAGAAAGCGCTTAGCAGCAATTTACGTTCAGGAAATATTGTTCCTCTTTCGACCACCCCAGAGCGTGGATAGGATAGTTTAATCTATAGTTATCATCAAAGGCCGTGGTGACCTTGGGCCAACCTGCCCTGACGTCACGGCCGCCGCCCCTTGTTAGCTAAAAGCCCATCAAGGAACGCGGGCTAATGGCAGAGACAACAAACCACCCGCGAATAGATGCTCTTGAAATAATGGACAGATTACTTCCTTGAACCCTTGAGAGGTAACTGTTGAGGCCACTGTTATGGGTTCGGCCATGGGTTCGTGGTTAGATTCGAAATGTTACTTTTTCTATTTTTGTTTATACTCTGGCCAGAGTGGTACCTTATTTATTTAAGCTAACTAGTACTAGGCGATCATTACATATCTAGTGCCAATGTGTATCGAGTACCAATGTGTACGGCTACACCTAGGTTTAGTCAGTTAAGTCTAGGTGTAGCCGCGCTTTGGGCTGTGGGCTTGAGCCGAAACACCTATGTGCAATATATTGTACTTGGATATGTCCTCGATGTATTGTACTATTTATTGCAGTTTCAAATCGCCAAGATTCCGACCAGGCCTGCAACATAACCTATCTCCTCTTTTCTTATCATAAAACGTCCGGGACTTATTACAGATGATGGCAGACTAAACCTTGAAAGTGGGATATATTCCTCCTAAGTTTTGCTGTAATAGAAAAACTATTTTATTTTTTATCAATGGGCTTATCGCGACCAAAAAGTATCTACCCAACTATGACAAAAAAATCATTTGCACTTTTACCAATAATGGGGATTGCTATGGTAAAATATCGCTCTACATCACAATAGTTCACATGACGTAGTTTCCAACTGCCACTATGGCAATAACGATCCAGTATGCCATGAGTCCATGGGGAAATCCTATTATTATGGGATTCCATGGTACTGTGGTTTTAACGACATGGGGTGCATTTATATTTTTTAATGGATATGGGCATATATGTATGTGTGTAGATTTTTATGGTTTTAATACTGGTAGTATGCTTCGTCCATGGCCAGCTATCTATTTAAGAAATCGTAAATGTTTTCCACGTTTTACGCTTAACTAAAATGGGTAGGTATTTTGAAAAACTACTAGAAATATAGTTTTGTAGTTAACCTTCTATCTTTAACCGACTTTTAAAAGGAGAATAAGCTCACCATAGGCACTTTATTTATGTACGTTATATTTGGCGGAAGTCCAACCCATTTAGATTTTTTTTTGTTATGAAGGGTAGTTGTATACTTACTTCTCAGGTGGTCCTAGAGGAATATACATCGTATCCTTTAAGCTTATAAGTGATACCAGTCACTCTGTATATATTTTTGTATTCAGTCAAACAGCTTCTAAGACTATTTTCCATTTAAAGATTTAAATTTTACTTGTTAATCTTCGCGGCACTCGAAACGTCAAAAATATAAATATGTATGTATATATTCTTTTTGGTAATAACCTCATGACTGAGGGTCGTGATCATTGTGTCTCATTAGCTTTGACACCACTTCCTTCCATCTAAGCCGGTCCTGCGCCATTTGGATTGACGCTTGTAGATAAATAGGTAATATTATGTATCAGAGAGATGCATTTAAGGCCAAACGAACCCATACAGCTTAACCAGGTTAATCTAAACGTAGACATTTAATGACTGTAGTTGATATAACGCAAAACAAAGAGAAATAACAACAGGCGATAAATGAACGTAATTCTGGTGTTTCTCACTCTTCAAACACAACTGGACTGTGTAAACAACGTTAGGGATCCGCAACAAATGGTTCCCTTGGAAAAACTGTTGGGGAAAGTTACTACTTTTAGAAATGTGAATATTTTTGGGTGTGATGAAATAATTGAAAGCTCAATACAAGGGAATAAAAATATGGATCGACTTCAAGCTTGTTCTCTATAATAAAAGTTATTATTAACAACGTTATTATATTAATTTTGATCGAGGGTGAGATGTACCTACGTTTTTAATTCATAACTGAAAAATTCTCGAAGTTTTTTTAAATTAAATTTAAATAGGACCACTAAGTGTATCGCTTGAAACAAAAATAATTGGTTCAAGAGTCTTTGAGTTATCGGTGAACAATACATTAAAATAATAATCTGAACAATTTCGAATTTTTTGTCCCTATTGAAGTCAATACACAACGTTGAATTAGTTAACTTAAAGAGTTACTAAGAGACAAACTCACCTTGTTTATTTTTACGCAAAACATTACAGAATACATGCTTATAAAAGGTTATATTAAAAAGTTTAAATTACGAGTAAATAATGTACAGAACCCACGTGACTCTACCAATTATATTCCTACCAACGTAACAATGCTCTGTGAAAAATCATTAAAGAGTATTTCTGACAGTAGTACAGACAGTACACATAAAACTAAATTAAATGTGTAATAAAGTATATACCAAATTAGCGTGCGTTGATAGATTTAACAAGGTCAAACTATATTTGTTTCGCAAATAACAAAAACTATCTCTTTATGTGAAGAAGTAAGAAAACGAGTAAAATGCTCTCCTGATGTTAAGAGATAACGCTGGCCATAATCAGTAGTGCCACCTAGGATTTCAAAATGAAGTGAAATTCTCGGTGCACTGCACCGACGCTTCTTAGTCAAGAGTCATATGATGTTAAGACTCTTTAGCCCAGTAATTAATTCTTGAATAAATCTAGTTTAGGCTGATCTCAATTTGTGCTTGCGTGACTTTCGCAGGTGTAAGTCGGTATTGTAGGCCTTGTCGTAATCTTGGCGACTTGATTGTAGCATAAATATTTGCACACAACGCATAATCATTAAGTGAAAACAATGGAGCAAATTTTGTTTAAAAATGTGATGTCTTAGCCACGAAGCGCATGAGCCTCCTTAGGACTACGTACCCTAAACTCAAGGAGTATGTAGATTCCTTCTTCCTAGTACCCGCTGCCCCGGCATTACGGCATCCCGCAGGAACACCTCTAGGTTTTTTTGTGAGCATCCACACCGCGCCCATCTTCGGCGGAGGACTCCTCCGCCACATACCGCCCTGCGTCCCCCGGTGTAGGGTGACGATGCGTAATGCATTTTACCTGGGTAAAAAAAGGGGTGAACACAAGTCGAATTGTTCCTGGCCCTGCCCGCACCATTTTAAGATAGTATAAGTTACTAGCTTATGCTCGCGGCTTTGCCCGCGTAGTCAAATCTTTTCTTAGCGGAGGTCTACGTCTTAAAACCTTTCTGTATTCCAAATTTCAACCCAATCGGTTCAGCGGTTTAGGCTGAGCATTGATAGATCATCTCTTTCTTTTTATTTATTTAGATTTTTTAGTAAAAAATCCTAATGTTTTCCTACGTTTAGGTTCAGAATTTTGTTTTACACAATTCAGAACACTGCCAGTACATAAAGCAACTCAAGTACCTAATATACTGTGCCACTGGTGATTGAAGATAATTCCGATATTTTTGGGGACATTGACACCGAGTTCAATGAACTCAGTGTCTCTATTTTGAGAACAACAGTGAAAACACTTTGTGTTTATATTATTTTAACATTGACTTGCAGAACGGATTTATATAAAAAATAAAATAATATTTTATGTAACGCTCGATTGATCACAATAAATTATATTATAATTCATTGAATTAGGCGTTATTTTTCGGATATCCTTTCCTATAATTAAATATTAATATTTAGTGATAATTCCGCCCCAAAACTGTCAGTGAAGCCAGGGAGAGATTTATCCCGCCTTCTAGGTTTCGTCTGCTACCAAATACGGTCGCAACGTCAGTTAACATCACGCGTGATCGCGGGCAAAGGTAACCTATAGAGTAAAAAAAAAATGCTTGCATTGATTTCACAAGTATACAAAATAGCCGTACTATCAATCAATCAATCAATCAAATTCATTTATTGCTAGGTAGACTTCCTTTGCAAGGAGGTCGACTGGGTGGGTACCCCAACAGTGCCAGTTATTCTACCGCCTGAGCAGTGATGTGCAAACAGTACTGTGCTTCGGTATAAGGGCACTGTAGCTAGTGAAATTACTGGGCTGAAGAGTCTTAACATCTTATGACTCTCAAGTAAGAAGCGTTGGGACAGTGCTACCAGAATTTTACCTTTTTGTAAAATCCTGGGTAACACTGTACTAATTATAGGCAGCGTTATCTCTTACATCAGGAGAGCGACTAGCTATAAAAAAAAACAAACTAGCCATAGTAGGTATATTTTCTTCATCCATGAAGATGAGTAAAAATTTTCCATTTGCCTTTTACTGTTCCACTCATTGGGAAGTCATAAAATTCATTTGCAATAAAAAAAAGATTTATTTTTCCATAAAACTGAGTGTCCTCTAATAGAGGACGAATAGCAATAAACATAATTTGATTATTTTTTCTATCAGACATTAATTTCTTTATGAATTTTTCATTGCGATTGTTGCGACATAATAGGGATGTTGTTGACAAGGTTTTTTTTTATGTAATAGGTGACAAACAATCAAACGGCCCACCTGATGGTGAGTGGCTACCGTCGCCTATGGATACCTGCAATACCAGGAGTACCGCTGGTACGTTGCCTACCTTTCAAGACTCTATTCACTTGCCTTTTGAAGAGTCCCATGTTAAAGCTCATCGGAAATACCGCGGGCGGAAGCTCATTCCACAATTTGCAGGTGTACGGCAAGAAGGAGCGAGTGAATCGCACAGTGCGAGAATGCCAAGCATCAATAATGTGTGGATGCAAGGTCAAAGATTTTTAAATATAATTAGTCCGTAATTTAAGGAATAAAAATATATTAGAAAAATATACGTATTTTTTGGTTTATGAATAACTAGCTTATGCTCGCGGCTTTGCCCGCGTGAACCAATCCTTTCTTAGCGGAGGTCCACGTCATAAGACCTACCTGTGTTCCAAATTTCAAACCAATCCGTTCAGTGGTTTGGGCTGTGCATTGATAGATCAGTCAATCAGTCAATCACTCACTCTTTCCTTTTATATATTTAGATATACATATAATGAATGGCTGAACACTTGCCTATAAGTTTTTGAGTGGGGGCACGTGACGTCACTAATCGGTACAAATAAATGTACTATACTTCGTTTCAAAAACAAAGATAATTTTTTCGGGGTTCGTAGGTTTTATATCTATGAAAATATCATAGATATATTCACAAAAACTGTTATATCCGATATATCTTATGATATAATCAGATATATTATGAAAAATATCCGATATATATCCAATTTATAGAATAGAATAGAATAGAAAACTCTTTAATGAAACACTACAAACATACAGAAAACTTAAAACTATAACACAAAATCACGACATAAGTGTAACAATTGGCGGTCTTATCGCTAAAAGCGATCTCTTCCAGACAACCTAAGATTAAGATAAAAAAAGGTTAAAAGGGTTATTAAGATATTGATCCTTTAAACCCTGCAAATTAGCTAAAAAAATATCTTTGTTTTTGAAACGTAGTATAGATGCCCAGCGACGGGACGACCAAGCAACTTTAGTGCATTGTATCTTGCACATTTTTTGTCATACTAGCTGCGCCAAGCTTTTTTACTCGCTTTACAGAGGTAGCCTTTATTATATTATTATTTCAGGGTCTAAGCAATTTATATACCAAATTTCAGCTTAATCGGTCCACCCGTATAGGCGTGAAAGACATATACATATTATTACACTTTCGCAATTATAATATAAGTAGAATAGTAGGATTTACAAAGAAAAATATATGTCCAAAATTTTTAGGCTTCCGTAGTCAAGTAAGCCTTATTTAATCAACGTCTGTATTTGACTCTGCGCGTGAAGATTTGCGCGTAGTAAAGCGGTTAAACCATCTTTGTCATCCATCCAACAACGCAGTCGCAGTCTACAGTACCTAATCGTTTACGTTGAACCGTAAAACGTATTTAACGTGCCATCTACGTTTACGATGCCTTTGATGGACGATGGTAGAAGTGACGCAATGATAGATTGACCGGTGATCAAGGAAATAGGTTATTTGTTGTTATTTTGTTTTAATTGTTGTTGTTTTTAAAAAATAAACGTAGTAGGCGGGATAAATCCATGGCATTACTGAGCATCATGCCAGAACATCATAATTACCTCCAGGCCATGCAGTTTTGTCCAGAGGGTAGTAACTAGCTACGGTCGAAGCCTACCGCCAATATAGCTAGTAGAAAAAAGTTTCTTTTCTTACCTAACAAAATAAAGCTTGACATTGAACAGTGATGACTTTCGTAGAAGAACAATCGTTCAGCTATCAGCTCATGTCACGTGACCACATTCCCTGGCTTCGCCTGAAACGCCTGTTCAATGTTCTGACCTTGGCGATATTAGCTACCGCGCTGGGCTTTTATATTATTCTATGCATTTTTATTTAAAGTGACGTTACACACAGGCGGGATAGCGGTCGCGGTCCGGGGCGGAATTTTTGTTATGTTTGAATTTGTACGTAACCTGTCACATATAACGCGAACTCGGGCAGGAACTAAATTAAGATCGCGACCGCTTTACCGCTCTGTCCCGCATCTGTCTGACATCAGCATTAAGCTACCTGAGGCGGTAACGAATATCGCTCAGGTTTATCAGATCTTTAAGATAATAAAGCTTGACATTGAACAGAGATGACTTTTGAAGAAGAACAACAATCGTTCAGCTATCAGCTCATGTCACGTGACCACATTCTCTGGCTTCAGACCAACTTATCACATTTGTTATTCACTAACTATGACGTGCTGTGACGACTGACAACAAAACAGTCTTACAATTATTATAGTTTTGAACCAACTTCAAAACAAGAAGTTATCAATTCACAATTATCATGGAACAATCCTTACATCATCTCAGCCATAGGACGTCCACTGCTGAATATAGGCCTCCCCTTTGGACCTACATATAAGTATATACCAGTTGAAAGCGACGCCTGCATCCAGCGTCTTCCAGCGACCTTTATAAGGTCGTATGTCCACTTTGTGGGTTAACGTCCTACGCAACGTTTGCTAGTCTGTGGTCTACACTCGAGCACTTTTCGACCCCATCGGCCATCTGCTCTACGTGCTATGTGGCCTGCCCATTGCCACTGCCCAATGACTTTAGTTTGTCTACGGATCTCCTCATTCCTGATTCGATGGCGTAGAGAAACCCCGAGCATAGTCCTCTCCGTAGCTCTCTGAGCGACTTTGAGCTTCGTGATGAGGCCTACAGTGAAGGACCACGTTTCAGTGCCGTAAGTAATCACTGGTAACACACATTGAACAATCCTTTGCGGCTTCCAAAAAGATTTTTTTTTTGTTTATGTTTGCGGCATCCCAGTTTCCGCAATGTTTATAGTGCTTCTCTAAACACGGTAGCCAGTTAGCTAGATGAGAAAAGTACAGGTATTTGAAATTAGGACTTAGGGTCTATCTAGATCTGAGTAGACTTTGGTGTTTTAACTTTTTTTTTTAACTAAAGCGGTGATAAAGTATGTAGTTTTTATACATAATTGACGCACTTCATTCTCTCGAAATATATAGGTACCTAATATAATAGGTGTGTACAGACAATAGACGGGCATAGTCTGCAAACGACGTAGTGGCGTCGCCCCCTCGGCGCCTACAATTAATTGGATAACGTTTCGTGAGTAGTCCACCTAAATCTAATTTGTGGTAGGACTGCGTAGTACGGGATTAAATGCTCAGGTATTATGGGAAAGGTCATCGTTAATCGAATAGCAATGGCGTTATCTATTTAGATTTTTATACATCTATACGTTTACAGCGCTTTGGTTCTACTTTTTAACCCCTGACGCACTTATAAGCAGCAGACATACATTAATTAGTAACTTTATAGTACATTTAAAATACATGTGTATATTTTTATGTTACGTGAATTGCTACCTCAGATCAAAATTTAGCTACCTCAGAAAAAGAAAGGTAAAGCAAAAAATGTGGTCCCCAAATTGATGCGCTGCTTTCGGGTATTCCTGATGAATTAAACATTTAACTTCAACACCAATATGCTCCAGTGACAGTATTATGTTTTTTTATAACCCAGGAAAAATGCGTCACCAGCGCAGGGCGATAAATGGGATTCCCCCACCAAAGATGGGCGCGGCGGGAATTACCACTAAAAAACCTGGAGGTGTGCCTGCGGAACGCCACATTGCCGGGGTTGCGGGTACGCCGAAACATTCGTCCGCAGCCCCGACGGCGTTTGGTCCTCACTGACAGAAGGTCCCCGGAAACAGTAATGTGTTTCTGCCTTAACATTGAATCAATCTAGATCACCAGTTCAAACCAGTCTCCTCGATCATTGATATCGATCGTAAATCGATAGCAATTCGCATGTGCGATGCACTTGAATCTATTGTTACTTGTTACGACAAGTGTTCTCAATCTATACAAACGATTTTAAAACGGCAATGAAAACTTATGGCTTGTGTACCCTTGGTTGTTTGACTTTTAATATAAACTGCTATTTTTAGCCCAACTTACTTCAAACTTCGAAAGAGAGATTCACAGTTCGTCGTAATCTATTTTCAGACCTAATCCCAAAAGTCATATTATATACCACATATGCAACGAATTAGGGAAATAACACATATGTAGATAATTTTTATGTAAGTTCAGTGATTACTTTTAAAAGCATACACCAATTTAAAAAAAAAACTTTTTTATTTCAAAAAGTCCCTTTTAAATTTTTTCTCAATCGGTCGAGTGATTTCTAGTTAGGAATACAAACGAAACAGAAATACCCTTCCGCTTATAAATTATACTCCATTTTAGTTGATTGCTCATTCTTCTAATAGAGGTGCTTTGCTAAAGAGCGGTAGTCTTAAAATAAAAACACAAAATTTTTAAAAAATGACTTACAGAAGTGCTCCATTGTAGCCTATTTGTATAAATCAATTTTAAGGTTGATTTCAAGCCATTTTGATCGAAATAAACGTCTTTTAATTTTATTAACCATTGATTTTCTCTACCTCCAGGTTACGGCAGCTTCCAATGGCTCCTCCTAATGTCCTGCGGCGCGGTGTACGCGGTGTGTGCTCTCAGCACGACCACGCTGAGCTTCGTGCTGCCGGCTGCCGAAAACGACTTCCAACTCACCTCGAGTGACAAGGGGAAACTTACTGCTACGCCGCTTATTGGTAAATATTAATTTTCTTCTAAATATATAAAAGGACAGAGTGACTGACTGATCTATCAACGCACCTAAACCGCTGAATGGATTGGGTTGAAATTTGGAATACACATAGTTTACTATCCAGGTCTACCTCATGGTAAACCTTAGCTAAGAAAGGATTTGACAACGTGGGCAAAGCCGCAAGCATAAGCTAGTTAAAGATAAAGAGGTTCCCTCAGTGTTACAAAACCTTAAAATAACAGTATTTATAACGTTTTTGAGAGCTTCCCCACTGCATAGCTACCATATAAAATGTTCTACGACTTACGACTATATTAGTACCAACTTGAGTATGGTTAAGAATATAATTTTGTTAACTTAACAGTGGATTTGTAGCAAAAAGCCGAGGTTGATGAATTTGCAGAGAAGGATCTCAGGAAGGTGCTAAGAAAAGCTCTAAGTATTAAAAATTACATCGCAAAGTTATCGTATCGTGACGTAAGAGTCTATGTAGACCACGTCTTGTTGCAGCTGGAAATTTCAATTTTAAAAAGTTTGCGCTTAAGTTTTCTTTGTGAATCGAAGTTCACTAAATTCACCCTGTTCCTAACATGGTAGGTATGTGCGTGGGCTCATATTTCTGGGGCAACCTGGCTGACGCTCGGGGCAGGAAGAAGGCCATCATCGGAGCTCTACTCTTGGACGCAGTGGCTGCGTTCCTGTCCAGCGTGGTCCAATCATTCCCGCTCTTCTTGGCTTGCAGGTATCTGGATTTTAAATCAAGAGTCCACGTGACATTTTCTTTTTTGTGCAAAGAAGTAAAAAGACGAGCAAGACGCTCAACTGATTAAAAGAGATAATATTATGCCCTGCCCATAATCAGAACAGTAGTAACCAGGATTTAAAAATGTAAAGGGTGCACTGCACCAACGCTTTTTACTCAAGAGTCATAAGATTATGATGATGTCAATATTTCTTTGAAAAAATATTTATTTCTCTAATCTCCCGTTAATTTTATCGAAATTGGTCAAACGTCCCAAGTGCAATAAATACAAGTGTGATTGATGCAAGTTTAAATGTGCGTCTTGCTCTCGCGTATTAAATTTAAATAAAAATATATATTTCTCAAGGGTTACCTTTATTAATCATCAGCGGAAGTGCCAAGTAAAAATAGACTCTGTTTAAATCATCTTTAATAGATGCAAAAGTCTACGATGATGATGATGAAATGTTTTCATTCCAAGCTCAATTTCTTTCATTCCCGACGTAACTATTCGTTGTAGGCTTGGTGATCTTCCAGGTTTTTCTCTGGCTTCGGCATCATAGGAGCCACGGGGCTGGTGTTCCCCTACTTCGGAGACTTCCTCTCCCTGAGGCATCGAGACGTGATGCTGTGCAGGCTGGAGGTCTTCTGGACTTTTGGAACCATTTTACTGCCAGGTATATACTACAACTTAATATCTGTTTTTTTTTTTTCATATTATGACGCCTCTCTTTTTCTTTACCTTAGCATTGTCCTAGCCTACGCCAGGGTCTGCTTTTCAACTACCGTTACTCCACTTCTTGTGCACTATATCACATTGATATTATAAAGGCAAAAGTTTGTTACATCTTTATTCAAGTTTGTCCAGATAATGCTAAAATTAAGCAAAAATTTGGCATGTAGAAAGCCCAGATTCTAAAATATAACAGGATACCTGTTGGTAAACCAATTCTTTGCTCAAGTCTTTTTATTCGTTTAAAGATATTTTTTAAAATATTTTCGCTTCGTATAAATACTACTTACTACTACTATTACTATTACTTACTATTTACTTTTATTAAGTCCTATCTTCATTTTGACATTGAAAGGCATAGAGGACGCTACACAGAATGTGGCGTCATCTTGAGAAAGGGAAACTACGAGTAATACTCAGATCGAACTACACAAGAGGCTGAGTTATTATATGTAATCAATGGAATCTAAGCTCTTTGTATGTAATAGAAGATTTTTGCTTTCGTTCAGTGACAATGGATTTGGCACCAACACCACCAGTTAAAATCCTATTAAAAGACTTCCAATTTTTGATCTCGCCAACTAATTAACTCAAAATCTCATCAAAATGGTCTGCGTCAGCGGCTTCAAATTCGCAAGCTCTGCCAATTTTCCTTGTTATCTTCAACCTTGATGTAAGGCCGCTCAGGTTTTTTTTTCGTTTCAACTAGCTATTTACCTTGGCGATAACCTTGGTAATAGAATAATTAAAGTCTATGGGATACCTAATGCTGGCTTGATGGGTGTATAAATTACCTATATAATTGATGGCCCGGAAATGCTTGGGAACGTCACTGTTTCAGATTAACTGTATTCTTGACGTTCCTTCCTAAGGTGTGTTCAAATTCCCATAATTTTATCATTTACTCTATTAAGATATTCTATGAGTTCTACAGGCTATTAATAGGCTGTATCCTTTCTCCCCTTTAGCCTTTAGGGTCCCCAAACCACTCAACCAAATTTCATCAATATTTTTTACCTCTCAATTACTTTATTCAGCCATTCTAAACGCTTACCACGTTAATAATAAAAAGATCACAGAAATCACTAGAGTGGGTTTTATATTCGACAGAAAGGTGGATAAATGAATAAGAAGAAAATGCATATGCTCAACAGAGTATGATCAGATGATACCCTTATGAACACAATAACCCTAAAAATACACTGTATAACATTTCACCAGCATTGATTTCTAACTATTAATTCATACATCTTCCAGGAATAGCGTTCCTCATCATCAGGGACCCTCAGTTCAACCTGACAGAGCTGGGAGCCGACTTCTCCTACACATCATGGAGAGTGTTCGTGGCAGCATGTGGAATACCAAGTCTCCTGGTGGTTCTCCTGCTGTTCCCCTTTCCGGAGAGTCCTCGGTACTTGCTGCACGCGAACAAAGCTGATCAAGCGCTGCAGGTGCTGCAGAGGATCTTCGTGGTTAATTCCAAGTTGAATGAGAAAGACTTTCCGGTAAGTTGGGACTTTTTAAAGGTTTTGGAGTTTTCCTCTAAACTCTGTGTTTTATTGAATTAAATGTTTAAACTTTAACTGTAATTATAAAATATTCGCCTCAGAGACGAAAATCTGGTATTAATAATTGTTTTTTTTTATCACGTAATAGTAGAATACGGGTGTTTAAAATTCATTATATAATTATTTATTTATTTATTTATTTTATTTTATTATCATAGTATTTTAAAAATGTCTTATTTTCTGTTTAAAGAACACGTGTGTTTGCCATTTTTTTAAATCCATCCCTGATGCCTATGGCTTGGCAACTAAATAGCTAGATTTTGAGTGCTTGATTATCGGGTGACGGTCTAACCTAAAAAATGAAGACGTGGCCAAATGTGGCATATGTTATGCATATGGTAACTAAAGAAGGTAAGATAAGCAGGTACCAGGTACCTGCCTACAGAAGATAAGTGTTGAGTCTCAATTTCTTTTTTCAGGTGGAATCAATGATAAGTGCCGGAGACGGCGATGAAGAAGAGGTGGTATCAGCAGACACCAACGGCAACGAGACCAAGGCTCCTCTGACCTGGAACCAGAGGTGGCAAGCCTTCTGGGTGAGGAAGAAGATGCTTGTCACTCCACCGTATATTGGTCTACTGGTGCTGTGCTGTTTCGTGGATTTTGGACTGATGTTCAGGTGGGTTAGATGGCTATGTTGATTGGTAATGAGTTCAAAGGTACTCTGACCAGGAACCAGAGGCGGAAGATGCTCGTCGTTCTACCAGATATTGGTCTACTGGTTCATGAGGATTCATGGATTTTACTATAGTTCATATGGGTCAGGGCTTCCTTAGTACTCTTCAACCTTAGTTACTTCTTCTTCTCGTCTTTCCTTAGTTACTTTAAAATAGTCAGTTTGTATTTAGGACAGTCTCTCATCCTACATTTATCAAATAAATAAAAAATAACACATCATCCAATGATCGTCGCTTAATTTTCACAAGCCACAAAGCTCAAGTTCAAGATTCAAAGTCACAAGTTTTTACACGTCAAAAGGATTTTTTTTTACAGAAATCTTTATTATTAATTTTTTTTCAAACTTTATTTATTAATCTATCTTTATTTACAAACATGGTTCATACAAAAAGTATAGATCTTAAATGATGTTATTGTGTTATTATTTCTTTACCTGTTTTATTCACAGTTACTACACACTCATGATGTGGTTCCCGGATCTGTTCGAGCGGTTCAGTCAGTTCGCGTCTCTATACCCGGAGGCTTCAGCAGGTGTTTGTGAGGTTTCGTACAACCTTACTAATGTCAGCAATGATTTCACTGTGAGTACTTTATTTAGATAACTCTATTTTCTGTCCTTTTGCGTTCTCAGTGCGATAAGATATTCAGTGCGATTGAATTTCAATTGTGCTTTTATTATTTACTAGCTTACGCAGTATTGCTCTCACCAAGAAATTCTTTCTTTACGAATTTCTACGTCATAATATCTCTCCATATTTCAACTCAATCCGTTCGGCGGTTTGAGCTATACGTTTACTGATAAACCAGTAGTTACAATTTTTTATTAAAGGTTTCTATACTGTCTCACTGTCTCTCCATATATCTAGGAAAAGAAACCAAGTGATATAATTCTGTAGCAATAAATTAATTATGTACCTAACCGTGATAAACAATGCTAATAATTAAAAAAAAATTACACTGTTTCAGCACTCAATCCAAACGGTGGACGACCAGGTGTACATCCATACATTAGTGGTCGCACTCAGCTGCCTTCCCACCGCGCTCTCTGTTGGCCTTACAATCAATCTCATCGGAAAGAAAATCATGCTGAGTGAGTCACATCATACATTAGGGTCCATATTGGCTCGCATAAAATTTTGAGTCCTAATTTAATGTGGCATAACGTTTTTCAGCCTAAAACTCAAAACGCCTAACGTTTTTTGGCATAATTTTTTTGGCCTAAATTTTCCACCCATAAATTTTTTAAGCATAATAATATGTACGCCTAAAATTGTTACGCATATAGTTTTAACGCATAAAATTTCTTACCATAATATTTTTCGGCATAATTTTATTCAGCCCTAATATTTTTCGACATAACAATAATCAGCCCTAATAATTTTCGGAATAATGATATATTATTTTATTTTACAATTTCAGGAAACTTACATCTACTATCAATAACTAGGGTACTTTTACATAGTATTAATGGATATTTTTTACAAGTTTCTACTTATAGGCAACAGAATAATGACAAGGACGGAAAACAAAAATCATGCAAAGTAAGATTTTAAAATCCGGCCCTATTTTTTTTTGGTTGGTGATATCTTGCCACAGTAATATATTACCATCAAAATCGGCAAAATATTATTAATACTAAAAGAAACGAATTATATATTGATTTCAATGTTCTAACCTAAAATCTAACCTATGCTTCTTGCGGTAGTTTAATTTTATCTCCTCTATAATCCTCTCTCTAAATTAAAAAGTCAGGGGTCATTTTTGGCACTTTGCTGACCGCTGCCGTGGCACTGTGGACACTGTTCAAACCTAACCTAACCTAACTTATTCGAGTCGACTTTGCGACAGTCAATCTCTCTGGGTGCTATTAATTGCTTTCCTAAATGTCTCCATATACATATAATATTAGTTTTATGCTTTAATATAATTATGTGAAATTATGATTATGCCCAAAAAAGTTATGCGAAAAATTTGAACGGCCAAAATAAATTAGGACTAAGAAAATTATGCGTACTTATATTATGACACACAAATTTATGCTTTACAAATATATGCTAGAAAACGTTAGGGCAACTGACAGTTATGACAAAAAATAATTGTGTATCAATTTAATTATGGTAAATTATGATTAGGCTAAAAAAAGTTATGCGGAACATTTTCGGCCAAACAAAATTAGGCCAAAAAAAATTATGCGTGCGAATACGCTCCCCATACATTATCCAGGCGTTTAATATAACTGTGGGTCCCGGCTGTTTCCTATAAGATATGTAAGAGGCAGTTGATAGGTCATGTTGCCGGCCCTGTAGTAATCTCGGTGACCTGAAACTGCAACACATAGGTTGGCCACACAATCTACATTGTGATTTGACTCTGACAGTGTAAGTAGGGTAACCTGTTCTGTTGGAGTATAAACCCCAATTATTATTATTGTAAACTTCTACTAGGTTCTACTCATTACTTAGCTTATGGGGGCGTAGTGTCCCAACTGAATTTTGGCCTCCGATAAAAAACACACCACACTTCCAGGTTTTAGGTCAATTCTTGTTACAATTCAGCTTGTAGCGCCTCCAGATCTTTTTGAGAATTAGTAACACTTGTGCTCTGCTACTGCTTACTGGGTGCGGCCAACGTATAAGTTTAGCTATTCAGGGAGAATCAACGTAGTCAGCTTTTTAGGTACCTACCTACCTTTTTGTAGCAAGTTTTCGACAGAATCTTACAGTAACCTTTCTATGTTCCAGTATTTATGTTAATCAGCTCCGGACTGGCAGCTCTCGGGTTGAACCTGGTGCAATCCTCGCTGCAGAACCTCATCCTGTCGTGCGTGTTCGAAGCCATCGTCAGCTGCACGGAGGCGGTGCTGTTCTGCGTCATATGCGAGATCTTCCCTACTAAAGTTGCGTTAGTATATTGTAACTTTAATAAATAGTTGAAAAACAAACGATTAAAATATAGGTTTACTTATCCCAAAATTAAAAAGTGCAATCATTTATTTTTCACTTAACCTTTGTTAAATGTGCGATGTCCATTTATTTATTCATTATAGGATAGCCTTCCTCCATGATCTAGCATGATGTTAAGCGACCGTGCAGTCATAGATAGTGGCAAACTAAACCTTGAAGGCGGGATAAATCTCTCCCAGCCTTCACAGAACATCATGCCGAAGAAAGCTGATCGGGAATACCGCGGGTGGAAGCTCATTCCACATTTTGCAGGTGTACGGCAAGAAGGAGCGAGTGAATCGCACAGTGCGAGAATGACTAGTTACAGAAGAAACAATATCTAACATTAAATTAATACAATTAATTATTTTATTTGTTAATTTCCAGTGCAACAGCGATGGCGGTGACGGTGATGTGCGGCCGAATCGGTGCCATAGTCGGTAACGTAGTGTTTGGAGCGTTGGTCGACGAGTACTGCGTCGTGCCGATATACATGTTCGGCACTTTCCTTATCAGTAAGTTACCTTTACACTTCTTTTCTGAAATCAATAACAACGATTTCTACTCTAGATTACGCGTTACCGCTTCAAAAGCGACCAATCTTAACAGTGCTTAAATCCATAATAAGCACTATCTCAATAGGCAAGCAGGTATAGTAAATGCAAGCCGTTTTCGTGCGTTGTGGCTTTAGGTAACTTGGAGTCTATTTATATGTACTAGGTCTTTGATCAATGAACAAATTCCACCACCGTCCTTCCAGTCTGAGCGATTAGACCTCCTTTAGTTACATACATGTTCTGGTAACACTATAGGTAACTAACACATTCTCTTATATTGTAAATCCAAGACGGCCGCCACAATAAAATAGCAGATTACCAATTTTATCTCAATATGGTCAATATAATTAATGACTCTGTCTAGTAGAAAAATGCTGAACGTTACCTGAGGTTTCCTTTGCAGGAGGTCGACTTGGTGGGTACCCCAACAGTGCCAGTTATACCACCTGAGCAGTAATGTGCGAATATTACTATGCTTTTTTTATACGTCTAAGTAAGAAGACGATCAAGACACTCTCCTGATGGTAAGAGATAACGCTGCCCATAAATAGTACAGTGCTACCCAGTATTTTACAAAGGTAAAATTCTGGGTGCACTGCGCCAACGCTTCTTACTTGAGAGTCATAAGAAGTTAAGACTCTTCAGCCCAGTAATTTCACTAGCTACCTCCCTCCTACCGAAGCACAGCAATGTTTGCACATCACTGCTCAGGTGGTAGAATAACTAGCACTGTTGGGGTCCACCTATTCGACCTCCTGCAAAGGAAGTAAGTCTACGGTAATTATATTTATTTATTGTTAGCCATAGTCATCCCACTGCAGGGCCTGCCTACCTACCTTCCACTTTTTACGGTTTTGGGCTATTTCTGACCAGTTTTTGCAAAAAGGGTCTAACTCATCTCGCCATCTCCGCCATCTCCGCCTGGGCCTACCGCGGCGTCGTCTAACGGTGCTGGGTGTCCACTCAGTGGTGCGTCTAGCCCACAGCTCGTCCGACATGCGGCAGATATCCCCTGCCCAGGTCCATTTTAGGTAATTATAGGTTTATTCAAATTTATTGTTTGTTCCAGCGAGCGGCTTGCTCTGCATATTCATCCCGAAGAGCACGCGACCGGCGCGGCCGCAGTGAACCCTGCGTATTGTATTAGTGCTATTTTTATAATATTATGTTTAATGTAATAAACTTATTATAAAGAAACTTGTTGTTTTTCAATCTGTAAGTTTTTTTTTTTTTAATCTTTATTTAAATAGGGCTTTTTCGCCACAGCGAATATGTCACCCTGTACTTAATCTAATTAACAATATTTTATAATCATTAATCAACTCACAAATTTGAATTATATGTATTTAAACAATAAAAGTTAATAATATAATAATAATAATAATAAGCATACCTACTCCATAGTCGGAGTTGGTATGCGACCAGTCAAGAATTACATAATACTACATAAGAAAAAATAATAAAAACAAAGTTATCACGAAGTAATTCTTATCTCGTACGGAACCGCTAGTTAATTACTTGAACATCGTTATTAAAATAACCACTATGTTCAGCTGTTTTAGTTTTAAGTAGTAAACAATGCTGCAGTGTAACGAGAGCAGTATGTTACAAGTGGACGAACCGATACTTTACGATTAACCTAGTGAGATTATAAACTGCCGAAGTAGACAGATTGTCAGCCGAAAATAAAATTCTATCCTAATCAATGTAAGTTAGTTGGTAGAGACCAAAGATAAATATTATGGGATTTGGGTGTATAACGTTGGAATTAAAAATGATGAAGGCTCTCCATTTTACTATTTTGGATGTCAAAAAAAGAGAAACATGGTATGCCCGCACAATTTTAATTTTTGTACCCCAACAAATTGTATATTAGTTACAGAATGAAAACAAGGAAAACGTAGTAATCCAACTAATAGTATAAAAACCTTAATGTACTTCTACTATTATTTTTCAATAGTAATTCATTAACTCTTCTTTTTCTATAGTAGTAAATACATTACTGCTATCGCTTCTATGTAGATAACATGACCTCATCTCGAAACAGTGCGCGTCGAGGTCTCGAACAACACAGACTGGTTTCAATACTTAAACTGGTTCCTACATAAACGCAAAAAGTGAAATGTAAAAACGTGAACAGTGAAGTGAAGATGAGTGGATTTATTTTAAAAGTGTTGATTTAGAAAATTAATTAATTTAGTGAAGAAAGAAAATTTACCAAAAAAAAAACCAGGATTTTTCAATATTTGTTCCATAACTAATACCCGTGCAATATAAAAGTGGACTTGATTCAACAGTGAAAATGCCACCAAATAAAATAAGTTTTGTGTTAGGTGGTGATGATAATATAGAATTGGACGATAGAAACAAAGTGACTTCAAATTCTGGAAGATACAACTATGAAGAGGCTCTGGATATTACAGGTTTGTATCTTTTTTATACACAACGAAGTAAGAAGACGAGTAAGATACTCTCCTGATGGTAAGAGACAACGCTGCCCATACCTAATCAGTGCCACCCAAGATTTCACAATGATGTAAAATTCTAGGTGCACTGCACCAACGAAACGCTTCTTACTCAAGAGTCTAAGATGTCTTAACATCATATCCATCACTCATAATACGAGTATTAAGAGTCTTAACTCTCCAGCCCAGTAATTACTACATGCTGTGCACATTAGGACATATGTATGTACATAAAAACATAATATTAAGCTTACTAATATATAAACGTGTAAGTTTATAAGAATGGATGTCAGAAAGAAAGAAAGAAAGAAAGAAAAAACATTTATTGCCAATCATAACATAGACCACAACAGTTTAAGTGTAGTTACAATTTTTTGAGAAAAAAAAAAAGGATGTTTGTGATGAAAAGGATGTTTGTTACTCTTTCACGCCTAAACGGGTGGACCGATTGAGCTGAAATTTTGTATAGAGATAACTTAGACCCTGGAATAACACATAGGCTACATAAGTACTGTGGGTAAAACCGCTGGGCGCAGCTAGTTACTTATAAACGTATTATCTACATAGGACCAAAGAGTATCAATGTCATTGAACTGTATTATATTGCGATAAAATAAGTAAAAAACTAAAAACCTGAGATTTAGGTCATAATATGTTTAAGATTAATAAAAATAAATAAAGACGAAGCATACAGCATATTCCTTCAAATAAAAAAAAAACTTTATATTTATATCTCTTTGGGCCAATCGTATTCGTGGACAATATTATGAATGACCATGTTACGATTTTTACTATTTATCATATCAATAATATATTATTACACTATAATACGTTTCGAAAAGAAAATTAAGTATATATGAGTAAAATATGAAAAATTAGAGTTTATGACGCCCTGAATGTATTACCAAAATTAATGGTATCTATGGTTTTTATTTTTAACATCAAACTAAGTATCGGCTATAGAAAAAATATCCATATCTCGACTAATAAAATTAAAATTGCGAAACTTTTATATTATGTGGATTACTAAATTGGTAAATAGTGTACCCATTCAATATTTTACAGGTCACGGCAGATACAACATAGGCCTGTTATCAGCATGCTTCATGATAATAGTCGCCATGGGTATCGACATCTTCGGCCTGGGCATCATCGTGACGGCCGCCACCTGCGACCTGGGCCTGACTCTCAGCCAGATTGGAGTGCTGTCGTCTATGCCTTTTGCTGGTAAAAAAACTTTTTGCTTATGGAAAGAAATAAAAATAAATAAATAAATATTTTAGGACATTTCACACGCCACCTAACCCCAAACTAACCAACCCCCAAAAAACAATGTTAATGAAAAGAAGATTATAATTCAATGATATCTCTTGTAATTAATTATTAATAATATGTTTATTTTTGATAAATAGTATATAAGGGTGCTGCAATAACCCATAGCAGCAGGTTTTGTTGTCCGCATAAAAAAACCCAAAACTAAGCAACTTAATAGCGGTGGGAATTTCGCATCACTAAAAAGAGCAGAGCGATTTGCTCTTTTCGATTCAAAGAATGAAATCATTCTTTTTATTCTTTTATTCTTTTCGTTCAATGCGATCTTTAGCAATGTTAACCTCTTTTCGTTCGCGAGTTTTATAGCGATCGTTAGCAAATTAGCAATGTTTAACTCTTTTCGCTCGCGAGTCTCAATTTGAGACGTGCGAGCGAAATCTCAAAGCGATCTTGGCGGGTTTATAAGAGTGATAGATTACTAGTTCAGTGTACATTACGTGCATAACTGGACGTTCTTGAAAAATTATCGGCCACACTACGCAATGTATTTTGTATTTTTCCTTCAAACGAAAGGAATGAAAAGATCGCATTGAACTACTGAACGCCGACGCGAACGAAAGAATAAGTGACGTGCAAGCAAGGACTTCGTTCTTTCCAATCATTCACTCGCGAGTAACCCAAGGCTACAACTTAATGCTATTAAGGTCGAGAATGGATAGAAGAATTACACTCATCCGCTTACTTCGATTTGTATACAGATGGTGTAATAGTAGTGTAGGCGTAATTGGTTTTTTCCCAATTATTACAATTGTCGCAGAACGTAAAACGCAGATACTCCAAACTAGAAAGGAGAGAGAAAAGAAGAAAAACAGTTGTACAATTTAATCTATGAGACTTCTTTAATCTGGATTTTTAAAGGATGTGACTTTGAAGCTACAGGAGTTGTTGCTCATGGGTTAGTTTTACATCATAATATCTATAAAGAAAATAGTAACAGATTTTTTTATCTTCTTCAGGAGACAACTGGTTCTAAATGTTATCTTTCTAGAATTATGAGATTACTTCTTATTGAGATTGCTAGTGCTAGAGATTGCTGCTAGTGAAATTGTTGAGCTGAAGAGTTTCTTATGACTCTTGAGTAAGAAGCGTTGGTGCAAGGGCACCTAGAGTAGACCTAGAATTTTAAATCTTTGTGAAATCCTAGGTGGCACTGAACTGATTATGGGCAGCATTATCTCTTACCATTAGGAGAGCGTCTTGCTCGTCTTCTTACTTCTTTGTTTAAAAAAAAACTTGTATCTTCTCCAGGTATAATCGTAATGTCGTACCCATGGGGCTACGTGTCAGACACTCGCGGCAGGAAGTTGGTGCTGATGTGGGCGATGTGCTGCAGCTTCATCAGCGCGGCGCTGAGCAGCCTCGCGCCCAACTGGCAAACTTTGGCTGCTTTGAGGTTTATTAGTTCTGCTATGTGAGTATTCATTAAACTGGAACATTGTTTTTTTTATTTCAAAAACATAAAGGAATTTCGCGAGTTAAGTGAGCAGTTCAATTTTTGACTTATTGATTGGTAACTAACTCTTTATTGGAACACCACTTTTTAATGTGAATAAAATGATCTGTAAAAATAATGGCTCTAATTCTTTATTCCAGTCAGTAGTAATATACACGTAGTAGAGAACAAGGAAAGGAAATATAGAGACTTAAGGAAGATTTTCAAATTGATGCTCTACTCCTAAATATAATACGTATTGCTTAACTTTCCGGATGCACTTGCAGTTTATTCTTCTAAGAAACTTTCCATACATTGGACATGACGACATTATGAGAATTCCAATACAGAATGTCTACAGCTGTTATTGATTTTATTAAACACTTGATATTTCCCAAATTTAATCCAAATATCATGATCCACTTCAATATCTGGTAGTAACCAGATTCATTCAAGAGATTGTTATGATATGATCAGTGTCTAGAGCGAACCAATTTTATCATATATGTATAGATTAAATTCTGTCAGATTTTGATGTAGATTGCCTATCATATTTCTAGGTCGTGGCTCTCTATCATAGATTTCGTAGATTTATAATATAAGTAGCTATACCTACCGTGTCCTGGCATGATATTCAGCAGGTAAACTAGGGAAGGATTTATCTTGTCTTCCCGCTTCATTCTGCTAACATCTACGCCCGCATCGTTGCTTATCATCACGTAAGATCGTGGTCAAAGGCTTTATAATGAATAAAAAATATAATATTCTATTTATAGGTCGAGTGCGGCAGAATCAGCTACCTATGCTTTGCTGGGAGAATGCTGTACTAGCAGAGTCAGGGCAAGATATATGCTTCTGATGACCAGCGCTCTCATGCTTACTCCTACTATTTATTATGGTAAATTCCTTTTCTTTTTTTTGAGTAGAAGATGGAAGGGATCCTTGTGGCATTGATCTATAAAAGACCATACACAATCTAGACTTTGAAAAAAGTCATTACGTAATCTACCATGATAGAAAAGCCATTGATGAAAAAAGAACATGCTCATGCAACACATTGTCTTTACTTATCGTGAGATCAAATATAGGTTAAGCTCAAAAACAAAGTTATTCCATATGAGACAATGTCTCAATTGGGTTTGGACTCTTGGAACGCTAAAACATCAGTCCTATGTTCGTCTACATCTCACTGAATCACACATCGGCTGATTACTACTTTATTACTTAAATAGGTATATGGGGTACTTTTATTAACTTACAACTCTTTATGTATCAGTCCAAACTAGGTTTTCCTTCGTTATAACTGCTCAATTCGTCAATTTCGTTATTCCAGTTGGTGGTTACCTCATAACCAAGCTAGACTTTTCTCTAACCCTCCTCGGCATCGTCTACCGTCCATGGCGTCTGCTGACCCTCGTCATGGCACTTCCTCTTGGTGTTGGAGCTCTGATGCTGCACTTCTACTCCGAGAGCCCTAAGTTCCTCGTCAACGTTGGTAGGGAGGACGAGGCTGTTCTGGTGCTGAAGAAGATGTATGAAGCTAATGGAAATGAGAAGGAGTTTCCTGTAAGTTAGTAGGTACCTATAGTTAAATGGAATCAATTTCGACTTGGTTAGAAGTGAGAAAACTTTAAATTAACAGTTGACCACTTCTAAATAGTGAAATGTTGTATGTTGGTAATTAAGAGCGCGGAAAATATATCATCATCAGCTTTCCATTACCCACTGCTGGACATATGCCTTTCTATGATTATTTCCCTAATCCTTGGCGCTCTCATCCATCCATTTTCCACAATAAAACCAATATATTAATTTTATTCCTTTTTCTTTTCCAGGTCCAACAGCTTTACCTAGACGAGGAAAGCAAAGAGAACATAGGAGAGTTTTCCATTCGATCACTGTGGACACAAATAGCTCCGTTATTCAAACCACCGCTACTTTGGAGGACTCTGTTGCTGTACTACCTAACTTTTGTTGTCTATATCGCGTAAGTTAAAACCTTTATAAAGCTCTTATATCTTCAAAATACGATGATAATCTTACTTATATTATAAACGTGAAAGTTTGTAAGAATGGATGTCTGGATTTGTGGTTGTTACTATTTTACATGATTGACCTGAAATTTGGTATAGAACAGCGGGTAAAACTGTTGGCAACATCTAGTATTACATATTTCATGACTAGAGGCTTTTATGAGCAGTTAATTTTTTTTTGCTGTAATTGCAAGTAGCATCTACATTCAAAATTAATGTGTTGGACAGATCAATGTAAAAATGAATAAAAAAATTTAACATACTTCAAGCTATCAATAAGCAAGAGCGAGGAGCACATTTCTAATTAATTACTTGAAAACCACTTGAACACATTTAAATATCACCATAGAATAAGCATAGGTCCTATACAGTGAACTTTAAATCGGTTCAAGAGTAATAAAAGAGTAAGCGTAGATAAAGTAGTAAGCTACTTTATCTCAGCAATTACTGGCATAAAAATCTGCCGAATTAGAACGTCACCTCCTCTTTTACATTGGTTAAATAATAGACAATCCTGATTTATTTTTCCTTCTGTAGTAACAACAGCTTTGCAATCATCCTGCCGACGATCTTCAACCTGTTCTTCAAGTCATACGCGACCAGTGCTGCTGACGCTGGTTTCTGTGACCTCTTCAGCATCAGTAATAACCAAACAGCCTCCGAAACTATTGAGGTATTTACCTACTGCTTCCATTTATTTTGTTATTCAGCATTACTAGGGCTAATTTGATGCTTAAGTAGAATTTTTAGCAGTTGACCTGTAACTGAAAGAATTTATTTTCAAGAATGGGAGGAGTGCAGTGGTCAAAATCATGATTGTTATTTATTACTATAAAAACTTAAACGTAAAGGGCTGCGCCTTTTCATTTCATGATCATGATAGGAGATTGGCAAAGGGTCGTGGGGAGTTTCATCATTGTTCATCATTGTATGCCAATGCTTAAAAAAGATAATAAATATTTTAAAATTAACCTTTTAACTTTTCCAAATTCTCAGTACATTTTCTTTTATTTCTTATTGTTTCCAGGAAGTATCACAATGTAAAGGATCCATCAACGACAACACCATCTGGGCTGGCTGCGCGCACGGCCTCTCGTTCTTTGTTCTTAATGCCATCATTTCTCAATGCGCTGGAAGAAGGAAAGTAAGTTAAAGCAGTTTACTTTGAAGGTGGTCTTTTTAGTCGAGGAAGTGAATGAGACGAGCGTTCATCTGATGTCAAGCAATATACATATGTCGGCACAATGCAACTTTCTGTAGCACTAGGTGAAAGATTGTTTATTTCTCTTTTACACCGTTTACAGAACAACTAAACCAATGAACATAGTTTTGCAAACGGGAACCAACCCACATTTCCATAAAATAGAGTTACATAGTATTTATAAGTTATACTCCTAATCGTGTGTTTTTTTTACATCATCAACAGTATTTCACTAGGCATTGTAAAATGGTTCCTCTTGAATAACTTATATAGTATTTCTCAAACTTTATGAACAAAACTCGCTTGAAACAAAAATAGCTTGTTGTGGATTTATTCCCGTTTATAAAATTATGTCTTCAAGCTTGGTATACGAGAAATAGTAAAACAAAACCAGTCGTAGCAACAAAGGCAGCGAGTACTAGCTAATCAGAGTATAAATTTGACTGATTGTCTTCCAGATCCTCACCATCACAATCCTACTGATAGCTGCAGCAGCAGCACTTGGTATAGACAACACTGGAGAACCAATATCTGGGCTGGTCCTCTTCTACGTCTTCCTCACCACTGCGATGGTCTTCGGAATCATCTCCTCGTACTTCGTTGATTTGTACCCCACGTCTTACCGGTAAGTTTGGAAAAATATGAAATATTTTTTAATCTCCTGCTTATACTTTCTTCATTGTTATTACCATTGATATAGGCTACTCTATGGTGGAAAATTCGTTTTCACTATTCTAGATAGCACGGAGTGTGCACGGTCATATTTTGCCATACCTACATTCGTTTTGAAATACAAACGCCTGCTAACCTGAGATATTAGCTATTGAATCTCATCATGCCCAGTTATTTTGCTGATAATATTGCCCTTTAGTCCTCAACACAGAGTTTGCCAGCATGGTAGAAAATTTTACTAAAATTACAATCTTTTTTCCTATAAAATGGTCGAGGTGGTTGGGGTTAAAAATCTGGCGCTCTTTGCACGAATTGACATCGAACTGACCCTTTAGATGTACATCATGTGCATCAAGTTTGGTGTTAAGGCTATATTTTCCTTCCAGTGGAATGGTGGCGTGTCTCGGTATGATGGTGGCCAGACTGAGTGCTTTCACTGGAACCAACGTAGTGGGAGCCGCGATGACCCAGCATTGCTCCACTGCACTTTATGGAGCCGCTGGACTCGTGTTGAGTAAGACTTAATTTTTTTAGAGGACTAACAGAGATTAATAGTCATCTATAGACGTCTGCAGCAACAGTAGTGATGTCGACGCGGTGTCTCTTTTTAATTTATTGAGAAACTAACTGCGCCCAGCAGTTTTATCGCTTTTTTTTTTTTAATAGAGAATAGGGCTGCGTTTGACCACAGTCTCACCTGTTGGTAAGTGATGACGCGGTCGAAGATGTTACACACAGACCTAGTAAATACCTATTAACCCTCGATTTGAAGACTCCTAAGTTGTAATTAACAGGAAACACTGATGCTGGCAGAGAGTTCCAAACCTTCGCCGTCCGGATAATGAAGGTTGAACTAAATCGCTTCGTACGGGCAAATGGAATATCAACCATGTAGCGATGACGCAGCGCTGTTCCACTAGATGTTCGGTGGTAAAAAGGAGATGGTGGGATCAGATCATGAAGCTCCTGGGCACACTCACCGAAATGAACTTTGTAAAACACCGATAGACTTGCAACCTGTCTACGGTGTTCCAAGCTTTGCAAGTGGCGCTCCACCAACGAGTTATCAGCAATAAGTCGTTTCGCCCGTCTTTCTATGGAGTTCAAAGCCTCGAGCTGATACTTGATCCCAAAGATGAGAACAATACCTTTACGCTTTACTGTAGCCTATGTGTTATTCCGCAGCTTTGCCCGCGTGGCAAATAATTCTTTCTTAGCGGAGGTTTACGTCATAAGACGTATCTGTGTTCCAAATTTCAAACCAATGCGTGCAGTGGTTTGGACTGTGCGTTGATAGATCAGTCAGTCAGTCCCTCTTTCCTATATATATATTTATTTAGATATTAAACAATTAAATTATTAATTTATTTACTTTTACAGGTGGTGCAGTAGCTGCGTCGTTCCTGCCATCCGATGTAATACTAAGATGATAAAATATAGCTTAATTATTGTTATACAAAACTAGCAAACCCGGCGAACTCCGTTTCGCCACCAGATGGCTTCGTTTTATGTAACATTTCGTTTGGTGATTAAAAAATGAAGATTTTTTTTTGTTTTATATTTGAAAAGGAAAAATTTTATTTCATTTCACAACAGTAATAAAGTCATTTCGATTACAAAAATGAAGTGTTATTTAGTTGAACTTCTCTAAGTAAATGAAAGTGAATCCAAAGTAAATACTGAATCGAAGCGTTATACGTGTCCGCAAATTATCCGTTTCATTGAAGTGCTCTTTGGTAAACCACATTTTTTTTTTTTGGTTTGACGTTATCACAAACAAAGCCGATGGTTTCCCAACTCGTGAACACGCAACGTATAACTGCCCATGTAAAAAATATAATTAAAATATTATCCCCTTAGTTGGAGCATACTTAAACCAAAAATAAAGTCAATAACCAAAATGAATCTTATATTTTCAGAGAAACATTTTAGTTATTGACTTTATTTTTGGTTTAAGTATGGACCAACTAAGGGCACAGTATAAGTTGCATCAAAATCGGTTCAGTGGTTTTTATGTAATGAATAATTAAAATGTGTCGAAATCTGGAACATTTCATAGGAAGCGTAAGGTCCAGCCAATGGTGTGACGTCACGCGCTCTGATTGGCGTTCGCATTCGCGTAATAATAAGTAAATTTTTTTGAAATTAAAATTTATTTTATTCAATTTTGGCTTGTAAATAGATCCTTAAAATGTTATTTTAGGTTTTTAAATACTGTCTTTTATGTGAAAAACATAACTTTATATCAATTCGTAACATGTGTCAACATCCCTATTTAACCTCAAATTCACGATCCACATAATTTACACAGTTCAACTTACCACCTTAAAGACAAATGCCTGCTGTTGAAATTTAATAAAAATTTACCCAAGAACACGCTTTTTTTTTGTATTCATCCAAGGAGAGCCATTGGCTACTACGTTGCCAGTATTAATTCGAAATAAGGTTGCAATAAAACTTATCAATATCCTCCGCGCCGACACGGCCATTACCACCTTAAAGACAAATGCCTGCTGTTGACATTTGCCCAATACGCGCGTGGTTTCCAATTGAATATTATTATATTATTTTTACTTTTTTTTCATTTCTTTTGAAATTTTTCCTGAATTTTCTTTGCTATAAACCTTGCGGAGCCCGAGACCTTTCCAACGAATGCAAAACCGTGGAAATCGGTTCATGCGTTCTGGAGTTATAACGTCAGGGAGGAAAACCCGACTTATTTTTATATAGTAGATATACGAATTTTTTGTAAATATTGTAAAAAATAAAAAATATTTGTTTTTTTTTCACCAGAAAAACCAAGCGTTTATTTTTAATGCCAATATAGCTAGTAATTTTAACGCTCCCTTCCTGGGCCTCACGACCCTCTTAACGCCTTCCAGGTCATAACGCCAAATTAGTTCAAACTGTAATAGATCTAGCATAATATTAATATTGTGTATACGAACTAACATTCCGTAAACGCCTGACAAATTTTGAACAAGTGTAAAAATCAAAATGTTGAGGCGCTACTGAGTCATTTTGCAGGCAATTCATACAAACCTCTCAACCAAAAACGGTCTTTATATTACACAGACTAACCAGGTCCTGTGATTTTCAAAATGGGCATAATTTGGCGGGGTGCGGGGAACGGTTGGCTAATATAAATAAAGAGTACGCCTCTTGTGACTGAGTCCTCCATGTAAGAGTATAATATTATAAAAATATTTTGTTTTTAAATTTAAAACGGCGATGAATTAAAAAAAAAACTACTAGACTGCGACGAGTCGCTTTGACATGAATTATAATCAAGAATCACTTCCCCAGACGGGTTAAATGAAATAAAATGTCAACTTATAGTCACGGCTTCTACTTACGGTTAGACTGGTTTACAAGTTAAAGTTGCTCAGCGAGCTATAGAGCGGGCTATGCTCGGTGTCTCTCTGAAGGATCGTATCAGAAATGAGATGATTCGGCAGAGAAACAGAGTTACCGACATAGCCGAAAAGATTTGCAAGCCGAAGTGGCTGTGGACTGGTCACATTTGCCGCAGAACCGATAACCGATGGGGTAGGCATGTTCTAGAGTGGAGACCACGTCTCGGCAAACGTAGTGTAGGGCGTCCTTGGGCGAGATGGGGTGACGATATCCGGAAGGTCGCGGAGAGCGGGTGGAGGAGGAAGACCGAGGACCGAGTTAAGTGGTGTGCCATGGGGAAGGCCTATGTCCATCAGTGGACGAACCGTAGGCTGATGATAATAAATAAATAAAAAATAAATAAATTGTTTATTAAGAAATCACATAAATTACTAGTGAGAACCTATACCCCAAACTAGGTTCAATACCCGTAATATGGGGTAAAGGACTCCTTCGCCACATCAATATTTGCTCAAAACAAGCATGATGATGATGATGAGGCTACACTAATTTTAGCGCGGCATATCGAAGCCTATTAATTCTATATTTAGTACCACTTGTTGACAATTAACAATTAGCTTAACAAAACAATAGTATTTGGATAGATTTCATCCAGTCTAATGCCAAACGCCGTTTCTCAAATGTCACGAACATTTTAACTAACGCAAATGTGCATTTTAAAACTGGTCAAATTCTGAGTTTACATTTAATGTTTGTGCATTATCAGCGCGCATATCTTTTGTTGTTTTAGTTATTCCTAATGGCAGTTTGGTATTTATGTTAATTTTCTAGTTTCTATATTGTTTTCTAACTAATCATCCACAGAATTTGGCCGGCGGTTCCTTTTTCCTTATGTATTTTAAATAATTGCGAAGATCCCATATAGATTTTGCAGAGTAGACAATGTTTGCTGAGTGGTGACGCGTAGTTGTCTAGACAAACACGCTAATTTTGTCCAAAACTATATTATGTATTTACACAGGACAATACTTGAGAGCTTCCACGCAATTTCAAATTGTTTTCCTCGAATTTATTCGAAATTACTGGCCAATAGCGTAAAATTATTTGAAATTTTCAATGAAGAAAGAAAAGAAAAAACATTTAATCGACAACAATACAAGTACAGATAGGTAAACAAAGAGAAACACACCAGTCAATTGTCATTTTTAATTATTGATGGCTCTCGTTGATTTAATGAAGTTCAACATGAAATGGGACAATTTTAACTATGCTAAAGTTCGCTACAGGAAAATGCGAAAGAGTACAGCAGAAGCAGGTCGGTAATGTAACAGCCTCTCAAGCATAGACGCTACGTAGACTTGTCTTGCTGTCAAGTCTACTGTCATCCCATACATTTTTTTCCCCATACATTCACAATATAATACCTAGTAAAATGTATGGGATGACAGTTCTACTCTTTAAGTTTCGTCGGGATCTCGTGTGTCTTGCTACGGCCACAGTAGATGTTTGTAGTGCATTCTCTACGTAAATTTCTGTTGTCAAGTGCATTTAAAAAAAAAAAAATTTATCACCAAAACATCCGGATTGACATGATGAGACCTTATCAAGTTATCCTTATTAGTAATCTAGTTACGCCATTTTTAGCGTATGTCACCTCTGGCAATAAAATATTAGACCTACGATTAGAGTAAACGTACAAATATGCAAAATTTTCTCATTGAAAATTAGATAAGTAATGCCAGTCGGTTCCACCGACTGATGTAACGTGTTCTTAATAAAAATGAGTTTTTTATTAACATATGAATGGAGTTTACTGATCAGTATTCATAAAAGTTAAGTTATGAATAGTAAGACTAAATGTTGTTTAAATGATTTTTAGTTTATAATATTTAACTCCGTTTGAGAGTCGTGCATGTGTGCAATATTATTTACCTATTATAATTTATCCTTCTTCTTCTTCTTCTTCTTCTTGTCGCGTCGATTGGCTATATTATCTTAACCCTACAACTGCTTTTACCAATGCGTCGCTACTATAATTGCGTTTTCATTGGCCTCGAAAAGGTCTTGCATTGTGCAAGCTGTAGGGCAGCTGGGGCACTGTAGGAGATGTGCCATTGATTGGACGGCACCACAATCACACCTGTCGTCCTGCGAGCCTATAAAAGCAGATTAATCAAAAACATTGGTAAGTACGAGTAAATAAAACTTCAATCCAATAAAAATAATTATTTCAACACGTTAGTCGTAATAAAAATATAATTTACTGGATAGGTAAATGAAAACTTTCGAGTGAAACATAAAAAAATATAAAACACACACACACATTAAAACACAAAACACATTATAATTAAGATTAAACCATCCCTAAAAAGGACAAAAAATAAGGTTGAAGTGTAATTTTTAAATTGAAATAAAGTTATATACTTAAAAAAATGGCTAAGCTAGACTAAACGCCACAGCGCATATCTTACATACAGACAGACATAATATACAGACTCGTATAAGCGCAAAATATTTAATATTGATTAATTTCCTCGAATTTATATAAAAAATGCAAACAAAAACGCCTTAGCCTCAATCATAGATATACTATCCAAAAGATAAGACTTCGTATTAATGCAAGGAGATGAATGGGATTAGTCTTCTGCAGGGCTTTTTTTCAAAAATATATGAAATGACATTTTAAGTCGTATCAACTTGACCTGGCGTTTCACGCCATTTCATACATTTTCGTCGGTCTTCGGTTGTTCGGTCTTCGGTTCGGTTCCCTGACGGATAAGTGAATAGCATTGCTGATACTGCCCGCCCATTATAGTCGAAGATTTTTACCTGGACATTTAATAAGTATGAGGTCTTATGCAGCACAGCGTAATCCAGAAACATAAATAAATGTTCAGTCTCTTTTATTGTCTTATAATTTCCATGCACCTATACTATGCTCATGCACCTAAAGCCTACACTCCATGTTATGTAAATTATTATGCCTGGCCGTGATGTCACTGCCGATGGTGCTATTCAGCTGCTAAGTCAGTGATTGTATGACACCTTGTTACTAATATAAGTATATTTATTTATTAATAATAAACTATACAAGACAAGGCCTCTTTACAGCCACACATGCATTTCTTGATTGTATTTGTTGACGAAACTAAGTGTTCTAAATGTTCTTATAGTGAATAAATTATGTTTGAGTTTGAGTTTTGAGTTTGGTGCCAACGGAAGATTGGGACCTTTTTCATGAAAACGTATAGTACTGTGTAACAACTATTAAGACTACCGAGGGTAGACATCCTTTGCAGGAGGTCGTCTAGGTGGGTACCCAAACAGTGCCAGTTATTCTACTGCCTGAGCTGTAATGTGCAAACATTACTGTGCTTCGGTAGGAGGGCACTGTTGCTAGTGAAATTACTGGGCTAAAGAGTCTTAACATCTTAAGAAGCGTTGGTGCAGTGCACCTAGAGTTTCACATCATTGTGAAATCTTAGGTAGCACTGTACAGATTATGGGCAGCGTTATCTCTTAACATCAGGAGAGCGTTCAGCGCCTTGCTCGTCTTCTTACTTCTTCGCATAAAAAAAACCACCCATTCGGAAAAACTCTGTGAGAAGAACGAACTGTAGCTAATTGAATACGTAGCTCAGCTGCTGATATTTTCGACCGTTATATCATCGATTGGTCTATTATAATGTCAAACATATCCATAATGTGGTCATTACATAACCGGAATTTAGACTTCTTATTCGGGTTCTTCAACAAATAAATATCTGGTTTGGATTTCTAAAATGTTAGTTTATTAGTTTTTCGTGGTTTTACTTGTACTAATAAGTAATTTCGTTAATATTTTTAGCCTTAAAACTTTTATTTGTTACTAGTGGATCTACGCTTAATAGAAAATTAACAGTGTTTTTCTACTGTATAATGCACGTAGGTATTATACACATAAACCTTCCTTTTGAATTACTCTATACATTAATGAAAACCGCATCAACCGTTGCGTAGTTTTAAAGATATAAGCATACATAGGGACAGACCGACGCGGGAAGCAACTTTATTTTATACTATGTAGTGATGTGTTTCCTCGTTGGATGTCCTTAAATAAGTACTCTTTCTCGGAACATATTCATAGGCGAAGGATATATAGGAACTCCCTGCTTCAGTGTTTCCCGAAAATTACAACTTGGGTGTCTTCAAGTCGAGGATGAATAGGTATTTGCATTCACAGCTTCGACCACGTCATCACTTACCAACAGGTGAGACTGTGGTCAAACGCAGTCCTATTCAATGTAAATTAAAAAAAACTTTATAAAAATATCAAGTAGAAAAGTAATAATTACAACAACAAAAAATTAAACCAATTGGCGGCCTATCCAGTCGATGTAATTCCCCTAGTTTTTTTTAAAGGATATCATGTTCTTAAATTGTACGCAAACTTTAAATTAACATGCACACGCACTCGCACAATATTTCTCAGGCACTTAATCTTACGACATTGTGCCGTCACATTCTGGTCATTTTTAATTACCAATTGTGTTTTATTAAAATAAACTGATCAACCAATCGCAGACGAAAGAAATCTTCTTTTGTTCGATGTTTAAAATTGGCTTCTTTAAACCACCTGAGTAGATAATATAAAGTACAAACAAACAGAAGTACGATTTTTTTATTATAATATATCCTTTAGCGGTAAAGACGACTAGCATATTTTTCATTATTTCAAAGGCGTCTGATCTGATAACCGTTTTTAGACACGGTTTTTGCAAAGTCGACCAAATATTTTTAAAGCAAATAAAAGCATTAACCCAGTTTTAAGGGTAAATCCTGAGATCGGGCGTATTTAAGTGATTTCCGTGGCAGATTTTAAATCAAAGTATTATTGAATTTTACATGTAAAACATCAAATTTCCCATAATTATAAGCACATCCATCAAATAGGCATCAATATAACTTGTTTTGTTCAGAAGATATTTAAATTTAAATTTTTGATGCCACGGGAATCAATAAAGTGTGGCATGGGAATCAAAATTAAAACTATTTTGTTTGAATTCTATGTTATTATTTAAATATTGACCTCTACATACTAATCATATAAAATAGAAATATTAAAAACGGTGATCCAAACAAATACACACCAAACATAAAGTATAAAATGGTCTATATTGGCTTTCTATATAATAATTATGTAAACTAAATGAAATCAACATATTGCTGTCTTAAAAAATGTAAAAATATTGAATAAATAGTCCTAGAACATAAAATTAAGTTCTCAATCACAGTCACTGACAGTATTTACTCCAGAAGCTGTCATCAGATTGTACATTTATCATTAGTTAGGTTAATCTGGACTGAAGTTGTAGTCAGCCCATAGTTTCGTTTTATTTTTTCATCATACATCATCTCAGCCATAAGACGTCTACTGCTGAACATAAACCTCATCTTTAGACCTCCATATATAAAACTTTTTTGTTGTTTGCTTGTCCGTGGTAGCCACTTGAGAACTTTTGGACCCCATCAGCCATTCGCTCTACGTGCTCTGTGGTCTGCCCATTACCACTTCAGCTTCCTGATCCGCGGAGATATGTCAGTGACTTTGGTTCATCTTCGGATCTCCTCATTCCCGATTCGATCACGTAGAGAAACCCCGAGTATAGCCCTCTCCATAGCTCGCTGAGCGACTTATTTTAATGTGGGGATATAATGGTGCCGCATAAGCCAGAGCGGCTGTCTACTATAGTACAATATAAAAAAAATCTGATGTATACAATATAAAAAAAAAACATCTGAAATAATGAAATAAACAAATATAAACTCTCAAAATCACTTCCATACCTGCGGATTCGCTGTAGTTGGGTAAAAAGTGAAAGAATGCGCAAGAAAACTCAGGGGAAAATTGATCACCGTGGTAAAACGCCACGAGAATCAGTACCATGGAAATAAAAATTGTATAGTTTTTTGTCAATATTTTTAAATACCATAATTATAGACCAATAATTATAAAATATATGATAAACAATACCCTTTTCCTAACTGCACACCCTAGTCAAAAAACCGTAATGGATAAAAAAATATTTTTAAACATGGAAATGGTAATCAATGATCTAGTGAACCAAAACCACGGTAATCAATTTCTCACCTTTGTAAATCCAGTTTATAACAACGAGAGGAGCAACCTCTCTTCACGATGTTTAGAGCGCAATTGAAGTTAGCCAACAGCGTGAGTACAAACTTCTAAGTCTTGTGGTTTGTGAAATGTGGGTAGTTATGTCGCGCGCCATGGGAATCACTTTTTGTCCGGGGACAAACCTAAATTTGTGTTTTTTTCTAAAACTACGCTGAGTACAGTCTTCACGTATTTTTTTGATCATATAACAGTTCACCCTTTACAGCTAAGATCACAACAATTAATAAAATTCCGTTTATAAATTGGTGTAAAAAATATATTTTGTTCCAAAAAAGTGTAAGGGACACCCCATGGTAATCAAATTTCAGGGCTTTAACATTTTTTTTCAGATACTTGCAGCTAGATTTAACCTTATATCTATCATGCATTAAGTAGATTAAACCTTAAACTAACAGAAAAAAAATATCCTTGGGTAGAATTTTTATGTTACGGGTAGTTTATTCCCCCAGACACGTAAAATTTTGTCTCTCAGGATTCACCCTTAAATATTAGCTAAAATATATTAAATTTCGCGTATTAGAAAATAGATTGATACGAATAATGAAATAAAACAAAATAATTTTATCGTTTTTTATTAAAACATTAATCCAATTTTAAACATTAATCTAATTTTAAATATTCCAATTTTAAACATTAATCCGAATTTCAATAAAATAGGTGAAAAATGTCAGTGAACGGGTCGTACGTAGTGACGGAAAATGATGGTGATGAAATCAGAAGACGTATTGACATATCGGTGCTGCGACATATTGACGTATCAGAGCTGAGGAGGCGACGTAATGACGTAGCGGAAGAACATATTTATGGATACGAAGAGGCTATAGATCTTACAGGTGAGAATCACAATTTGTTAATTTCATAGATTTCAGGTAAATATTTATAACAGATTTTAAAGTCGAGCACTGTTCTGTCAACGTGTTTCTTTTTCAGACATAATAATATTATGTGGTCCTTATTTTTTTTTTCAGATGTTTTTAGCCGCATGTAGATGTTTTTATTTGGGAGATTTTATATCTTTTTTTTTCATTTCATAACTTTGGGGAGATCTTTGTCCAGCAGTGAGAGGAATATTTTACCTAAAAATCAAACTTCAAAAAAAAGTTAATTGGTTGAGTTTTATATTTTTCTTTAATTAAATGTACTCGATTTATCAACGACGTGACAAATAGAAATAAATAAAATATTTATTTATTTCCTACGTCACGTAAGCTACGTGGTTTTAAATTTTATTGAAATCGGTCTTTAAATAATTAAAACGTGCGCTTTAATATATTATTACAAGCTTATTTACTTTCACCTGCCTGTTGTCTGTCTGTAATCAAATCTTGCAAGTTTAATTTGATCCACTTCCTTGTTTCTGATTGAGCTGAAATTTTGCATGCATGTATAAATCGGATGACAATGTAACATTATTATGACATGGAGCTGATCTGATGATGGAGCAGGAAGGTGGCCATAGGAACTTCGTAATTAAACGACGCAACCCCGTCGAGTTTGGGCTCATTTGATTCGTCTTGACGAATACTTATTTGGCGCTAGGTGGTAATAATAATAAAAGGTTGTTTTTAAAAAGTTTTTCTAAAATTTCACCTGTTTTTCAATTGATTTCTATCTATTAGTTTAGATAAGTTCGATTCACCCATGACAGAGGCTCAGATTAGCATTCCATACATAATTCGCAGATGATGCGTATAATATGTATGTCCGTCGCAGTATTATAGAAGGGCCCCATGACGTATTTATTATAATATTTACATAATTATATCCTACTCTACTCGTGCTAGTTTTTGAGTCGTTGACCGTTCACATTTTCGAAAATTTGGAAAATGCCTGGAGTTTCATTAACACATCATTTTGATTTCTAGTTCTTTAATTTCCTTAGAAAGGGTAGATACGGTACTGTCATCTCGCAAACGGTCCGATCCAATTATGCGCACAATTTTACATTAAAGTGTAAAAACATGTTTTGTTGGAACTATTTTCAATAGAAGAAGCATATAAGCTTAGCGTTAGCAATTTTTTGTGTTTATTCATTACATAGTTACAAAGCTCCGATTATTATAAATCGATTTGGAAACCTTTTTTTTAATTGGCAGGGAATACTTCCCGTTTTTTGGGCCCGCGTTAATTTGAAATTAGTTTTTGTTAACAAAGATGTAATTATGTTCGACGAAGTCCTTGAACTTAGTTCTTAGTGCGTATACGTTTAGCTAAAGGGTTTCGCCTTTGCGTGCGACTCTATCGCTTGCACAATGTGACGAATTTTGAAATAGAATTCGTAGAATTGTTTTTTGATTTTATTTCTAGGTCAAGATTTACATTAAAAAGTTTTCGAACAGTGCGAAAATTATTTTTTCCGGCATTTTTGTCCTGGCTCTTGACAAAGTCCTCCTTTCCTTCCACTAAAATTGCTTACTTAACACCTACATGGGTTCATGGGTACTTCCCACTTAGTTACACTTTCACGTTACCACAGTTGACGATCGGAAAAAAAATGCGTTCATTCAGTGTTACGGAACGCTACTTTATTAGGAAAAAATGATTTTTTTTTTATCACTACATTTGGTCAGTATGTTGTGTATCGGTATTTTATTGAATAATTAATATATTATCTTATAAACTAGAAGTATTATAGATATTAGATACGAAAGAAATAAATACTTAAAAACTATTGCTGTGAACTAGGTAGCTTTTTGCCCGAGTGTTGACGACAGGGTGTATATTTATTATATTGGTTTTAATAGTATGTATTGGTATAATTAAATAGCTATGATTAAAAATATGTACTTATGTCTCCTTATATACGTATATCTTTATAACCACCGTCGCTCTATTTTATGTATTTCCTTTCCCTGCTTGGTTGTCTGGAAGAGATTGCTTTTAGCGATAAGACCGCCAATTGTAACACTTATTTCTGTGTAATCTTAGTTCTAAGCTATATTATTGTATTTGTGTGAACAATAAAGAGTTTTCTATTCTATTCTATTATTATTTCAACTCATTTAAAAAAACAATTCAGAACCAAAGTTGGCTTCCAAACGTCAATTTTACGACTATTCTTTAATTTCCTTGTAATACTGTCTGAATATTTCATGCTTGGTCTTTACAATTATAACATGCATATCGAATGAAAATTGTATGAACAAAAGCTTGGTGTAAAATAAAATGCGACGAATCCAATGCGGTAGTGCAAATCTTATGAACAAAAAATTTCAAATGTCAAATGTCTTAAGTGATTAATTTGATGTGGCAGTAATAAAGCTAAGCCAGTTTGGCCAGTTTTAAACTGCACTTATCCTTACCAATATTATGAAGGTTTGTGAGTGTATGTTTGTTGCTTTTTCACGCAATATCTGCTGAACGGATTGTGATGAAACTCGATATTTAGTTACCTGGAAACCTGAAATAAGCACAGAAGCTACTTTGTAAATCAATTTTTCCGTGGGGAAAATTTTTGTCAGCGGAGGTCTACATCATAAACTATCGCATGTTACGAATTTCAATTAAATCGTTCGCTGGTTTGGGTTGAACCTTGATAGATAAGTCAGTCAATCAGTCACTCTATCTTTTATATATAACGAGATTACGCCCGCGGCTTTGGCTGCGTAGAGTAATCCTTTTTTAGCTAGCCTTTTTTAGTCTAGCTATAAATTATGTTCCAAATTTCAACCGAATCCGTTCAGGGGTTTCGTTGATAGATCAGTCAGTCACTCTTTCTTTTATATATTTAGAAGAATCCTGTCGGCTGTAATTTAAAACTGGTCCATCTTAACTACATATATGCCCGCATTAAAGCTTGTTTATATTTGCATTTTATGTTCATTTTTAGAATGTTTGTATGACGGTTCGTTATTTACCTTTTATACTAATTTGCACAAATCCTGTATGGGTGTGTTCTACGCAAATAATACGTGTATCATATATTATACATACATATATATTATATATACAATGGTGACAAGCCCCCGCTACGTTATGCGCGTCATGGCTTTCGAATTCCTTGTATGATTAGCTGTTTATACGAATTTTAAATTTGCCTAAATAATAATAATTCATTTATTTCAGGCAATAGTACACTGCTACAGACGCAGTGTACCAGAGGCCCATATCATATATACTTTACAGACTAACATAAATATATATTTTTTCATAAACATAAAAAACCTGAAATCTTGAATCTTGTAAATTGACCAGGTTGGTTACCAAGATTATAGATATACTGAGAGATCACTTTTGAGAAATAATTATTCAAAGGGCCCTTAGGGCGGGGATACCCTTTAAAAAACCTGGGGGTGTTCCTGCGGGACGCCATAATGCTGGGGCAGCGGGTACGCCGAAGCACTCATCCGCGGCCATATATTTTGTCCCTGGTCTTAATAGAAAATATTCTTAAAATCTTAAAACAATTTTAGTTACAGTCAGTCACGGTTGCCTTTCAGCGTTTAGTTAAGGCTCTTTTGTTAGGCGCCGCGACTGAAGGCACCATTGTTGTTCATCCTGTGTAAAATTATATAATTCGACTTATATCATCGTAACATATTTAAAACTACTACTTTATTTTTTCTTCGTAATTTCGAGGGCGACTTCCTGCTGACTCTGCGCGCAACACGTCGCCGGCGCTACGTGTTACCTAGATTTTTTTAGTTTATTATTTTTATGTATGTTAGTCTTTAAGGTATTTATTGATCTGGTACACTGTACTTGTTGTCAGTGTACTATTGCCTGAAATGAATGAATTATTATTATTATACTTATTTTAAACACAATTTTACTAAGAGAAATAAAAAATTAATAAGTGAACTTCAGGCAGATCTTAAAAATAAAACCTCTTGAACGTTTTTGATAATTAGACATGAGGACCTATTTGACTTCACTGAACATCATACCGGAACACGGTCATAATGCCCGCTTGGCGACACGGTTTTGTCCAGTGGGTGGTAACTAGCCACGACCGAAGCCTACCACCAGTACGGCGAGTGGAAAAACCGCACGTAACGAATTGTTATAGTCATAGGCGCGGGGTCGGAATTCGAAATTAGTGATCCAGAATTATATTTGCATAACATAACCCTTTGGCTACCACCGCTTACCTATTACTACCATCTGACAGACGACTATCATTACTACAGACTACTAACAGACAATAATATAAATTATTAGAAGAGGTAACAGACATACAGGTTTACTCATTATGTTATTAGTGTTGACTTGCCTCTATAATGATATAATTTTTTTCCCAAAAAAAATTCTGCTCAAACTCAAACTCAAAATTCGTTTATTCAAATAGGCTACAATGGAGCACTTTTGTCAGTCGATTTTACTTTTTTTCTAACTACAACACCGTTAATATATTCCGCAATTACTTTTCAAACCACTCCCAATAGGTACTAATAGATTCCTATATCAGTTCAGATACTCAGATTGATTTTGGAGTTCCACAAGGAAGCGTTCTCGGGCCGACGTTATTCTTGGTTTATATAAATGAACTTTGCAAAATGTATCTGCCTCATAGTCTAGTAAAAGAAGAAATGTGGATCGAAAAGTCGAAAGCAGAAAAACTAACTTAGGAACTTTGTTTGGACTAGTTAGGAGATAAACATACTAAAAGTCCCCACCCCTCCGTGGTGAGCCCGAGGGGGGGGAGGCCGAAGAAGGTCCCATTTTTAGGTTTTTTGCTTATATGTCAAAAACTATGCATTGTACGATATTTTGTTGTACTACATTATGAAACCTAGTAAAATTTTCTACAACTTTGGCCTTCACATTTTTTATCTATCTCCAATCGTTGTCCAGCTATGAGCTTCCAAACATGGTCTATTTTAAGACGCTTAAATTAGTTTTCCATACAAAGTCGTTAAAAAAATCTTGCAAATAAAATTGGAACAACTTCTGGTTGTCGTACCATAATGAAACTTTGCAAATGTCTAGAAATCTGATGACAGTTCAATAATCTGGTACCACTGAGCTGATCTGATGATGGAGCCAGGAGGTGTCTACTGAAACTCTTCAATGGCTATTAGTAAACCCGTCGAGTTTGGGCACATTACATTCGAATTGATGAGACCTTTTCATAACACTTGTTGACGAGGGTCTAATAATGGACCAGGAGGTGCCTACGTCTCATCAATTCGAATGTAATGAGCCTAACCTCGCCGGTTTTACTTATAGCCATTGAAGAGTTCCAGTAGACACCTCCGGGCTCCATCATTAGATTAGTTCAGTGGTACCAGATTATTGAACTGTCATCAGATTTCTAGACATTTGCAAAGTTTCATTATGGTACGACAACCAGAAGTTGGTCAAATTTTATTTTCAAGATTTTTTTACCGACTTTGTATGGAAAACTAATATAAGCGTCTTAAAAATAGACCATGTTTGGAAGCTCATAGCTGGACAACGATTGGAGATAGATAAAAAGTGTAAAGGCTAAAGTTGTAGAGAATTTTATTTGGTTTCATAATGTAGTACAACAAAATATCGTACAATGCACAGTTTTTTTACATATAAGCAAAAAACCTAAAAATGGGACCTTCTTCGGCCTCCCCCCCCTCGAGCTCACCTCGGAGGGGTGGGGACATTTAGTATGTTTATCTCCTAACTAGTCCAAACAAAGTTCCTAAGTTAGTTTTTCTGATTTCGACTTTTCGATCCACATGCCCCTTTTGGGTACTCATTGACTGGACTATCACTGCAATATAATAACGAATGCTGATGACACAGCTCTAATTATTCACGGTGATAGTTGGACTGAAGCTAAATTAAACTGTGAGGTAGCACTAAGATATGTTAATCTCCTCACTCTAAACGGACTCAAAACCTCGTTTGTGCCATTCTCTTGCAACCAATCCGCTCAACCACCTATCTCTTTTCGTACCTGAGCTCCTGTCCACCCTCAGAAATGTCTTGTGATTGTGCATTTGGAGAACGTTCTTCTGTGATTAAATACTTGAGAGTTATGATAGATAATACCCTAAATTGGAAAACTCACATCTAGACACGCGGCAGCGAGTCCAGCCAAGTTCAAGCAAAGGAACTGGCGACCGCGCCGTGTGTTATATTACACGAACCGTCCAAAGCGCGTTTTGACGACTTTTTACACTCTCGTTATACAAAAACTATTACACATAGACAAGTCAAATTTGGCACATATACTTAAATATACGAACTATATCTCTGTTCCAAATTCCAATAACACAGCTCAAACGGTTATTTAGATATAAACATCCAGTAATCGGTGAAGTTAATACATACTGAGGGATAGATCAAAAGTAATATCCCAGTTCCAGATGACCTAGAAAGCTGAAATTTGGCATCCCGATAGGTAATGTTGTAGTAACAAAGGGAAAAATCAGAAACTAGTATTTTTTTATCATTTTAAATTATTATTAATTTTTAAAAAATGTATGATATTAAAGTTTGGGACGCCTAGGAACGCATAAGGCAATACATGTAGCATGTTGCTATAATTTTTGTGTAGGCGGCTATTTTCTGTTAGATACTACGAAGTGCGCGCGAGTCCACTATTCCTACTAATATAATTATAAATATAAATACAAACTTTATACCTACTGTACGTATGGATATATGTTTTTTACTTTTTCACGTCTAAACGGGTGGGCCGATTGACTTTAAATTTGGTGTTATAAAAAATATAGCTTAGACCCCTGGAATAACATAATATACACTACTGTACCAAACTGTATAGCGGGTAAAACAGCTAGGCACAGCTAGTCACTAATAAAAATAGGTTCCTGGTTCCTACGTAACAATTGTATATCCTATGTAAATACCTATCAATATATCGACTCACCAGCACAAGGCGGCTCAGTAACATAGAGGTTAATATTAACATTGTTTACAATAAAAATAATGTATGTATATCGCCTTAGGTGCTAGTTGGTGTAAACATTTTAGATACCTACGTCCTACGTACCTGTAACGTATAGTCATAATATTATAGGTATGTGGCGGTATCTGGGGGCACGGCAGTGCCCCCGCCAAGTCGTCGTCATTACAAGTCTTGTCGGTTTAGGTTTCTTTTGATCGAAATTCTAATCCAGTTCCAGATGATCTAAAAAGTTAAATTTCCATCCAGGTAGGCGGTAGGTATAAGATAGCTGGGTGAATATAGATAAATTTATCAGTAACTAGTATTATTTAAAAATCAATTGATTAGGTACAATATTCAAATCAATAGTGCACATAAATGCTATACCTATATAAATAAGTACCTACTAAATTAATTATAAGGTACCTATAGGTAGGTATATCGAAGCACGGCGAGGCTCACGGGCCGCGGTGCGACGGCCGTGCCATGGAGCAGTGGGGTGGGGGGAGGTGCAATAAAATAATCATTTGGTATTAATCTTATTATGACTGGGTGTCTTAAACCTATTACATACTAAAAAGTACTGTACAAAAAGCAATGATATCCCATCAAAAACATAAATGTGAAAAGAGAGCCAAGTTCAATATTACGATGTATGTACTCATAGTTACCTATGATTTGGTAGTTGACTTCAACGACAAAAGAAGTGAGATCTAAATGGGTGCCAAGTTCAATGGTCAGTCCTGAAAAATATTTACAACATAAAATATTTTATTACAACTTAAAAGATTATTTCTTCTTATCACTTAGAATAAATATTATTTTGAAGCCCAAAGTTTGACTTGGCTAGTTCTCATGGGTACTATACGACGAAGTATCATTAAGATAAGACAATAGATACTTTATTGTACACCACATAATGTTACAGAAAATACATAAGTACATAATTAAAATTAAAAATTACAATGTACAAGTGGCGGTCTCATCGTTAAAGAGCGATTTCTTCCAGACAACCAATGGATGAAGGGGACTAATTTACACGATAAAAGACGGTGGCGCACTAATTAGCATTAAGTGCGTTTAATAGTGATCAAGCTAAAGTTAAGAGAGTACCTACCTAGTATATTATGAGAACTGGCCAAGTCAGTCTTTAGGCTTCAAAATAATATTAATTCTAAGTGATAAGAAGAAATAATCTTTTAAGTTGTAATAAAATATTTTATGTTGTAAATATTTTTCAGGACTGACCATTGAACTTGGCACCCATTTAGATCTCACTTCTTTTGTCGTTGAAGTCAACTACCAAATCATAGGTAACTATGAGTACATACATCGTAATATTGAACTTGGCTCTCTTTTCACATTTATGTTTTTGATGGGATTGGTATAACTTCTTCCCGTACCCGTAAAATTATTTATATTCTAAAAAAAATCATAATATATATTATTTTTTTAAACTATCGCAAGTGTTCTCCATAACTAAAAACAAAAACGGCACAACTCATCCGCTTTTTTCGTTAGGTATTTTCTTTTCTTTATTCATATTTCAATATATTAGATATAACCCTTATATAATAACCCTTTCAAGGCAGTCTCTATTTATCCTCCAAGCATTCACATTATTGTCTTTGCAGTATCAATTCTAATGAGATATGTAGTATTAAACTATTGTGCTAAACGAATCAGTTTTATTGCCTAAGAAAGGTAAAATCTTGTCTTAGCTTAAATTACTATAATAATTAACTAACTAGAATATCTTTGGAAAATGTAATATTTTGTTAACCTATTTATCCGGAGGAGGGCGTTGGTGACTGCGACACAGTCTAGCGACTACTGCGGGCATCATAGTTTCTTTTCATATGTATCTACCACTATGTAACCTGTTTTTCCAAAATAAATGAAATGATAAATGAAATATTTTTTTTAGTAACTATAACATTTTTCAATGAATTCTATCTACACATTTTTTTAAAATTCCAGGCAATGGATTCTACAACATAATGCTGTTAATCACCCTGAGTATAGGCTCTCTGGCTATGGGTGTGGACATCTTCGGGTTCTCAGTGGTGGTCAACGGAGCCACCTGCGAGTTTGGACTTAATTTGAAGCAGACTGGGTTACTGCTGTCTGTCACTTTCATTGGTAAGTAAGGTGGTAATACAAATACAAATCAAATACAAATAATTATAGGTAGGTAATCTATACCCATACACTACTATATCTTTAACTTAATATTAGCATTTTATTAGCGCATTTGTCACTTTATATTATATATATTAACATGGCTTTGAATTTATTTATTTTTTTATTACCGTTTTTTTTATTTAAGTTTTTCTTTCTGTTATTACATAATATGACATATATGTATAAAAATGTTTTTTGGTCTTTATGTTTGTCTTTATGTAGAATATTATATTTTGTTTTTTTATGTCATTATGTATATTGTTAGGCTGGCCATGATGTCACTGACGTTGGTGCCAGCGGAAGACCAGCGTAGGTCCTTTATTGAACCTACATATGCTGAGCTGGGGCCTTTTTGCGGCAAATGTTAACTGTTACGGTGTTTTATGTACCTTTATGATGTAATTTGTCGCAAATAAAACTTTTTCTTTTTTTTCAAAATTTAGATTATACGTTTTAGATTATTAGTTTAGTTTGTAATGTTTATTATTCATTGTCTGTTAATTTTAATCATTTAGCTGCATGAATAAAATATTAATAACGTTCAAATAATTTATTAATATTAGATATTATTAGATTATAAAATATTGTAAAAAATACATTATTCGGTTGTATAAAAAATAAAGTTCAATATATAATTCATTAATTGCAACAACTGGCACTGAAAATGCCAGTGGCAACTTTCTGGAACCTTGCTTTTTATTGCTCCAAAAGTTGATTTGTCTGCAAAGCCCCTAAAATTATCTTTTGTCTTTTTAACGCATAGAAGAAGGTAGGAAGTGCTCTTCTGATGGTAAGAAAAATCCGTGCCCATAATTATCAGTACAGTGCCAGGTTTTCACAATGATGTAAAATTCTAGATGCACCAACGCATCTTATTAAGAATCATAATAAGGGGTAAATCCTGAGATCGGGCGTATTTAAGTGATTTCCGTGGCAGATTTTAAATCAAAGTATTATTGCATTTTACATGTAAAACATCAAATTTCCCATAATTATAATTACATCAATCAAATAGGCATCATTATAACTTGTTTTGTTCAGAAGATATTTAAATTTAAATTTTTGGTGCCACGCACGGGAATCAATAAAGTGTGGCATGGGAATCAAAATTAAACCTATTTTGTTTGAATTCTATGTTATTATTTAAATATTGACCTCTACATACTAATCATATAAAATAGAAATGATTAAAAACGGTGATCCAAACAGATATACACCAAACATAAAGTATTAAAAAGGTCTATATTGGCTCTCTATATAATAATCATGTAAACTAAATAAAATCAACGTATTGCAGTCTTAAACAATGTAAAAATATTACAGTCACAGTCACTGACAGGATTCACTCCAGAAGCTGTCATCAGATTGTACATTTATCATTAGTTAGGTTAATCGGGACTGAAAGTTGCAGTCAGTCCATAGTTTCGTTTTATTTTTTCATCATACATCATCTCAGCCATAAGACGTCTACTGCTGAACATAAACCTCCCCTTTAGACCTCCATATATAACACTGCTGTTGAAAGCGACCTGCTTCAAACGTCTTTCAGCGACCTAAATAAGGTCGTCTACCACACTTGTGGGTAGACGTTCTACGCTGCGTTTGCTTGCCTGTAGTAGCCACTTGAACACTTTTCGACCCCATCAGCCATTCGTTCTACGTGCTATGTGGCCTGCCCATTACTACTTCAGCTTCCTGATCCGCGGAGATATGTCAGTGACTTTGGTTCATCTCCTCATTCCTGATTTGATCAAGTAGAGAAACCCTGAGTATAGCCCTCTCCATAGCTCGCTGAGCGACTTTTTAATGTGGTCTGTCTACTATAGTACAATATAAAAAAATCTGATGTATACAATATAAAAAAAATATCTAAAATAATGAAATATACAAATATAAACTGTCAAAATCACTTCCATACCTGCGGCTTCGCTGTAGTTGGGTAAAAAGTGAAAGAATGCGCAAAAAACCTAAGGGGAAAATTGATCACCGTGGTAAAATACCATGAGAATCAATACCATGTAAATCAAAATTGTATAGTTTTTTGTCAATATTTTTAAATACCATAATTATAGACCAAAATTAATAAAATATATGATAAACAATACCCTTTTACTAACTGCACACCCTAGTCAAAAAATCGTAATGGATAAAAAAATATTTTTAAACATGGAAAAGGTAATCAATGATCTAGTGAACCAAAACCACGGTAATCAATTTCTCACCTTCGTAAATCCAGTTTATAACAACGAGAGGAGGAGCCTCTCTTCACTATGTTTAGAGCGCAATCGAAGTTAGCCAATAGCGTGCGTACAAGCTTCTAAGTATTGTGGTTTGTGAAATGTGGGTAGTTATGTCGCGCGCCATGGGAATCACTTTTTGTCTGGGGACAAACCTAAATTTGTTATTTTTTCTAAAACTACGCTGAGTACAGCCTTCGCGTATTTTTTTGATCATATAACAGTTCACCCTTTACAGCTTTGATCACAGGAATTAATTAAATTCCTTTTATAAATTAGTGTAAAAAATATATTTTGTTCCGAAAATGTGTAAGGGACAGCCCACGGTAATCAAATTTCAGGGCTTTTACATTTTTTTTTAGATACTTGCAGCTAAATATAACCTGATGTCTATCATGCATTAAGTAGATTGAACCTTAGACTAACAGGAAAAAAATACCTTTGGGTAGAATTTTTATGTTACGGGTAGTTTATTCCCCCAGACACGTAAAATTTTGACTCTCAGGAATCACCCTAAGATGTTAGGACTCTTCAGGCCAGTAATTTCATTCACACAGTGCCTTCCTACCGAAACACAGCAGTAATGTTTGAACATCACTGATCAGGCGGTAGAATAACTAGCGCTGTGTTTGGTCTTGGTCACGTATCATTTATATCTACTTTCAATAAATTAAGGCCAGTTCTAGGATTTTTTTAACCTCCAATAAGCTCAGAATTTCTACTAATATTTAATTCAAATCCAGTTAAACTAGATTCTAGGCTATAGAGATAGAATAGACCATTGCACTGTCGTTACGCGAACTTTAGTTATACCTACTCATTTGATTTATTATACCTATATAACTACTAACTACTTTAAAACCTGCTATTTGATTTAATGAATGGTCGTTTTAAAAAAAATCATAAATTAGCTGATAAGGAAATACAAAGTAAAATATGTATATTATTACTAGTTGTATCCAGAGGTTTTACCCGCTAAAAAGTAGCCTAGGTACTATTCCAGGGTCTTAACTACCTAGACTTATCTGTAGAATAAGGTTACTCTATAAAGAAGAGCAATTTCAGGTGTGACATGCATAAATTTTTCCCTAGTTTTTCTATATGCATCACAAAATGTTTGTGTGATCCACAGGTATTTGTTTCTGGTCTGGGTGGCTCTCTGTATCTATTATAAGTGTATCTATTATATAATGTATTTACAAAAGAAAAAGTATAATATAAGTATTATATCCGTTATCCTAACCACCATAACACAAGCATTAAGTTGCTTAGATTGGGTTACGTGGCGCTGTGTGAAATGTCCTGAAATATTTATTTATTTTATTTAATATGTTTTACTCCAGGGTCAAAAAAAATTTTTTTTTCGAATTATAATAATATTATATAGACTATCGTCATACTTAAAATAGCTCTTTAAAGTAATGAGGGCAGTTTGGGCAGTGAAGCGTCCGGTCTCGTTAAAGAGATTGGACAAAGGATTTCGGAAAAGACCGGCGACTCCCGGTCCGGGTCGTTTTTGGTGCAGAGGATGGCCATCGCTATTCAGCGTGGCAATGCCGCTAGTGTGATGGGCTCATTTGCACCGGGAACTATCAGTGGCGGGTTATTTAATGACTAAGTTTGTAATTATTTATTGTATTTTTTTTTATATTAATGTTTTCGTTTTTAAGTACTGTTTTCTATATTCTTAGGGTTATTTAGTTATTTCTAAGTCTAATTTTGTATATTTTTCTGTTCATTTTTTGATTGAACAATATTCCACGGTAAGACTATATTTGTAGTGGCCTCTAATTTCCAGGGGAAATACCTCATTTTAACCAGTTAAATATTGCAATCAGTATTTCTAATTTATACAGATAAAACACCCCCACAATAATTATATATTTGAACATAGAGGAATATTATAGTCATAGAGCACTGAACTGGTAACTTTCAGAAGATATATATTATATTATATACCTTTAGCATTATCATTGCCATGTACATATGTATTTATTCTTGTTGTTTTATAATAAAGTCTGAAAGAACAATAACGTATTGATAAAAGGTTTTTTTTGTTTTAATCTTTATTCAATAGCATTATTTAATAAATTACTATTATTTCGAAAGGAATTCGTTATTGTTTTGTAAGTTAAAAATAAAATTAATATGTGAATAATACAATAATTATTATTATAAGTAATAGAGGTTATAAAAATGCACACCCATAGCCTAAAAAAAGTATAGTTTCCATTAATTATTAACAATATCTTGACATTTATATGGAGACTGCTTTGGAGCACCTTATCTAGAGTCTCAAAAGCTCAGAAACAAACTACGATAGGTATCATCCATTATAAAAAAATATATATACACATACTCTAAGATAAGAAAGCAATCTTAGATCTGAGACGACCTTATAAAGGTCGCCGGAAGACGCTGGATGCAGGTCGCTTCCAACCGGTACATATGGAAGTTTAAAGGGGTGGCCTATGTTCAGCAGTGGACGTCTTACGGCTGAGATGATGATGATGATGATGATGATCTTAGATCTGAAACAATATATTCTTCGTATTTTCAAGAACGTGATCGTATTTCAAGAACAAAAATATTTTAAAAATATATTAAAAATATTTTAATAATATATTAAAAATATTTTGATGCAAAAACGTATATATTTTAATTGGCAGGGGGCCAAGTCATCCAAAAATAATGGTATATTGTTGCCCCAGGCAAGTCAATCAAAAATGATTATAGATAGCCACTACCATCTTATTCTCGAATGAATGTATTGCATAATTTATTATCTTTCAGGTCCAATAGTAATGGCATATCCATGGGGCTATATCTCCGACACCAAGGGTCGCAGGATGAGTCTGATCATATCCCTGTGGGCCAGTTTCCTGTTCTCCTGCCTGAGTGCCTTCTCACCTGATTGGATCACCATGGCTGTGTTGAAGCTCATTAGTACTAGTTTGTAAGTACAAGTAGAATTTAAAAAATAAACTGAATTCAAAGGGGCCTGATAGCTGACAAATCAAGCGCCAGAGCTCGGGTAGTTAACTTTTTAAAATTTGCGTTGAGATCACTTTTTTAATCATTATAGGTTAGCTTCTGACGACGATTACGCGGGATGTCAAGTGGCGTTTCAGTCGTAGATGGTAGCAGACTAAACCTAAAAGGCGGGATAAATCCCTCCCTGGCTTCACTAAACATCGTGCCAGAGCACAGTCATAATGACTGTTTGACGACACGGTTGTTTCCAGTAGATATGGTAGTTATCCACGGCCGAAACCTGGCCGTGGATAGCTACCACTAGCCTACTAGCCCTTAAATCCTCAAGCGGCTCGATCGGGCCGCACCCGCGCAACCGAATTTGAACCTTATTTTAAGGAAGCTAGAGCTAAATAGAGGATTGAAGCGAAGTTTTTTCGGATTAAGGGGCTAGTATTACCAAAAACCACACATTAACAAATTATACTCATCGGTGTGAGGCCGGAATTCAAGCTAGAGATTCAGAATTACATCTGCACCACATAATTTCTTGGCCACAGCTTCCGCTTTTCATTTATTTCATACTTTTCCATTAACTCATTCAAATAATTAATTTCCTCTGCAGTTCGAGCTGTGCCCAGTCCACCACCTACACCCTGATAGGAGAGTGCTGCCCGCAGAGAGTGAGGGACGCGTACATGCTCATCATGGCCAGCATCCTGGACCTCAGTCTAGCTGTATACGTTGGTCAGTAACCCTGGTATATATATTGCCTTTCCAGTTCAAGCTGTACCCAGTCCACTACCAACATCCTAGGAAGTCCCTATAGGAGAGAACCCTGTATATTTATTCTTATAACATAATATTGCTTATAATGGTGAAATGTCTGGCCTAAGTCTATCTGTTACTTACGGGTAAGTTAATTTCACTTTTGGGCAGAAATTGAAAAATTCTAGGTCAGTCAATAGTGCCTCAAAAATTTGTTGTTGGAAAGAGATCGAATAGTGTGAAAATTATAATTTTTACGAATCTGCAAAGATCGTAAATATACGATAACCTATTATAAATCTAAAGTATCTTTGAGAAACAGTTTTTTGTTCATACTGTTAGCTTTTGATCTCAATCTGGCCTGATCTTAAGAGATGATGCTCATTTTCTTTTTGCAGGATTGGCCTACGTTGTCCTAGAATCAGAGTTTTCCTACGACATGGGCTTCATAACCTTCTCACCTTGGAGGCTCCTGGCGATAGTCCTGGCGTTGCCTCTTGGTATTTCTGCGCTGGGCATCATCTTCTTCCACGAGAGCCCCAAGTTCCTGCTGAACGAAGAGAGAGAAGACGAGGCTCTTGCTGCCTTAGCTGCTATTTGGAAGACGAATGGTGGAAAAGCACCGTATCCAGTAAGAAAATTTTAAAATCCTATTACAAGAAAAAGCAAATGCAAAAAAGCTTACTTAGTTACTTTTTACGCCTGCCGCCTGGCACATAAACAGTTATGTGCCAGGCGGCTATATTAATAGTAAGCTTTGAAAAAATCAACTAGCAATTCTAACCACATTTTGAGTATCATTGTTGTAAGGCGTTAAAATTTCAAAATATTTGGATCCATAACGACGGGTAACGGGGTGTTGGGGTTTCGGGTACTAACTAGGTACTAAATATTCATATTATGTTTCTTCTAAATCCCAGACTTGGTCATCTTGCATCTTGAAGGTCGCTATTGGCTTGTTTAAAATATAAAGTTCTAATTAACAGTGGTATACCGTTTTATAACTCAGATAATAAAAGAACAACATCGCAACGTGCCGCATTTGGGGATTTCTTAAAAAAAAAAACAAATGTCCCATTGAATCCGATTTAAACAGACGCGGAGGGACGCGAAAAAGTGATAGCAATTTTTTTGTGTTGTTCCTGACCGCGCAAACTTTATATTATGATGTCTCCGTGCGAACAAATTCTAACATTACAATAACTTCGTCTCAGCTCGCAACCGCTTTTACATCGGCCTAAGTTTTGAAGAAGCAAAATATTTATGTAAATGCAATAAACCTGATACATAATTTTTTCCAGGTAAAGAGGTTGGCTCTACAAGAAGACGGCAACGAAAGACCGGCAAGCATGAAACTATGGCGCTCGCTATGGGATCACCTTGTCCCTCTTTTCAAGCCACCACTGCTGTGGAGGTCGCTTCAGCTGTACTTCTTGACCATGGTCGTCTATGGCATGTAAGTAATTAAATTTATCCCAGGCGTTTAGCTTTAAAAACGAATTTAGAACCATCTCCAAGGATATATTCACAACTAGCTGACCCGCGCGCACTTCGTAGCGCGTGACAGTAAATTATTCATATATTAATGAATTTGATACAGACCATTTAATTCGATTTCCAATTCCACGGAAAAGAGGGATTCAATTCACGGGTTTTCTGCGACTTAATGGGCGTAGAATTAGTAAAGGCTGGCAAACCTTGCCAATATGTAACTACGATCGAATCACCTACTATTCAAAATGTCTATTGGACGTTTCGCCTACGTTCATAATAACTATTGGTTGAAATCAATATTGGACGATTCGCCTACGGTTAACTCAGCTACGGTCGATTGAGCTATGGTTGATTAAACTATTGGACGATTTGCCTATTTTTGACCGAACTAACGGACAGTTCACGTATTTTTAGACCACGTTTCCGGCTGTGTAGGCACCATTTATGCCAATAATTAATACAACCTGTAAAAAATAACAATAATTTAGTTTACTTATTTTTAGATAGGTACAGTTAGATAGGTTTTCTTTGAAATAAATTAGCTTTTGTATCAATTTACTTACTTTTAAAGCGAGGTATTTACTGTCTGGTGCTTCATTCAGAAATTTTTCTATTTCAAGGTCACGTTTCGTTTTCAAGACAGCTTTTATCATAGAAAAAATGCTCCATAATGTACTGGATTTTCTTGTTTTAGATAGTTCCATGAAATATGATAGTATCACGGTCTCGGAATATGTTTTTGCATTTTTTGAGAGGCGCCAATTATTGAAGGATTCGTACGCCTTTACATATTTCACTTTAGATTTTTCAGGCAAATAGCTGAACTCGGCATTCGAAACTGGTCAGAGGATACCAAAGGGGGCACTGAGGGATTTTTTTTTTTTTTTTTTTATAAATCATCAAATATATAGTAGTTTCAAAACACTTTGAAAATATTTTGGAAAAATTAAAAAAAATTACGTGTTCAAAAAAAAAATTTTTTTTTATAAAATCATGGAATTTATAATAGTTTCTAAACACTGAAATTATTTAGGAAAAAATAAAAAAAATCATGTACAAAAAAATATTTTTTTTGTTTTTTTTCGTCATCATCATTGGATCGCGGCATAATAAGCTGTCTGCACATCTACAGATAAAAATCATTCAGCTATCAAAATCAACTCGTATCTGGCGCTTCGCCGGCCGCTGCCGCGGCACGCTCGCTTCGCTCGCTCGGCTCGCGCGTTGCTTATATGTAAAACCTAACACTCCTCCTCGCTTCGCTCGTCGTCGTACCTATATTATAATGTGACTGAACTTGACCCAAAAGAATTTCGATGTCAATAGAACACCACTGACAGCGAAATATAAACAGTCTTTTTTCCCTGTAAAAATCGTGAATATTTTCGTGGAAAATCATTTTCATGAAAAATGGTCTATGGCAACCTTGGTCCTGAGCCGCCCCTCTACCCATTCCCAACATAAAAAAGGGGTGTCAATAGAACACCACTGACATCGAAAAATAATCAAAGTCTTTTGTCCTATATAATCGCGCCCCCTTACCTACTCAAGCACCGAAAAAAAAATGAAGGACTAACCGGAGGTCAAAATGGTCTATGGCAACCTTGATCCTGAGCCGCCCCTCTACCCATTTCCAACACAAAAAAGGGGTGTCAATAGAACACCACTGACATCGAAAAATAAACAAAGTCTTTTTTCCCTGTAAAAATCGTGAATATTTTCGTGGAAAATCATTTTCATGAAAAATGGTCTATGGCAACCTTGGTCCTGAGCCGCCCCTCTACCCATTCCCAACATAAAAAAGGGGTGTCAATAGAACACCACTGACATCGAAAAATAAACTGTCTTTTTCCTCAGTGCCCCCTTTCGTACACTCCAACCGCCATCTCACTTACCTCATACAAAAGAGAGAGACAAAGATGGCATTTATCGATGACGTCACAACGCATTCTCCATTTGACTGTAAACTCTAAACTTCTACATCCCGCCATTTTGTATTTTTTTATTTTTATTAAAAGAGTTGCGTTCGAAATTTGTGTGTGTGACATATTTATGAAAAACAAATTGTAATAATATTTTTTAAAAAAAAAACTCACTTACGACTTATTATTCTATAATAGTATTTTATTTAAAATATTATTGAAAAAATACAATTTATAAAGTTAAAATTCAATAAATAACATTAAAAATTATGTGCATCTCAGTTAAATAAAAATTGTACACAAATAAGTTTCAGAACACACCAACATCTTCATAGCCAATAAAATTGTGTTCGAAATTCAAATCACTTTGCCTCTCTCCTCTCTAGAGAGCAAAAACGGCTTTTGCTCACTGAAATCGATGACCAAAGACACTATTTTCGTGCGAGAGTGGTGAAAAATTATTTATGGCATGAAGTCCAGAATTTATCGAAAAAATGTAATTTAGTTCCGCAAAATTCCGCGGGACCTCATTCGTGAGAAGGACTCTACCACTGAGGTGTATACCTAAAATCATAGGCGGATCCAGGATTTGGTTTGGGGGGGGGGGGGGGGGGGGGGCAAGGTGCAGACGGGCAAAAATATTATAATTTTTATTACGAAAAGTGTATGTTTAGCTCGCTCTGAGCGGTTAGGAAGTTTAAACATCCATTACAATAAGTGCGCGAGCAGCTAGCTGCGAGCGCCGAAAAAAAAATTTTATTTCAGAAATATGTGCGAAATTCGTAACTCTACAATGCTTCTGGGGGTACCTTGGCCCCCTGCCCACCCCCCCCCCCCCTAAAGCTTAAACATCCTTTATAATATGTGCGCGAGCAGTTAGCTTAATGACTCGGGGGGAGGGGCGGCTTGGCCCCTTGCCCCCCCTCCCAAATCACTTTGCCTCTCTACTCTCTAGAGAGCAAAAACGGCTTTTGCTCACTGAAATCGATGACCAAAGACACTATTTTCGTGCGAGAGTGGTGAAAAATTATTTATGGCATGAAGTCCAGAATAGGGATGTTGACTAATTTTTGGAATTGCTTTTATATGTTAGATAGACCCATTTCATACACGAATATCATATTTTTATGCAAAATTATATGATATTTCAATATAAAAATACGTAAATAAAAATGATTTTTTGAATTCTGGCTAAAACGTTCCGAACAGTCATTATTCATAACTTAAAAACTACTGAACCGATTTTGATGTAACTTATACTGTGCCCTTAGTTGGTCAATATTTAAGCCAAAAATAAAGTCAATAACTAAAATGTCTCTCTGAAAATATAAGATCCATTTTGGTTATTGACTTTTTTTGCTTAAATTTAGACCAACTTAGAGCACAGTATAAGTTGCATCAAAATCGGTTCAGTAGTTTTTAAGTTATGAATAATTAAAATATGTCGAAATCAGGAACATTGTACTTAGGAAGCGTAAGGCCAGTGGCGTGACGTCACGCGCCCTGATTGGCGTTCGCATTCGCGTAATAATAAGTAAAAATTATTGAAATTAAAATTGATTTTATTCCATTTTGGCTTGTAAATAGATCCTTAAAATGTGATTGTAGGTTTTTAAATACTGTCTTTTATGTGAAAAACATAACTTTATATGAATTTGTAACATGTGTCAACATCCCTATTTATCGAAAAAATGTAATTTAGTTCCGCAAAATTCCGCGGGACCTCATTCGTGAGAAGGACTCTACCACTGAGGTGTATACCTAAAATCATAGGCGGATCCAGGATTTGGTTTGGGGGGGGGGGGGGGGGCAAGGTGCAGACGGGCAAAAATATTATAATTTTTATTACGAAAAGTGTATGTTTAGCTCGCTCTGAGCGGTTAGGAAGTTTAAACATCCATTACAATAAGTGCGCGAGCAGCTAGCTGCGAGCGCCGAAAAAAAAAAATTATTTCAGAAATATGTGCGAAATTCGTAACTCTACAATGCTTCTGGGGGTACCTTGGCCCCCTGCCCCCCCCCCCCTAAAGCTTAAACATCCTTTATAATATGTGCGCGAGCAGTTAGCTTAATGACTCGGGGGGGGGGGGGGGGCGGCTTGGCCCCTTGCCCCCCCTCCCTAAATCCGCCTATGATTATCTATAACACAGATAAAAGGTTCTATAATAATCATTGCAAAATTTTACTAACATTATAAACGTGACAGTTTGTGTCTGGATGTATGCCTAAATGGGTGTGAACAGATTTTATGTCTGTGTGTCTCCGGATAACCAGTGATTTTTACAAAAGATCCCCCTAGATGGAGCGCCACAATCGCGTGATTTTAAGTTAAAATATCTACAGATTTTTAACAATTCATAATTTCTCATATTTAATTTCTCAATTAAATAGGTACATAATATTTAATTAATCTAACAAATAAAAAATATATAATAAATGAAGTATTCACAGTAATTATAAATCTATTATTTAGTTCCGCTAGGTTACGCGGGACTTCTTTTCTAAAACTGTTTGCAGAATAAACGATATTTCTTTTTCTTAGGACATTAGTTCCATTATTTTCCGTGGCGCTAGCTTGTATGTAAAATAATTTACTTTTACAATGAACTGTAAATGAATTTTTCTATTTATCTTCAGATGATTTTACATGTTCAGAAATTAAAAATAAGCAGCAAAAAGATATTTATTACTGATATTTACACGCATCATGCGCACATTAGATTATTTTCCGCTGGCGCTGATTCATTTGAGAAATAAGTTACATTTACTAATTTAAATGAATTCTAATTTGTTTGGCTACTATATAGCATCAAAGTACTCGTCAAGACGAATCAAATGAGCCCAAACTCGATGGGGTTTTTTCTTTTAATCACGGAGTTCCTATGGCCACCTTCCAGCTCCGTTTCGGACCCTGGTTACTATATAGTATCAAAGTACTCGTCAAGACGAATCAAATGAGCCCAAACTCGATGAGGTTTTGTCTTTTGATTACGCGGTTCCTATGACTACCTTTCTTGTTTATTAGCATTTTATATGCGAATCTTTAGATTGATATAACTCTTTTATTTATGAACCGATTTGACTAAAACCAAGACTAAGGTTCAAGTAGAGAAAACTGCAACGTATTAGTGAAAATTTTATTCAAATCGGTGGTGTTGTTTAACCACACCAGTGACACAAACTATTTACAAATTTAGCCCAAATTAAACTAAAGGTCAACCACAAGTTTACACCCATACCGATAGATGGCGTCTGTAGCGTTTTTGGCACTATTTTTTTTTTGAATTGAATTTACTTTATATTCTATTACTTTTATTTCGAATTTTTGATGTAAATTAGGGGCGATGTGTCTGATATAAATGATTATTATTTATTTTTTTATTTTATTTTACGTTTCCCTAGGAAAAATTGACAAAATGTTTTACGAATTAGATCGCGCAAGCGACTTTTTCGCGTCGTTTTGTTCATATGCGTATTTTCACAGTTCACCTTAGTAAAGGATCACAATGAATGGGGAGAAATTTCCATTCTTATTATATGTATGGATATGGATATGGATTTGTTGGATTTTTGACACTGCGTCTCCAAAACCTTATGAGTGTCGCAGACGTCTATAGACGACGACTCACTACAGGCATGCCGTCTGGTTGTATGTTTCACACTAAAACTTAATTGCACTTAAATTTCTTTGAAGAAAGTCTTTATTACTCTGATCTTTTTATATATTTCTCTATTTACGTATGTTTCCGAACTGTCTCTAGTAAGGAATCTCTTCTTGTGCATTTGGTGGACTGGATCCTACAGGGCTCAGAGTCGCACACACAACTTAATCGATAATTCATCTCTAGTCATATAATTCCTCCATTTTCAGTAACAACAGCTACTACATCTGGTTCCCCTACCTGGCCAAGAAGTTCATGGAAGGCATTGATACTTCCGCCAGCTTGGAGTCAGGACTTTGCACTGCTATTGTCACATCTTACGAGAACAGTACCATGAGTGATGTGAGTATAATTTATATGAGGATGCTCACGATGAATAGATTTATAAAGGAGAATAGAAGAAAGTCGATAGCCAGCTATAGGACAATGATAAAGATCAATAGAATAAAGCCAAGAAAAGTAGATTTTTTCCTTCCTTTGATCCAACTGCTAGGTAGATAGGAAAAGCATAATTTTCTTGTAGATCATTGAGGAGTTCACTATTCTCATTAAGGGTGTATATATCGAGTGACGCTCTCTCGCTCGCACAATTTGACGAATTTTGAAATATAAATTCATGGAATAAATTTATATATTCATGGAATTAATTTATCAATATCAAACTGAAAACACTTTTAAAATAATGTGTGCAATAATATTACGGAGGGCTGCTACAGAGGAATTTTCAATAAATTAATTCCATGAATTTATATTTCAAAATTCGTCAAATTGTGCGAGCGAGAGAGCGTCACTCGATAAATACGCTCTTAAGGTACCCTAGTAATCTGAAGAGCATAATACCAAGTCACCTCTACTATAGCTAAGGGAGTGGTTGTTACTTGCTAGTTCCCTAAGAGTAAGGCTGAAAAATTCACAGATCTTAGAGCACCTGCACCATCATCTGCACCATGGTCTCGCGTGTTGTTAAGAAACCTAGACGGCGGGATAAATCCTATCCTGGCTTCACTGAAAATCATGCCGGAACACGGTCATAAATACCGCTTTGCGACATGGTTTTGTCCAGTTACATTCATTTAATGGATTTAATCCCTTTTTATTTTTTCCAGGTGCAATGTACAACCAAAACAGACATAAACTTATTCTGGGCAAGTCTCGCCCAGGGTTTGACCTTCGTGGTCATGCTGATCTGCATCGCCAGGATAGCCCACAGGAAGAGGCTCCTGATCATAGCCATCCTGGGAGCCTCTGGGATCTCAGGGTTGGCTGCAGTCTTTGTCAGGGAGAAGTTCACCAGCTTCCTGCTGTTCTTTGGAATGTTGCTGAATGAGCTGGTCATTGGAGTCATTTACTCGTATTTTGTAGAGTTGTATCCTACTTCTTTCCGGTAAGTGTTTTTTTGGGGGCTGTAGATTTCTTAAGGGAATGTACCTCCATAAACTTAATATAATATATGAAAATACTCTATTGTTCATCACATAACCCAGAAAAAAAAACACTACAGGAATAAATATTAATCTTATCAATATTATAAAAGCGAAAGTTTGTGTGTATGTGTGTGAATGTGTGAGTGTGTGTGTGTGTGTGTGTGTATGTTTGTTACTTCTTCACGCTTAAACGGATGAACCGATTGACTTAAAATTTGGTATGAAGATAGCTGAGACTCTGGAATAACACATAGGCTACTTTTTATCCTGATAAATAAAACAGTTTCTGTAAAAAATCCAATATATAAAAAATGACAGTTCTGAAATTTGACAATTAATTGTCATTTTGACATTTTCGATTTTTAATTGTTTTTGAAAAATTTGACAATTAATTGTCATTTTGACGTATTCGATTTTCAATTTTTTTTTGAGAAATTTGACATATGAGATTTATAAATTTTTTTCCAGAAATTTGACATATTGGATTTTCTTTTTTTTTTGAGAAATTTGACATATTTGATTTTCAATTTAAAAAAAATAATAAAATAAAAATAAATAAATTCATTTGGGGTTTATCAAATGGGCTTACTATGGGTGCTTCATTTGCAAACTAAATGGGCTTACTATGAGTGCTTCATTTGTGGTTTATCAAATGGGCTTACTATGGGAGCTTTATTTAGGGTTTATCAAATGGGCTTACTGTGGGTGCTTCATTTGAAAACTAAATAGGCTTACTACGAGTGCTTCATTTGTGGTTTATCAAATGGGCTTACTATAGGTGCTTCATTTGGGGTTTATCAAATTGGCTTACTGTGGGTGCTTCTTTTGAAAACTAAATGGGCTTACTACGAGTGCTTCATTTGGGGTTTATCAAATTGGCTTACTGTGGGTGCTTCTTTTGAAAACTAAATGGGCTTACTATGAGTGCTTCATTTGTGGTTTATCAAATGGGCTTACTATGGGAGCTTCATTTGGGGTTTATCAAATGGGATTACTGTGGGTGCTTCTTTTGAAAACTAAATGAGCTTACTATGGGTGCTTCATTTGTGGTTTATCAAATGGGCTTACTATGGGTGCTTCATTTGGGGTTTATCAAATTGCCTTACTGTGGGTGCTTCTTTTGAAAACTAAATGAGCTTACTATGGGTGCTTCATTTGTAGTTTGTCAAATGGGCTTACTATGGGTGCTTCATTTGAAAACTTAACGGACTTACTATAAGTGCTTCATTTGTGGTTTATCAAATGGGCTTACTATGGGTGCTTCATTTGAAAACTAAATGGGTTTAGTATGAGTGCTTTATTTGTAGTTTATCAAATGGGCTTACTATGGCTGCTTCATTTGTGGTTTATCAAATGGGCTTACTATGAGTGCTGCATTTGTGGTTTATCAAATGAGCTTACTATAGGAGCTTTATTTGGGGTTTATCAAATGGGCTTACTATGGGTGCTTCATTTGTAGTTTATCAAATGGGCTTACTATGGGAGCTTCATTTAGGATTTATCAAATGGGCTTACTATGGGTGCTTCATTTGTGGTTTATCAAATTGGCTTACTGTGGGTGCTTCTTTTTAAAACTAAATGCGCTTACTATGAGTGCTTCATTTGTGGTTTATCAAATGGGCTTACTATGGGAGCTTCATTTGGGGTTTATCAAATGGGCTTACTGTGGGTGCTTCATTTGATAACTAAATAGGCTTACTACGAGTGCTTCATTTGTGGTTTATCAAATGGGCTTACTATGGGTGCTTCATTTGGGGTTTATCAAATGGGCTTACTATGGCTGCTTCATTTGTCGTTTATAAAATGGGCTTACTATGGGTGCTTCATTTGAAAACTAAATGGGCTCACTATGAGTGCTTCGTTTGTGGTTTATCAAATGGGCTTATTATGGTAGAAATTAGACTTATTACTTATTAGACCAGAAACATGTAGGAGATGTTCGGCTCATTTCGTAAAATTCCGGTGAAGTTTGGATTTGACAAATGACAAATTTGACGTGTTCGATTTACAATTTTTGATTTGAAATGATTTCTTCAATTGGTCGCCTTCTCTAATATATGCATTTTAAAAAATATCAAATAATTGTACAATTTTTTTTTTAAATAGAAAGAAATTTGTCAAATCCGAACTTCACCGAAAACCGAATCTAACCGTATTCGAATTTCACGAAATGAGCCGAACATCTCCTACATTTCTGGTGTCCTGGTACTTCGTAAAAGTTTCAATACTCATAACTCAAGAACGCCTGGACCGATTTTGATGATATATTTGATGGTTTTTGATGATCGATTTTTATGTTTTTTTCGATTCGTCTTCTTCTCGACTATATGCGTGTTAAAAAATATTAACCAAATTATGTACAATTTTTTTTTTTAAATCAAAATAAATTTGTCGGTTCGGTTTTCGGTGAAGTTAGCATCTTCACCGAAAACCGAACCGAAACGAATCCACATTAAAATTAAAAAATATCAACCAAATTAACTACGAATTTTTTTTTTTAATAGAAATAAATTTGTCAAAATACTAACTTAACCGAAAATCGAACCGAATAAGAAACCGTTTCACAAAATGAGCCGAACATCTACATGTTTCTGGTGTTAGGGTACCTAATGTAGTAAGCTTATATAAGTGAATTTAGTTTTTAAAAGTTAGTTAAAATTAGAGCAATTATTATAAACAAGTTTTATCGGTAGTAACTGTGCCGCGGGTAACACCGCGGGTCGCAGCTAGTTACTAATAAATGTATAAGCGGCGGTCTTATTGCAGTCTTCTTTTTAGCCACAGTTATTGTGTGGCCATCTGATTCCGTCCCGCACCGCGGCGTATATTGAAACCCTACCTCTATTCAGCACCGCGACCGAACTGAGATGCGGGAGCCTTTCCATCCGTGAATTCTCAAAATGCGACTTTAATCCCTTCCGCTATTCAGCACCGCGACCGATCTGAGCTGCGGGAGCCTTTACGTGTATTTATTCTCTAATTGCGACTTTAATCCCTTCCGCGATACAGATCGATCGATCTGAACTCGGGGATTGTTTCTAGGGTAATATTTAAATCTGTTTGATGAAAACACTCGTCTGACGTATGTTTGCTTAGATCTTTAAAACGCAACGGAGTTTGATAATTATTCAAGAGGAAAGTTTATGTTTACTTATAACTATTGGACCCGCGCGCACTTCGTGGTGCGTAAAACAGTCTACAAATACTACCTACCTTTAGTCATTCATTTACATATTTATAAAATAAAATAATATAAAATAAGGTAAGACAAGACGAGACAAGACAAAAGACAAGACAAGAGGCAAGACAAGAGACACGACAAGAGACAAGACAAGAGACAAGTCAAGAGACAAGCCAAAAGACAAGACAAGAGACAAAACTGACTATTACTGTTGACTCTTACTCTTGACTCTGATACGTATACGTCTAATAAGAAGGTGAAACTCAAACTGAGTTAAAAAAATTAAAAAAATTGCATTGCAAGACACTGTACTATACTACATATATACGAGTACGCACATGTAGGTAAACCATATTCCATATTTAGTAAAAATAAAAGTCGTATATTTTTATTAAATTTCCTAAAAACAATTCCGTCTCATGCAGTATTCAGAAGTACAAATGTAATAGCAAATACAATACAAATATGTTTATTTTCCATAAGAATACAATACTAAATAAATAAATACTAAACATTCAATATCAAGAGTCAAAAGTTTCCGCAACTCAAAAATACTTGAGTGCTGAATACCGGAAGGATTTCTAATTTATAACGAAAATATTGCGTACGTAAACCGTCCCTCATTTCAGAACTGAAAGTAGGGTAGCATTTAAACTCTCAAACTGGATATTTTGTCGTTTAAAAGCTCCCGCATAACAGATCCGTACTGGCGCTGAATAGAGGAAGGGTTTCCATATACGCCGCACCGCGACCGCTAACCCATAATGACGACAGACAGAGGCGGGACGGAGCGGTAAAGCCGTCGCTATCTTCATTTTGTTCCTGCCCGCGTTTGCTTTATATGTTTACGTACAAATTCGAACATTACAAAAATTCCGCCCCGCACCGCGACCTCTTTCCCGCTTGTGTGTGGCGTCAATGTTATATATTTATTTTTTCAGTGGCACAGCGTCCTGTATCGGGACAATGGTGTCCAGAGCGAGTGCCATAGGAGGGGTCACCCTACTGGGTCACTATATCATGAGCCACTGCGTCCACACCTTCTATGTGTCCAGCGCTTTAACGATATGTGAGTATATCTTAAATTTACATACATACATATAACTACGCCTGGTTCCCGTTGGGGCAGAGACTATTTCCCTCCATTGGGTACGATCCTGACACACCTCTTTCGCTTCCTCGACTTTCATCACATTCTTCATGCACGCTCAGCGGTTCTTGGTACTCTTGACCTGGCCTTTCCTTAGAACGACATTTATTTGGTCAAGGAAAGTGCGCCTTTTTTTTTTTTTTTTTTTTGACCCAGGAAAAATGCGTTACGCATCATCACCCCACGCCGGGGGGCGCGGGGCGGTATGTGGGACTCCCCCGCCAAAGATGGGAGCGGCGGGGATACCCACTAAAAAACCTGGGGGTGTTCCTGCGGGACGCCATAATGCCGGGGCAACGGGTACGCCGAAGCACTCATCCGCAGCCCCGACGGCGTTTGGTCCTCACTGACAGGAGGACCCCTCCGCGGTGGGGTGAAGAGGAGTTTCACCCCACCCTCTCAAGGGGCGCGCGGAAACACCGCGCGCGCCACCTCGTGGGTCTGTGCTTGCGGCGACGAGTACCCCCGTACTCGCCGCCTAGACCCAGGTTATGGGGGCTGGAGAAGGGCGTGGAAGATACGCCTCCGACGCCCCCTTCTCCGGGCACGCATCGGGAGGTCGGTGGTGACCTCCCGTTCGCGTTCCGCGATCTCCTTCCGCGAGATGACACTCTCGCAGAACGAAACCGCGGCCTGCCACGACTCCTCGCTCGCAACCATGGCTCTTACCATGGTTGCCAGCGAGAGTTCGCCCCCCATAACAGCGACGAGGGTACGGCGCTCACTGACCCATGCTGGGCACTCCTCCAGTGTGTGCTGCGCCGTATCCACGTCGCTACCACAGTGGTGGCAAGCAGGGGTCGGTTCCCTGCCGGCTACGTGGTGCAAGTACTTTCCGAAGCATCCGTGCCCGGAAAGCACCTGCACGAGCCGGAAGGTCAAGGACCCGTGCTCTTTGTCCGTCCACTGCTGGAGTAGTGGACTGACTGCCACCACTGTCCAGCTGCCTGCTCGAGGGTGGGCCAGACGCGTACTCCACCTCTCGAGCAGTGCCTCCTTGGCTTCCTCCTTCCACCTCTCTACCTCCCTGGGAGACGCGGTGAGCCCGCGGAGGCGGAGCGCGGCGCGCCACTCGTAGCGCGCCGCATACAGCTCCGCCTCCAGGTCCCAGGGGGGAGATCCTGCCAAGAGGCACGCCGCCTCGTAGGAGACCGTGCGGTAACCCCGTATTACCCCGACGGCCATCACCCTCTGAGGACGTCTCAGATGGGCGATGGTTTGCTCCGTCAGGGCATCCACCCATACGGGGGCTCCATACAGAGCCATGGACCGCACGACTCCCGCGTACAGGCGACGGCAGCTGGTCCGAGGTCCGCCTAGGTTCGGCAGCAGCCGCTTGAGAGCGGCCGCCGCACCCATCAGGCGGGGAGCCAACCGGGCAAAGTGCTCCCGGAAGTTCCACCGCCCGTCGAGGACGAGTCCAAGATATTTCATCGAGGGCTCGACCCCGATGCAGACCTCCCCGATAGGGATAGTGGAACCCCTACTCGGGGCCCTCCGAGGCCCGTGAAAACACAGGGCCTCAGTTTTATCGAGGGCCACCCGGAGTCCCAATCTCCCTATCCGTGCCACCACCTCCCCCACCGCCACGGTGGCAAGGCGGGCAGCCTCCTGGAATGTCCCCCCCGGGGCCATGACGAGCGTGTCGTCCGCGTAACACGTCACGCTGGCCCCCGGGGGAAGATCCCCGCGCAGCACCCAGTCGTATCCGATGTTCCACAGAAGCGGTCCTAAGACCGAGCCCTGTGGAACACCGCACGACATCTCTCTCCGCAGCGTCCGCCCATCGTCGCCCGGATAGGTGATACACCTATCCGAGAGGTAGGCCCCGACAATCCGGCTCAGGTAGGGAGGCACATCATGGTACTTCAGTGCCTCCCTGATGACGGCCCACGGCATGGTGTTGAACGCGTTGGCAATGTCCAGGGACACCGCCAACAGAACACCGCCGCGGGCGACCACCATGTCCGAGTGGGCCTTGACGCGCTTGATCGCGTCAATCGTCGACCGGCCCACCCGGAAGCCGAATTGTCGATCGGACAAATCCGGGCCTACCTCGGCGATATGCTTGACGAGGCGGCAAGCCACCACCCGTTCAAACAACTTGTCCGCCTCGTCAAGCAAGACGATGGGACGGTACGCTGCGGGAGAGTCTGCTGCGCGCCCCTCCTTTCGGAGGAGCACAAGGCTGCCCGCCTTCCACCGCGAGGGGAACCGCCCCGACTCCAGACAGGCATCCATGAGCCTTCGGAAGCGGTCCCCGAGGGCGTCCAACGCCAGGACCCAGGCGATGCCGGGAATGCCATCCGGCCCCGGAGCCTTGCGCTTACCGCGCATCCGGGACACGGCATATCCCAGCTCGCCCGCCGACACTGGTGGCACCGCAGTGTCCTCCTGGCGCGCCCTCTCGGGAGGCGCCATCTCCGGGGGCTCGTACTCCACCCCGGAGGGAAAGAGCGAGCTAACCACCTCCTCCAGAAGGCGGGGCTCCAGAGTCTCTGTCAGTGGGGGGGTCATGGTCGGAGTTTCCCCCTGACCATTTTGTAGGGCCGCCCCCACGGATCGCGGTTCAGAGACTCTAGGAGCTCCGCCTTAGCCCGCTCTTTGGAGTCGCCAATCAGCCGCTGCAGAGCCTTCTTGCGCTCCGTGTACGCGTCATGCAGCTGCTGACTGGCGAGTCTGCGCCTCCCCCGAAAACGTCGTGTGGCCTGGCGTCTCGCTTCCACGCAGCGGGAGCGCTCGGCTGCGATCTCCTGAGACCACCAGTACACGCACGTTTTCTGAGGATGAGGTCTGGCCCGGGACATGCCAGCGTCGCATATTTGCGACATCGCTTCCCGGAACCACTCGGCCTCATCCTCCACATCCACCGGCCCCTCTGGGGGGGCCAGCCACGCCTGGACAATGAAAGCCTCTATGATGGCCTCCTTGTCCAGGCTCCTTATGGCCCACCTCGGCGACGACGGCGTCGTCCTCGGGCGACGGGGACCGGAATTTGTGGAGACACTGAATCGGATATACAGATGATCCGACAGTGTCTCCACATACTCCACCACCTTCCAGTCCCGAACACGGCGTGCGATGGCTGGGGCGGCAAATGAGAGGTCCACGATGGACCCCCCGTTCCGCCGCACGCACGTGTTTACCGACCCGCGGTTGAGTACCGACAGGCCGGCTATCGTCGCCCACTCCTCCAGAGTCTCGCCGCGCGCATCAGTCCTGGGGGATCCCCACGCCACGGACTTGGCGTTGAAATCCCCCATGACGAGCGCGGGACGAGGCAGGGTCTGCCCAATGAGGGTCCCTACCACGTCCAGGAGCGACTCAAACTCGGCGAGACTCCTGTTTGGCGAGAAGTACACCCCGATGAGGAGGTACTCTCGCCAGAGGACCGCAGCGTACCCACTCCCCCTCGCAACAACCGAAGGGGATGGGGCGCCGGACGCCGTCGAGGCGACGATGGCCACCGAACCATCAACATCTCCTACCCAGTTATCCCGGGGAGGGATGAAGTATGGTTCGGAGACCACCGCGACCTCTATCGACCACTGTGCCATGCTCTGCAGGAGTAAATCCTGCGCTGCTGCACAGTGGTTGATATTCGCCTGCAGAACCTGGTGGGCCATACTAATCCCCCGCGGTTTCCATGTCCTCCACTACCCGCGGGGGAGACCGGGCGGCCGGGATGTGAGCGGCCGCTCCGGTGCTCCTCTTTGGTTTGGGTGGGTGGCATTGTTTGCCACCCATCCGATGCGCCGATGGTTTTCCCGCCGCCGCGCACAGAGAGCACTTGGGCGCGGGGGCGGGGCACTTGGCCGCAATGTGGCCTTTCTGACCGCAGCGGTAACACTCGTCGCTGCGGTCGGCCGTGCATGTGCACTGCACACGGACGTGCCCCGTGTGCAGACACTTGAAGCACCTCAGCGGTCGGGACTCGAGCACAGTGACCTGTGCTGAGACCCAGCCGACGAGCAGCCTCCCTCCAGCTGCCAGCTGCTTGGCGGCGACCACCGGGCAGCGTACGAAGGCGGTACCCTGGCCCCGGAAGCCCTGCTTCACCTCCCCGACTTGCACCGACTGCTCAGAGCAGCCGGTGCGCTTCGCCACCGCCACCACCACGTCCGCAGAGGTGACAGAGTCATCCAGGCCAGAGACCCGCAGCTCTGCGGTCTTAACCGGCCTGGAGATCTTCACCACGGCGGGATCCAAGACCTCTCTCAGCTTCGCAGCTAGGGAGTCCGCCTTCTCGCCACTGGTTGTGCCTGCCACCTCCAGTATACGGGCCCCGGTCACTGCCTTGCGGCTTCGGAGCCCCTGCTCAATTCCGATGCTGGCCAGGTCGACTGCCCTTCTCGCCTCGCCCAGCACATCGGCGTATGTCACGCCATTTTCTACCGCTGCCGGCTGCAGCGAGATAACTACAGCCGACGAACGCGGAGCCTGTAGCTTTACCTTATGCTGTCTGACGGGCACTGGCGCAGCAACGGCCTTGCCGCCACGCTTGCCGCCACGCTTTCCGACCACCGTCCAGCCAGCCTCCGGTGCAGATGCAGTCGCAGGCCGCGGGGTGGCCTTGGGGTCACCACGATTAGCCACCCCGGACCATGACTCAGTCATGGCCCGTGGGGCTGGCGGAAGAGGGCGCGGTGCGGCTATGGGAGCAGCGGCAGTCACCGCCTTTCCTTTGCCCTTCCCCTTGCCCCTGCCCTTCCCGGGTTGCTGCCTTGGGGCAGTCACCGGCGCAGGGGGGGCGGATGGCCCGGGCTTCGATTTCTGAGCCGCGGCCGCTGCCTCAGCCCTTTGCCTGGCCGCGAGCGGGGGCGCCACACGCGGCGCCGGAAGGAGGCGGTGCTCCATCTCCTCGAGCCTAGCATTCACCATGGTGCCCACCTGCACCATGATGCCTCTGGCGAACTCCTCCTGCGACAGGGCAAGAGGAGGCGTCTGCTCGGAGAGCATTGGGGACGCTCTACTCGGAGCCGGTGTCGGCGAGGGCGGGGAAGGCGCCGTGGGCTCCGAACTTGCCAAGGGCTCCCTGTTCTTCGTCACCTCTACTCGAAGCATCTCCACCGCGCTTCGTAGGCCCGCCACCTCCGTACGAAGGCGCACGTTCTCCGCCTTCAATACGGACACCTCCGACGTGGAGCTCCTGCTCGCCAGAGCCTCCACGATGTCCGCGACGACCCGGGTCGTCAAGTTGAGGCTTTTCACAAAGCCCCCCTTGAGACTACCGGATCTCGCGGCCACCTCTTTATTGATGCGCAGGCACATCTTGGCCTGGCTCAACAATACATCAGCGGGCTGCTCGCCCACTGCCCCCAGCGACGACATAGAGGTGTCGAGTTCGTGAGCCATCTGCTCCACGGTCTGCTCGACCCTCTGTTTACCCGCCTCCGACTTACGGAACTCCGCCCTGCGGTCTATGAAGACCTTCAGAGGCGGAGGCCCCATAAGCTCGCCCTCGGTGGACGACATAGACGGCGACGGCGAACGATCGCGCCGCTGCCTACGCCGGCTTGCAGGTGCCCAGAGGGCACCAACAAGCGGCTCCGCCAGTGCTTCAAGCACCTCCGGCGACGGAACAATCCGCCCCGTGCAGGATTCGGCTTCGGAGTCAGACGGGACGTCCGACATCCTAACCGACCTACACTCCACACTAGCCGCAGATGGTGGGCGGCTAGTCGACGCGTCAGCGTCGGATGGTTGGCCCTGAGAAGGGCCTTTTAGGAACCGCAAGGAAAGTGCGCCTAGGTCAACCGATAGCGGCTTGACCATTTACATTTGCCTCATATATATCTTTTATCTTAAATTTACGCGTAGTTTCGTCTTTCTTCAGCCGCCGCTATATAACTAAAACAATAAAAATGGCACAACTCACGTCTAATATTGTCGAGAATATCTCGACCACGGTTTTGGACAATTACGATGTCTTTAATCAGGAGTTCACGCCTGCAGAACCCGACACTCCTCCTACAACACACACTACCTTTCAGCCACATTTCAGCTCAACCGGTTCAGCCGCTTAGGCGTGCAGAGATTTTGCATTTATTATAATAGATATTAGGTAGGATGTAAATTAAGGGTGTACCAATTGGCGATCTTATCGCTCACTGCGATTTCTTCATGCGAGTGTAGTAATTGTAATATTTATATTATTAATTCTATTTTCAGGTGGGGTGCTGGTAGCATTTTTATTGCCACGAGACAAACCAAGAAAAACGGCTTAGTTATTGTAATTAATTATTGTATATAAATACCTATTATTAAACAAGAAGTCACAAAAAGGTGTAGAAATACTCAATTGCCCCGGCTGGGTATGTAAATAATAAATGGGGTTTATACTCCAACCAGGAACCCAGTTATGAATTTTATACATAACTAGCTGACCCGCGCGCACTTCGTAGCGCGTGACAGTAAATTATTCATATACCTATATTAATGAATTTGGTGCAGACCATTTAATCCGATTTCCAATTCCACGGAAAAGAGGGATTCAATTCACGGGTTTTCTGCGACTTAATGGGCGTAGAATTAGTAAAGGCTGGCAAAACCTTGCCAATATGTAACTACGATTGAATCACCTACTATTCAAAATGTCTATTGGACGTTTCGCCTACGTTCATAATAACTATTGGTCGAAATCACTATTTGACGATTCGCCTACGGTTAACTCAGCTACGGTCGATTGAGCTATGGTTGATTAAACTATTGGACGATTTGCCTATTTTTGACCGAACTAACGGACGGTTCACGTATTTTTAGACCATGTTTCCGGCTGCTAGTCAGGTATGACAGCTAAAAAATACTTGTTTATAGTACAGAATTCAGAAACGTGTTGTTTTTGATACCTGAATGATTTCTATCTGTAGGTGCGCAGACAGCTTATTATGCCACTTTGCCATGATGAGGTAGATGAAAGAAGATGCCAAAATGCCTGAAGATGCTATGACACAGGATAAATCATTCAGTAATAAGAAAAATATCTGGCGCTTCGCCGGCCGCTGCCGCGGCACGCTCGCTTCGCTCGCTCGGCTCGCGCATTGTGGTCACTGTTCAAACCTAACCTAACCAACTGATTTCGGTTTGCCCTGAATACTGTACTAAAAACACGCGTAACAAAGAATTTATAAACCGTAGGTGAGTGGTCCATAGTTGAATTAACCAATATATCAAATGAACATTGGCCGAATCGCCCATTAGTTCACATGCCCATAGTTTAATCAACCGCAGGCGAGTTGCACTGTAAGCGAGTCGTCCAATATGTGAAATGAACATAGGCGAATCGACCGTAGTTATATCGACCGTAGTTGAAACGATCGTAGGTATTATGTTACGTAACCCGTCCATGCGGGCAAAGCCATGAGAATAAGCTAGTGACTGATGAATCAGTTTAACGCACAGCCTAAACCGCTAGATGGATTGGGTTGAAATTTGGAACATAGAAAGGTTTCATGACGTAGACCACTGCTAAGAAAGGATTTTGCCGTGCGAGCAAAGCCGCGAGCATAAGCTAGTAAATAATAAAATGAAACATTTTTTGTGAATAATACTTAGATTTTAGAGACGTCCTGGGATAAGTCCCAGAACTATCGTTATACCTATACCACAGTACAAATTAGAACGGCCATAAATTACCACTTACACAAATTAGTACATAAAGATTAAATACAGTAAACAAAAATATATCAAATTATCATTAAAATCAGAAAAACAAATAAAAATACGGAATAATAACAGCTTGATTCCGTACACTTACTCTTGACTCTTTTCCGCGTCATTTAATGGTGATCTCTTTACCGTGGGTAGACTTCCTCTGCAGGAGGTCGGCTAGTACCCCTACAGTGTCAGTTATTCTGCCGCCTGAACAGTGATGTGCAGACATTATTGTGCTTCGGTAGGAGGGCACTGTAGCTAGTGAAATTACTGGGCTGAAGAATCTTAACATTTTATGACTCAGCAGTGCACCCAGAATTTAACCTTCGTTAAATCCCAGCGTTATCTCTTACCATCAGGAGAGCATCTTGCTCGTCTTCTTACATCGTTGTATAAAAAAAACAAATGAAATTTTCTGAAAGGAAACTATCATATACCTACGTACTCAAACTATTTATTATAATATATCTATCAAATTTCAGATATTATTCAAATATCTCATACCCGACGAAATAACGTTAAATCCTTTCTTTTTTAATATTAGGTATTAAAAGTAGAATAATAATAATATAAAAGACCGTGTAACGACGAAATTCGACTAAAATACAAATTCGCCTTATTATAATTTTAGTTTTAGCAATATAAAATGATATCGTGTAATAAATGCTAACTTTAAATTACGTGGTTCCTGTTACCACCTTTCAGCTCCATTATCAGACCCTGGTTACTATATCGTATCAAAGTACTCCTCGAGACGAATCAAAGGAGCCCAAACTCGATGGGTTTTGTCTTTTAATCACGGAGTTCCTATAGCCACCTTCCAGCTCCATCATCAGACCCTGGTTACTATATAGTATCAAAGTAATCCTCAAGACGAATCAAATGAACCCAAATTCGAAGGGGTTTTGACTTTTAATCACGGATTTCCTATGGCTGCCTTCCAGCTCCATCATCAGACCCTGGTTTCTATATAGTATCAAAGTACTCGTCAAGACGAATCAAATGAGCTCAAACTCGATGGGTTTTGTCTTTTAATTACGCGTTTCCTGTTTCCACCTTCCAGCTCCATCATCAGACCCTGGTTACTATATCTTATCAAAGTACTCATCAAGACGAATCAAATGAGCCCAAACTCGATGGGGTTTTGTCTTTTTATCATGGAGTTCCTATGGCCACCTTCCATCTCCATCATCAGACCCTGGTTACTATGTCGTATCAAAGTACTCATCAAGACGAATCGAATAAGCCCAAATTCGATGGGGTTTTGTCTTTTAATCACGGAGTTCCTATGGCCATCTTCCAGCTTCATCATCAGACCCTGGTTACTATATGCATAGTATCAAAGTACTCGTCAAGACGAATCAAATAAGCTCAAACTCGATGGGTTTTGTCTTTTAATTACGCGTTTCCTGTTACCACCTTCCAGCTCCATCATCAGACCCTAGTTACTATATCTTATCAAAGTACTCATCAAGACGAATCAAATGAGCCCAAACTCGATGGGGTTTTGTCTTTTATGCATGGAGTTCCTATAGCCACCTTTCAGCTCCATCATCAGACCTGGTTACTATATCGTATCAAAGTACACGTCAAGACGAATCGAATGAGCCCAAACTCGATGGGGTTTTGTCTTTTAATCACGGAGTTCCTATGGCCACCTTCCAACTCCATCATCAGACCCTGGTTACTATATGCATAGTATCAAAGTACTCGTCAAGACGAATCAAATGAGCCCAAACTCGATGGGGTTTTGCCTTTTAATCACGGAATTCCTATGGCCACCTTCCAGCTCCATCATCAGATCCTGGTTACTATATAGTATCAAAGTACTCGTAAAGACGAATCAAATGGACCCAAACTCCATGAGGTTTTGTCTTTTATTTACGCGGTTCCTATGACCACCTTTCAGCTCCATCATCAGACTTCAGATCACTTCCATGTCATAAAATTATTGCATTGTCATCCGATTGCCGGTATGCGAAATTTCAGCTCAATCGGAAACCGTGACTGCTAGGTAGAGTGCTTTTCACGAAAGGAGTTCTTTTTGCGGGGCGCCACTATCGCAAATTTTAAAAGTTAGCATATTAAATAACTTTTTAACACCTCATAATTTCTCATGTGTAATTTCTTTATTATATATTTTTCTATTTTTTCTAACAAATAAAATTATTTATGGCATGAAGTCCAGTATTTATCGAAAAAATTTAATTTAGTTCCGCAAAATTCCGCGGGACCTCATTCGTGAGAAGGACTTTACTACTGAGGTGTATACCTATAATCATAGGCGGATCCAGGATTTGGTTTTGGGGGGGCAAGGTGCAGACGGGCAAAGATATTATAAATTTTATTACGAAAAGTGTGTGTTTAGCTCGCTCTGAGCAGTTAGGAAGTTTAAACATCCATTACAATAAGTGCGCGAGCAGCTAGCTGCGAGCGCCGAGAAAAAAAATTAATCTTTACCATGAAATATGTGCAAAATTCGTAACTCTACAATGCTTCTGGGGGGGGGGCCTTGGCCCCCTGCCCCCCCCTAAATCCGCCTATGCCTATAATATTTATACCTCAGCGGATAACTATTAGAGTGCTTTTCACGAAAAACGTACATAATGCGGAGCCCACTGTTCATTTTAAAAGTTTTCATAATATCTATAACCACCTATCTTTTTTTTTATTATTTAATTTACAATATTTAATTTCTTAATAATAGGTATTTATTTCATCTAACCATTAAAAATTATTTGGGATATAGAATAGTCCAGTAGTAAAAATTGATAAAATTAAATTTAGTTCCGATTGTTTATTATTATTTTATAAGTAAATCTTTAGATTGATATAACTCTTTTATTTAAAAACCGATTTAAATAAAACCAATACTATTTAAAAATTAGAGAAATTTGCAACGTTTTAGCGAAAACTGCATACAATTCGGTTGTGCCGTTTTATCTCACATAAGTACCTACCATAGTCCAGTAAAAGAAGAAATGTGGATCGAAAAGTCGAAAGCAGAAAAACTAACTTAGTAACTTTGTTTGGACTAGTTAGGAGATAAACATACTAAAAGTCCCCACCCCTCCGAGGTGAGCCCGAGGGGGGGGAGGCCGAAGAAGGTCCCAATTTAAGGTTTTTTGCTTATATGTCAAAAACTGTGCATTGTACGATATTTTGTTGTACTACATTATTAAACCTCATAAAATTTTCTACAACTTTGGCCTTGACACTTTTTATCTATCTCCAATCGTTGTCCAGCTATTAGCTTCCAAACATGGTCTATTTTGAAGACGCATAAATTAGTTTTCCATACAAAGTTGGTAAAAAAAACTTACAAATAAAATTTGACCAACTTCTGGTTGTCGTATCATAATGAAACTTTGCAAATGTCTAGAAATCTGACGATAGTTTAATAATCTGGTACCACTGAGCTGATCTGATGATGGAGCCAGGAGGTGTCTAATGAAACTCTTCAATGACTATTAGTAAACCCGTCGAGTTTAGGCTCATTACATTCGGATTGATGAGACGTAGGCACCTCCTGGTCCATTATCAGACCCTCGACAGCAAGTGTTATGAAAAAGTCTCATCGATTCGAATGTAATGTGCCCAAACTCGACGGGTTTACTAATAGCCATTGAAGAGTTTCATTAGACACCTCCTGGCTCCATCATCAGATCAGCTCAGTGGTACCAGATTATTAAACTGTCGTCGGATTTCTAGACATTTGCAAAGTTTCATCATGATACGACAACCAGAAGTTGGTCAAATTTTATTTGTAAGATTTTTTTACCTACTTTGTATGGAAAACTAATTTAAGCGTCTTCAAAATAGACCATGTTTGGAAGCTCATAGCTGGACAACAATTGGAGATAGATGAAAAGTGTTAAGGCCAAAGTTGTAGAAAATTTTATGAGGTTTAATAATGTAGTACAACAAAATATCGTACAATGCACAGTTTTTGACATATAAGCAAAAAACCTAAAAATGGGACCTTCTTCGGCCTCCCCCCCCTCGGGCTCACCTCGGAAGGGTGGGGACTTTTAGTATGTTTATCTCCTAACTAGTCCAAACAAAGTTACTAAGTTAGTTTTTCTGCTTTCGACTTTTCGATCCACATACCCTTTTTGGGCACTCATTGACTGGGCTAACCAGTGAGTGTAGTAGTTACCTTTTTACAAATTAAGCCTAATAAAACTACTCTGGTAAATTTTCGTTTATGGCCACATCGATAGATGGCGTATTTTTAGTTTGTCGCACTTTTTGCTTTTTGATTTTTGTGAATTGAATTTACTTTATATTCTATTACTTTTACTTCGAAATTTTGATGTAAATTAGGGGCGATGTGTCCGATATAAATGATTATTATTTATTTTATTATTTTATTTTACGTTTCCCTAGGAAAAATTGACAAAATGTTTTACGAATTAGATCGCGCAAGCGACTTTTTCGCGTCGTTTTGTTCATATGCGTATTTTCACAGTTCACCTTAGTAAAGGATCACAATGAATGCGGAGAAATTTCCATTCTTATTATATGTATGGATATGGATGGATATGGATATGGATATGGATGTATGGATGTAGAAAGCACCATTTCAATATTACTACATCTATTTTTGACGTCTTATTTAACTACTTGTACCTAATAATATAAATAAAATTATAATTTATCTTTTTTTATTTATTATTCTCATAATTCGGATTGCAGGAACTTATCCAAAGTTTAGAAAAAAATCATCACATTTTCTTTCTGTTTAGAACAGAATTGAACGATTAATTTTGCGCTCCCCTATTTTTTTAAATCGATTGCTTGATGAAACTATAGAAAAAATATCATCAGCGTCGCGCATTTTATTACAACGTCTGTTTAAGGCATAAACTCTTAAGCTTCATTTAAACCGAGGCGAATCTCACGCCGGTTGCGAGACGCAATCGCACGATCGTCGGTTGGCAGCTCGAATAGTCATACGGTTGTGCGATTGTGCGTTATAATTGGATCATGTACCTGCAATTTACGCATGATTCAATTTTGCCATGTAGTTTTCATTTATCTTTAAATACTACTGTTGAAACAAAAAAACTTGAACACATTATTACCTTTTAAGAAAAAAAGGCATTTGCTATGTTTAGCTGTATTGTCAGATATGTTTAACATAAGTTATCCAAAAGTATAAAAAAATATCTTTTAAACGACAATTATTTAAATACCTAATTTTAAATTTTATTAACATATCATTGTTAAATTAAGCGTATCGCCAAATAACCGCAAAATCGAGTTGCGTGGGACTGGCCTAAGTTTAAACCAAGCTTTAAACAACAAATTTTCACAGTTTATATATTTGATCTTTCTTAGAGAAAATTTCAGATCGAACTGAACGACAGTAGCGGATACTTGTGGAAATGTAATACATATATATAAAACAGGTTTTCTTAATTAAAATTAATTACAATTAAATTAATAATGCCAGTAAATGGTTCATATCGTGTAACTGAAGTTGAGTTTACCGTTGGAGAGAGAGAGAAGGAAAGAAATGGAGTGAAAAAAGAAAGAGTTTACAGTTACGAGGAAGCTATTGACTTGGCTGGTAAGTTAATTTTAACTGACTTAGAAAATTAATAAAGGTTTACTATTTATTAGATTATTAGGATTATTATATAGGTTTGACTTAGAATCACTTTCCGGCTTCCGTTTGAACTGAAATTTTGCACGCATATATTACTATTCCGACTTCTAGGTTTAGGCTACTACCACCTTTGCTTAAGATCAGGCGAGATCGTGGTTAAAGACTTTGTTTTTTTAATCTACGTTTTAATGAATAAATTAAAAGAAACGGTAAAATCTTCCCTTTTTAGACTTCTATAGTCAACAAGGAAGACTTATAGTTTCGCTTTGTCTGTCCGCGGCTTTGCGGAGAAACTATTAGTCCTAGAAAACTGAAATTTTGCACAGAGGAGAGTAATTATTAGGGTCAGAGAACGTTAACAAAAAATAATAATAATAATAATTTTAAATTGTTAAATTTAGGGTACCTCCCAAACACGTAAGATGGGAATGATTTTTTTTCTGGCTGATCCTGAGGCTGGCTGAGGGATGGGTTGCTAAGAAACTTTTTCGATTTAGTATTCCGTTTGAAAGATTTTCAAGTTAAACTGTATTAGCCCCCGCCTTTGATTGTAATGAGCCCAAACTCGCGGGTTTTACTAATAGCCATTGAAGAGTTCCAGTAGACACCTGCTGGCTCCATCATCAGATCAGTTCAGTGGTACCAGATTATTGAACTGTCATCAGATTTCTAAACATTTGCAAAGTTTTATTATGGTACGACAACCAGAAGTTGGTCAAATTTTATTTTCAAGATTTTTTTACCGACTTTGTATGGAAAACTTATATGTATTTATAAGCGTCTTGAAAATAGACCATGTTTCGAAGCTCATAGCCGGACAACGATTGGAGATAAATAAAAAGTGAAGAGGCCAAAGTAGTAGAAATTTTTATGAGGTTTCATAATGTAGTGCAATAAAATATCGTACAATGCACAGTTTTTGACATATAAGCAAAAAACCTAAAAATGGGACCTCCCCCTCGGGCTCACCTCGGAGGAGTGGGGACTTTTAGTATGTTTATTTCCTAACTAGTCCAAACAAAGTACCTAAGTTAGTTTTTCTGCTTACGACTTTTCGATCCACAATCCACATGCCCCTTTTGGGCATTAACTGGACTATAGGCGCTACGAAGTGCGCGCGGGTCTACTATTAAAAGTATATAATATATTTTTTTAATGTTATAAACTCAACTTATGTTATACCTATATTAATCTCCAATTCTTATTATAATAAAGAACCCTATAGCATACTAATATAAAATTATATTCATTTTACGTAAAAAAAAACGTATGTTTCGGTAAATGACGTGCTGAATTTTAATGCATTGCAATTTTAATGGTGAACTGACATAAAATGTTTTTTTTTATGTGATGAAGTAAAAGACGAGCAAGACGCTCTCCTGATGTTAAGAGATAACGCTGCCCATAATCAGTACAGTGCTACTAAGGATTTCACAATGATGTGAAATTCTAGGTGCACTGCACCAACGCTTCCCTTCTACCGAAGCACAGTAATGTTTGCACATCACTGCTCAGGCGGTATAATAACTGGCACTGTTGGGGTACCCACCTAGTCGACCTCCTGCAAAGGAAGTCTACCCCCGGTATTATTTAATAACTTAAAAATAATTACGAATATGTTAATTTTATATAAATTATTATGTCTAACGACGATGTGGCCGTAGATGGTAGCAGACTAAACCTAGAATGCGGGATAAATCCCCAATTTATATTTGTGGACTCGTCGTACTAACTACTGCAAGGTGGCGCAGAATTAATGAAACGATTTCCATTTTACTTAGAACAAAATTGAATGATTACTTATGCGAAACTATTTTTTTTAAAAGGTATCCCACTTTCTTAAATTTTTAGGTTTCATCATCAGGTAAACATCGTGCTCATCTCGTTCATCTGCCTGAAAACATTTTATGCAAAGAAGGAAGACGAGCAAGACACTCTCCTCATGGTAAGAGATAACGCTGCCCATGATCAGTACAGCGTTACTTAGGATTTTACAATGTAAAATTTACTTATAGGTACTCATACTCAATTTATAGGTAAAAAAAATACATGTCATAAATTCGATTCAAAAATAAAAATAAATCAGATGGTACATAATTTAAATAAATTAAAAAGTCAAAATAAAAATTAAATACAATGAGAATTGTACGAGTAGAACGTCCGCTCGATCAACCAACGCTATTACGCTTTGCGCTATTACGCGTACGCATTTTAGGTGCTAGTACACCTAACTTGAGAGTCATAAGATGTTAAGACTATTCTGTAATTTCACTAGCTACAGTACCCTCCTATCAAAGCACAGTAATGTTTGCACATCACTGCTCAAGCGGTGGAATAACTGACACTGTTGGGGTGCCCTCCTGCAAAGTAAGTCTACTATACCTACTAATTTGATATTAACAACGTCCCATCCAGTCCAAGGGCGTCTTAAAATGGATTTTGCGATTATTCGCGTCAAAACCTGCTTTCCTTTATTACTTCTGTCATTTAGTTGAGTTTCATATTCAGTAATATTGATAAAATTTCATACCTACATTTGTGACGCCATTCATTACGAGAACGGCGAAGGAAATTACAAAAATCAAAGAAAAAAATATAAAAGTACCTTATTTGCTGCTTGGCGGGTAAAGACCCGCCAATGTGATTTTCTAGGGTTTAAGCTATCTATATATCAAATTTTATTTCAATTGGTTTAGCTTATTTGGTCACATGAATCTACGGACTAATAAATTAATTTAAATAAAATATTTGAAACCTACAAGCTTATTAATTTACTAGCTGACCCGCGCGCACTTCGTTGCGCGTGAGAGTCAATTAATAAAGCGAATTCGGTGCTGCTATTTTGACTATGATTGTATTTCCATCCCCGCGACTTTGTAAGCGTAAAATAAGGCATGGCTATAATATTTGCTCCCGCTGTGGATAGCGAAGAATATCGGGCTGGATATTTCTATGCAGTTTTGTTCGCTACCGTAGGAACCAATGCTATGTCCTTTCTCAGAGATCACACTATTTAAGTTTAGCGGTTATTGATTTCCATCACAAATTTTCACGCCTCTCCTCAGGAATTAATACTATTTGTGGTCCTTTCCCGGTAACTCTTTAACTTATCTCTATTATAATTTTTCTAAGCTAAATTATAATTATAGGTTACTAATTTCTCACACCATCCTTCCCGCGACTCAAATCAATTCCGTGGTTCCTGAATTTCCATTAAAACTCTGACCCTGAAGGTGGGGGAAGGATCAATACTGAGTCTCCTTAAAAGTTAATTTCTGACATAACAAACTATTCATTAACAGAACCAAAATTCTGAGCACTGGTGAGTTCGCAAAATCTCTTCTTATCGGTCGCCTTCGTTACATAAAAAATACGTTGTCCAAATTTTAGCTTAAACGAAGAAGTGGTTACCGATATCCTACACAAACTGCACCCCCTCTTTCCTCCCCTCAAAGGTTGATTTCTGGGATAAAAAGTATCCCATATTTTTTTTAAGTCTCAGTCTACCTTTGTATCAAATTTTAACTCAATAGGGTCCTATTTCCTATACAAACTTTGACCCCCTAACGCTTCAATTCGAAGGTAATTTTTGACATAAAACTTTTTATTATTCCTCAACACATCCCCAATAATCTTATTGTGGATTTGTATACAAAAGTTTTTTAGGAATAATAATTCCCGTTCCCGTAAGAATTTCGCAAAATCCCCTCCCCTCTTACGAGTCGTGAAAGTCACATAAAGAACACGCTGTCTAAATTTTAGCGTAAAATATAACTGGTTACTGATTTCCTACTCAAACTTCTACCCCCCTTACTCCCCCGCACCCCTCCCTCTTAAAGTAAATTTCTGTCTAAAATAATATTCAGTGTTCCTAAACAAAACTCAAACCATGATTCCACAAAATTTCACCTGAATTGGTTTAGCGGTTACGGATTTGCATACAAAAGTTTTTCGGGAATAATTCTCGTTCCCGGGGGAATTTCGCAAAATACCTTCATATCGGTTGCTTACGTTACCTAAAGAATACGTTGTCCAAATTTCAGCTAAAACAAAGAAGCGGTTAACGATTTCTTACCCAAACTTGCATCCCCCCTTTATCCCGCCTTTGAGGTTGATTTCTGGGATAAAAATTATCCCATATCATTTTGTAGAACTCAGTCTACCTCTCTACCAAATTTCAGCTCAATAGGGCCAGCGGTTCTAAATTTCCCATACAAATTTTGTACCCCCCTTACCCCCTCTTAGAAGTTAAATTTTGTCATAAAAACTATTTAATGTTCCTCAAAACAATCCCAACAATCGTTTTACAAAATTTCAGCTCAATCGGTTCAGCGGTTAAGGATTTGCATACAAAAGTTTTTTAGGAATAATTCCTGTTCCCGCGGAAATTTTGCAAAATCCCTTTATATCGGTCATCTACGTTACATAAAGAATACGCTGTTCAAATTTCAGCTTTAAAAGATGGCCGATTACTGATTTCCTACTCAAACTACTACCCCTCTCTTCCCCCTTCAAGGTTGATTTCTGGGATAAAAAGTATTCCATATCATTTATTTGGATTCAATCTACCACTGTACCAAATTTCAGCTCAATAGGGTCAGCGGTTCTAAATTTTCCATACAAACTTCGACCTCTCTTTACCCCCCCTTAAAAGTTAATTTTCGTCAAAAAATAAAACAATATTCCTAAACACAATCCAAGCAATCGTTTTACAAAGTTTCAACTCAATCGGTTCAGCGGTTAAGGATTTGCTTACAATCGTCTTTTAGGAATAATTCCCGTTCCCGTGGAAATTTTGCAAAATCCCTTTTTACCGGTCATCTACGTTACATAAAAAACACGCTGTTCAAATTTCAGCGTTAAAAGATGGCCGGTTACTGATTTCCTACTCAAACTTCTACCCCCCTCTTCCCCCTTCAAGGTTGATTTCTGGAATAAAAAGTATTCCATATCATTTATTTTGACTCAATCTACCTCTGTACCAAATTTCAGCTCAATAGGGTCAGCGGTTCTAAATTTTCCATTCAAACGTTGACCCCCCTTTACCCCCCCTTAAAAGTAAATTTCTGACATAAAAACTATTCAATGTTCCTAAATACAATCCAAACAATCGTTTTACTAAATTTCAGCTCAATCGGTTCAGCGGTTACGGATTTCCATACAAACGTTTTTCGGGAATAATTCCCGTTCCCGGGAGAATTTTACAAAAATCCCTTTTTATAGGTCGCTTACGTTACCTAAATAACACGCTGTCCAAATTTCAGCTAAAACAATGAAGCGGTTAACGATTTCTTTCACAAACTTGCAACCCCCCTTTCCCCCTTTTAAGGTTGATTTCTGGGATAAAAAGTATCCAATATCTTTTTTTAGGACTCAATCTACCTGTGTACCAAATTTCAGCTCAATAGGGTCAGCGGTTCTAAATTTTCCATACAAACTTCGACCCCCCTTTACCCCCCCTTAAAAGTAAATTTCTGACAAAAAAACTATTTCATGTTTCTAATCACAATCCTAACAATAGTTTTACAAAATTTCAGCTCAATCGGTTCAGCTGTTACGGATTTGCATACAAACGTTTTTCGGGAATAATTCCTGTTCCCGAGGGAATTTAGAAAAATCGCTTCTTATTGCACGATGAAGTTTTCCAAAGAATACGCTGTCCAAATTTCAGCTCGATCCGTCCAGCCGTTTGGGCTGTGCGTTGATAGCACGAAAGTGTACGAACGATTTTATATAAGAAGATAAGTAAATCTTTAGATTGATATAACTCTTTTATTTAAAAACCGATTTAAATAAAACCAATACTATTTAAAAATTAGAGAAATTTGCAACGTTTTAGCGAAAACTGCATACAATTCGGTTGTGCCGTTTTATCACACATAAGTAATAACCTTTTTACAAATTAAGCCTAATAAAACTACTCTGGTAAATTTTCGTTTATGGCCACATCGATAGATGGCGTATTTTTAGTTTGTCGCACTTTTTGCTTTTTGATTTTTTTGAATTGAATTTACTTTATATTCTATTACTTTTACTTCAAAATTTTGATGTAAATTAGGGGCGATGTGTCCGATATAAATGATTATTATTTATTTTAATATTTTATTTTACGTTTCCCTAGGAAAAATTTAAAAAATGTTTTACGAATTAGATCGCGCAAGCGACTTTTTCGCGTCGTTTTGTTCATATGCGTATTTTCACAGTTCACCTTAGTAAAGGATCACAATGAATGGGGAGAAATTTCCATTCTTATTATATGTATGGATGGATGGATGAGAAATAAAAGACAATAAAATAAAGGATTACATTAAAATAAAATGTTAATAAAAGTAACCCGGGGTTTATTTATAAACCACTGAATTAAGCTTTTAATATTATTTATTAAAAAAGGATTTTTCATACGTAAAGTAATAAATTAATTCAAATATTCATGGTGTGATAAACTTATTTAAAATTGTGTGATAAAAATTAATTTCAGTGTTAAATACAATTATTTTAACACTAAAACACAGATTTTGGAGTAACAATAAACCTTTGTAAGTTACCTTTACGTCATAGCGTTTTGTATAATTACATATTATTAAAAAACCAGCGACCCACCCCGACTTCGCAAGGGTAGGCATAGTATTCGACGAAAGTCCGAAAGATTCGAAACTTAAGGCCGTTAATTAAGTGAAGCCTACATTGCTATAGATAATCTCTTCTTCTTAATCGTATCGTTCTTGGCAGAACGGTCGTGGTCGTCATGATGTGTCATCTACGGTATGGGCAGCTGTTGCTCGCCTCACTATATATCGCCATTTCTCCCTATTACTTGTCAGCCGGGAACACAAGATAGATATAGAATAGCGCTTGATATAAATTTATTTATATGTTAACTTTTGACCTCGATCTCGTATGATGTTAAGCTACGATACGGCCGTAGATGGTAGCACACTAAATCAATAATAAATCCCTCCCTGGCTTCACAGAACATCATGCCGGAATATGGTCATAATGACCGCCTGGCGACATGGTTTTGTCAAGTGTTGATGCGTTCCTGTAAACGCAATAGTTTTTCGATTTTCGTATTTTATACAATCTTTATTAATATATCCCCGTTAATTTTTATATTTTACTTTTGTTTTTTTTTTTTCTTTTTGGTCCGACATACGAGGTGTGTTCAAAAAGTAAGGTGACTTTTCAAATTTCGCGGGCAACGTACTTTCGATTATCGATTTTTTTATTTTGTTATGTTGGCACACTCTTTCCGAACATCTGTACCAAGCTTTAAGTGTATAGCATTTTTTGTTCGGTTGTGAGAGGCGTAAAGGTTATAAGTGTTTTGCGTGCTCGGCGATTTCTTGCTATCGAAGAATATGGATCGATTGGACTTTGGTTTCAATATCATAACCATATACCCATGATTCGTCACTAGTTATGACCCTTTTGAGTAAATCTGGGTCGTCGTTGACGTCATTCAACAGTTCTTGAGCGATCCTCATGCGACGGTTCTTTTGGTCAAAATTTAGCAATTTCGGAACAAACTTTGCTGACACACGTCTCATGCCCAAAACGTTAGAAAAATTTCATGGCACGAGCCAAGCGATATACCAACATCCTCAGCAACTTCTCTGATAGTAATTCGACGATTTTCCAAAACAATTTTCTTCACTACTTGAACGTTTTCATCAGTTGTTGACGTGCTTGGGCGTCCAGAGCGAGGCTCGTCATTGGCATCTTCCCGTCCATCTTGGAAGAGTTTGTACCACTTGTAAACATTTTTTTTACTTAGAATAGTTTCACCTTATGCCACTGTCAACATTTCAAAGTGTTTCGGAGCACTTTATTCTATTTTTTACACAAAATTTGATGCAAATCCTTTGATCCATATTTTTCGATAGCAAGAAATCGCCGAGCACGCAAAACACTTATAACCTTTACGCCTCTCACAACCAAACAAAAAATGCTATACACTTGAAACTTGGTACAGATGTTCGGAAAGAGTGTACCAATATAAAAAAAATAAAAAAATCGATAATCAAAAGTACGTTGCCCGCGAAATTTGAAAAGTCACCTTACTTTTTGAACACACCTCGTACGTACAATACATAAAATTTATATTATGCATATATTTATAAAATCATATATTTATGTACCGATCAGTTGCTTCTTTTAATTTATTTATTTTTTCTTGTCTGATATATTCTACCTATAATTTATTTAAAATATTAGTTATTTGCTTATAGTACGTTCACGTATGTACAATGTTTTTTAATTAATTTGTATTTCTTATTGTATTTTATGTATGTCATATGTACCTACTCAATTATACATATACCTAAGTTTCGTCACCACAGGGGGAGGGAGAGCTGAAAATCAGCGTTGTAAACAATTAACTTTGTCTATAACATTAGCTGAGCTCTCTCCCAATTGAGCAGAGCTATGCACGATGGCACGGGATGCGTCTCCACACGCAATAGCCAGTATATCACCACCACAGCCGGTATCTTCTTTGTATCTTCTATTTCCTCTCCCCAGGAACAGGATGGTACACACGGGGTCTTCTAGCAGCTCTCAGCATGAGCCTGCTAAGCATGGCTGTGGACATGTTTGGGTTCTCGGTAGTGGTCACTGGATGCGCCTGCCACTTCGACCTGGACCACCAGCAGAAGAGGCTGCTGATGTCAGTGCCTTTCCTTGGTAAGTTCCTTAGGGAGGTTTCCACGATGGTTCAACAACTGTAACTGATCTCTCGGATAAAAGAAGTGCACTTTTGAACTTAACAACACTGGGTGGCGGAAAAAAATTAATAAGGAAAAAATATATATTAGTAAAATAAAAAGATAGTAATAATAATGGAGAGATGAGCTTGACTAATATTTAGCGGATTGGTCCCAAATCGCATTAGACAGGGATGAGTGGAGGGAGAGAAGGGGGGCATTTGCCCTGCAGTAGGACAATATAGGCTAAATAAAAGGCCTATTCCCAGTAGTCTTACCGCGTAGTCCTACCAGTCGGACTACTGGGATAATGCCTGGAATTTACTGTGTTTCGTAAAACTGTAGGTCGTGGCTGTATCCTACAAAATACGTAGGAGGCAGTTGTTACAATAATGTTGCATTTTTGGCGACCTGAAACTGCAAGTTATAGTTGGCCACACAACCTTTATAATATCATAATAATAATATTTCATTGTGATTTGACTCTGACATTGTAAGTAGGGTACCTGTTCCGGTCGAATATAAAACTCAATGAATATTATAAGTTATAACTAAAATTAAAGTATATCTATACTTTTTATAAATACTATAATTTGACGTAAAGGTGAAAATTAATCCAAAAATACGCTTTTATGTTTAAAGTGAATAAAATAAAATTATCAAGAGATTATAATGCTGACGCATGCACTTAAAATTATTTTTGCAAATAATATTAACATTATGTTAATCAATTTATTAACAAAATACTTCATGAAATATCCGGTGAATTTTCATAAATACCTAATTTTTTTAATTATATTCTAGAATCTAGAACAGTTTGACCTACCTATAGTAAAACAGATAATGCGCAGGTGTAAAAAAAGATGCAATTCTAAATTATTATAATTATTAATCAATTATTATAGAGGTCGTACATATACAAAATGAAATTTGTGAATTCGGTGACGAGGTAATTTTGTGAAGAAAAGGTAAAATATTAGTACGGTAAAAAATATATTTTATATACCTCTAGGTAGATAAGTACCTAAATTTATTTTTAAGACGTCATTTCGGAACGCTGAGTACAGTTGTTACATTTTATCATCATCATCAGCTCAATTTCACTTACTCCAGGGCACTTTAGGGCATTTGGGACTCTTTGTCACCGTATTTTTTTGCAAACGGATCTATTAAGTAATATTTTATTAGAACTATTACATTTCTGTCAACATCATGCTGAAAAACATAATGGCCGCTTGGCGACATGGTTTTGTCCAGTGGGTGGTAACAAGCAACGGTTGAAATCTACCACCAGTATAACGAGTGGAAAAACCGCACGTAATTAATAATTAAAGTCATTTTGGTCGGTATTCGTCTCGGTAATCCAGAATTACATCTGCACTAGAGAGAAAGAAAGAAATAAAAAGTTGTATTTACGACAAATTACAGCATTAAGGTACATAAAACACAGTAAGTATATTACATTTGCCGCAAAAAGGCCCCAGCTCAGCATATGTAGGTTCAAACAAGGACCCAGAAAGAAGGACTACAGAACCCTTTAGCCACCACCGCTTCAAAATTAATTATAAATATATCTGAGGGCACGGCAGTGCCCCAAAGTCGAGCAAAAAAGCGGCACTACCGTACCATTATTTTCTTCAAATAGTTCAGGCCATTTTCGACCCACTATAACTGCGTTGTTTAAATTTTCCAGGTCCAATATTAACGTCTTACTTCTGGGGCTACCTGTCAGACACGCGAGGCCGTAGATGGAGCCTCCTGGTGGGTCTGTGGGGAGGCTTCATTGCTTCCCTGGTCAGCGCCTTCGTTACCCACTGGTACATGTTGGCGGTACTAAAGATCATTGGGACCAGTTTGTTAGTATTATTTCTACTTTTTCATGTTTTGTTTTATTCATTATAAGTTAACCTTTGACCGCGATCGACGATGTGGCCGTACCAAGAAGGCGGTATAAACCCCTTTTTGTTGAAAGCTCAATGTAAGGTCAACCTTAAAAGAACAATAATACAATACAATACCTACTCAATACCTTTATCCAGACCAAACTTTACAAAATATATCTACTATAAACTAAATTAAACAATATTACCACAATTGGCAGCCTTATCGCTTAAAGCGATCTCTTCCAGGCAATCAGCTTTGCACGGGTTTTTTAATATTACAAAGTAGGGTGTAATTTTGTGGAGAAGTCAAACTAACAGTAACTTAATACACGATATCAATATAGACAGACCTTAAACGCAATCCACTTCTATTCAGATCAAGCTGTGCCCAGTCTACCACGTACACATATTTAGGAGAGTCATGTCCCGTGAGGTCTAAAGGACCCTACATGATCGTCATGACCAGTATGCTGATGCTCTTCATCCTCTCTTATGATGGTATGTATTAGGACTCTTATTTTCTAGATTTAGCTTTTAAAGTGTGAAGTATGTTGCTAGGTTAAGTATTTGAAATGAACAACTTTAGAATGCTGTGTGCCAAGTATTGCTGACTATGTAGAGAAACACACGATCAAAGGCGAACGCACATCTATATCCGAGCCGAACGCGCCGAATGTACGAATTTTAGATTTTGTATAGGAAATCTTCTTCCGATTCGACGCGGAGAAGTGTACGAGGTTTCATGAGATTTCATATACAGCAGGGATATTCACTAATCCGTTAAAGAACCGAACCGTAGACCGAATTGTCAAAATTGTATAAAATGACGTATGACGTAAAATTTAATCGATACAACGGTCGGTTCGGTCTTCGGTTCGGTTCATCAGCATAATCAGTAGATTATGAGCAGCTATCTCTTACCATCAGGTGAGCGTCTTGCACTTCTTTGTATAAAAAAAACCTAAATAGGTACATAGTACATAGTAATGGATGAGTAGTGTATTAAAGCCTATGTCATACTTTAGTCACGGTGTTTGAATCCCATCTATTTTCTGTGCGAAACTTGATCTAGCGTGACAGCCTTACGAAGGTCGGGAAAATTCATTAACTGAAGAGTGAATGTGATTGCTTACACTTATTACTTAATACGATTAGATAGGCCTTCTTCTTGTCGATCATCTGGCTACAAGATATTATTATGTATATATTTTTGTGTTAGATACCAACACACAAGTAATAGTCTGATGAGTGGTTCTTCGCCTATAATAGAGGTCTACATCACCTATAGAAATCCTATGTCACCCTGTGTGGCTCTATAAGATACATACATCTCTTATAGAGGTTATATAAAATACAATAAAAAATAAAAATGCTGCATAAAAAGGGAAAGAGTGACTGATTGACAAACGGACAACTCAAACAGCTAGACTGATTGGATCGCAATTAAGCACGCAGAAATGTTTAAAGACGTAGAAATCGTCTGGGAAATTGTCCTCAGCAGCAACGAAGCTTAAGAAAGATCCTTTGCGATAGGTACCGATCAAGGCAAATTCCGACCGAGGCAAGATTTATTTTATTATTGTCGGCGTTTTTATTTTGTGTGTAGGTAAATTAAGAATAATTGTAATTTAATTAATTTCTATCATTCTTAGTTTCACATAATTTGTTACGGCCATTCTTATTCGTTATTTATTCTCTGGTATACGCAGTTACACGGTTCACTTGTTATCTTTATTCAGAACTCATTTTAGAATATTCCACGTTTTTCTTTCAAATTAAATTATCAGACAAATTAAAGAATTAAAGTAGGACATTATTTAAAGTTCAACCTCTACGTTGGTGAGGCGTGACCGTTGACGATAATTTAATCGATCGATGTCTAGCTTTTTTTAAATTGAAATTGCCGGAAACCAAGCAATTATCTGTATCTATTTTGAGTGCAAACGAATATAATACTTATATTTATATAAGAGTAGATTTTTACCAGTTATCCAGTAAGCAAAGAAAATAAATGCCGCCGAGGCTCAGAAAAAGAAGACCTAGCAGTGGGACAGTAAAAATGAAAAAAAAAAAACTAATCCTGATGAAAATTTGGGAGCAATTTCTCTACGTTATACTCAAGTTCTCAACTCTAAGAGTCATAATAAGATGTTGAAACTCTTCAACTCAGTATTTTCGCTACTTGCTTAGACCTTAAAATAATACATTATATAGGCTACTTTTCAACATGCAAAACCTTACTCCATTATGTTATGATAAAAAAATCACAAAACCCATTTCCAGTGCCAGGATACTTTATCCTAAACCTGGACTTCGAGTACGACTGGGGCTTCATAAAGTTCACCCCCTGGAGGATGCTGGTGCTGGTGATCTCCGCGCCTCTCGGAGCCAGCGCCTTGATGATGCACTTCTTCTGCGAGAGCCCCAAGTTCCTCGCCAACGCAGGACATGAAGAAATGGCCCTGAAAAACTTGAGGACTATTTGGAGGAAGAATGGGCATTTGGAGGAATATCCTGTACGTACATATCGCACACCTAATTGACCTATATAATTTTAAAGAAGTATTCTCAGCTATGTAGGGAGTAGGGAGGGATTTATCCCGCCTTCTAGGTTTAGTCCATAGCCGCATTGTCGCTTTGCATCATGCGAAATCGTGGTCCTCCTAAATCCTTCCAAGTATCTCTTTCCTGTACCACCTCTCACCTCGGCTCATTCGTCTATGTCATCTCGGCACCTGCTCCTGGGCTGGCCTTGGCGACGCCATCGATCTTTCAGTATCCATTACCCATTCTGTGGAGATCTTTGCCCAGCGGTTGGAGTACGTGCGGCAGACGTGACCCACTATTGCCACTTTAGTTTGACTGATTTGAAATGATTTCTTAGGTAATGAAAATCGTACTAAATGAAGAGTGCGCCAAGAGGAAGGATGAGTCCATATTAACCTCAATGATGGACCAGATCGTCCCGCTCTTCAAGCCGCCGCTGTTGTGGAGGACGTTGCAGCTTTTATACTTGACTGCTGTCATATATGGCATGTAAGTTCCTTTTTTGTAGGTACTATTAAGAGGATATGATTTTTTTAACTAATTCGAACCATTGATTTATTGCCATGCCATTAACCATGGATTTCACAATAATGTGAATTTCTAGGAGCACTGCACCAACGCTTCTTACTCAAGAGTCAAAATAGATGTTAAGACTCTTTAGCCCAGTAATTACACTAGCTATAGTGCCCTCCTACCTGTGCACAGTAATGTTTGCACATCACTGCTCAGGCGGTAGAATAACTGGCACTGTTGGGGTACCCACTTAGTCGACCTCCTGCAAAGGAAGTCTACCCCCGGTTATCTTTGAAATGTATTAATTCCTATTAGCGGTTTCCTAGTATAAGAATAAAATGTAAATCCCTCCCTTGGTTTCACATCATAATACGAGTATCATTCAGGAATAATGACAGTTTGGTGACACAGTTTTATCTAGTGGTTGGTAACAAGGCACGGCTGAAACCTACTAGTATTGCGAGTGGAAAAACCGAATAACTAATTATAGAAAACGGTGCTGGGATTCGAACTCGGTGATATAGAACCCCATCAGGACCACATAACCCTTTTCAAACTCAAACTCAAACTCAAAATTCATTTATTCAAATAGGCTACATCGGAGCACTTTTGCAAGTCAATTTTACATTTTTCTATTTTAACACTCTACTGCTCGTTCGCAAGGCACCTTTGGCTGCCACTACTCAAAGTTCGTTAATCTTTCAGTAACAACAGCCTGGTGATGTGGATGCCAGCGATCGTGGAAGCATTCGCGGCAGGACTGCGAGCTCCTTCCGACACCATGATGTCCAGCAGTTTGTGTGACATCATTATCAACTCTAAGAATACCACCGCTACAGACGTTGTAAGTTATTTATTATCCCGGCAGCGCCCTTTAGTTGCGCCTGTTTTATTCCTAATCCTGTCGGGAGATTGGGATAAAAGGTTTTGGGGGGGGTCAGGGAGTCTTTTTTTTTTTTTTTTTTTAATTTTCTATCAGATTTTGAATCTATCTACATATCCAGTTTCATTGTAACGGTTTAGCTATTTAGGCGATAAAGAGCAACAATTATGTACCAAATCACTTTTTCCCTTTCTTATGTAAATTTCAAGATCAGTATGACCTACCAATAGCAGCCTCAGACATCTTAATAAGCCACAGTTTTAAGTAATTTTCGAAAGACCGTAGCAACCAGGTGAAATATTTGCTACAACTTAGATTTGAACTCTGGGCTTCCAGATAACAAGCCAGACTTACGATAATCCAGCCACGGACACCACATGCAAGGTCCTTAGAAATACCACCACCATACCACACCATACGTACTACGTACCTACAATATGTACCTACTAAACTGTGACCTTGTATCTAATTCTGAAGAGGCAAATAAACTATGGCGTATTGAGAACACAACATGTACATAAAAGAAGTCCAAACCTCTTTCAGATCACGTGCACCTCAACCATAGACAAACGGACCTTCATCTCCGGGCTAGCCCACGGGCTCATCTTCATGACGATCACCCTCCTCATCTCCAGGTTGGCCTACAGGAAGAAGCTCCTCATCACGGTCTTCTTCTTCATTCCTCTGGTCTGCAGCCTCGCCGCTGTCTTCAATGAGGACAACGTCGCCAGCCTGGTTCTGTTTATTGGGATGCTCATGACTAACTTCTGCATGGGGTTCCTGTTTACGTATTATGTGGATTTGTATCCTACTTCTTATAGGTAAGTAATATTATGATGCTTTATTTTAAAATGGGAATCGCACTTTACAACATTATAAGAGCTTATGCCAATTCTACACATATCTAAAACGTCGAGACTTACTCGTATAAAGAATAGAAGTTCAGGAAGAAAATATCTTTGAAAGATAGATTTTTCTTTAGACTGCATACAAATATTGTTATGAAGCAGCCCGTCGCAGAAATGTTTTTGTGGGTGTTCATTCTACGGCAGGGAAGTCTCACATACCAGCGACCTACAACCCCCGGCATATAGTTATAATACCTAACGCATTTACCGGGGGTAGACTGTATGAGATATTCTATTGCCTCAGCAATGACGTGCAAACATTACTGTGCTTCGGTAGGAGGGTACTGTTGCTAGTGAAGCAGCTTTATCTCTCACCATGAGGAGTGCGTCTTGGTCGTCTTGTTACTAATAATAATAATAATTTAGGTTTATACTCCAACAGAACAGGTCCAACCCTACTTACACTGTCAGAGTCAAATCACAATTACTGTGTTGCATAAAAAAAAAACTATTTCATTTATTATAATCATATCCCCAGGGGAATGGCAGCGTGTCTAGGCGTGATGATGTCCAGACTGAGTGGTCTAGCAGGAGTACACTTCGTGGGATCATTCGTCATGTCACACTGCACTGTCACCTTCTATGCTTTCGCCGTATATCTACTCAGTAAGAACAATCTTTACTTTATACTTCTTTTTAAATCGACTTCAAGGGAAAATTCGTAACTTTATTGTTCGCCGAGTAGGAACGAGCATAAATCATTGAGTAAAATGACTCGATGTCGACGTGTGAACCAATTATACTTTTAAACCACTTTTTTTCAACCACCAATTTTATTTTAAATAGCTTCTTTTAATATTTTTTATGATAATGTGTTTTTAATACTTTTGAAGTAAAACTTCTTTAGGCGCGACTAGGGAGTAACTCAGATTTTTTTTCTGACGGAAGTAACGCTTACTTTTTTTTTTTCTGACGGAAGTAACGCTTACTATAGTCTGTGTAGTTTCCGCCATTTAAAAATAATAATTCTGATTGGTTGTAAGTATATGTCATATACTATGGTCTATCTAATTTCTTTTTTTTTTTTAATAATATGGCAACATGTGCATTTTGCCAGTGTCGAGTAAAATTCGTGAATGTTCACGGGATATTAAATTGAAGTTTTACTTCAATCGCGCGTAAAGGTTACACGCACACACTTTTTTTTTTTTGTTTCAGGTGGCATCCTAGTCGCGTATTTCCTGCCACCAGACATAGTTAAAAAGAAAGAAATAAAAGAATAATAATATAGTTAAAATTGTCTAATTAATTAAATGATTATTTTTACGAATGTACATTTTACCTAAGTGTAAGTCGTGATACTTTAAGTATATTTCTGAGAACAATAACATAGAGTATTATTTAACACTAATTATTCCCAAGGATTACTTAAATACCAAATTCCAGATCAATCGGCTCAGCAGTTTACAGCGCGGTAACAAACATAAGAGATCTGTATTAGCAGGTTTAACAATATACACTAACCTGAGACAAAACCTGATATATAAAATAATTTTTAATAAATTAATCATAAACGTGAAAGTTTGTAAGAATGGATGTCTGGATGTTTGTTACTCTTTCCCACCAAAACGGGTGAACCGATTGAGCTGAAATTTTGTATAGACATAGCTTAGACCCTGGAATAACACATAGGCTACATATATACTGCGGGTAAAACTGCTGGGCGCAGCTAGTCAATCATAATTATTCATCATCATCATCCACAACCTTCTACATCCCACTGCTAGGCATAGGCCTCCTTCATGTTATCCCACTCAACCCTGTCTTGTGTCAATCTCGTCCATGTGCGACCTACTACTTTGACTATATCGTCCACCCATCTAGCTGCTGGACGACCAACATTCCGTTTGCCTATCCTTGGCCACCATTCAGTCAGCATCTTGCTCCATCTGTCGTCACGTAATAATTATAAAGAACTAATAATAAAAGAAAGACCTGAAGGACCGGAAGTACTGAAAGACCTGAGAGCGCTCCAAGCTGAGTCTTGGGAAGCGAAAGCGCAGGACAGGCAGGAATGGCGTCTTCTTGTGTCGGGGGCCAAGACTCAGTTTGGGTCGATGCCCTCATAGTTAGTTAGTTAATAATTATATAATTAATATCATTACAAAGTATAAAACATAGTCGTTTCCCGCATTTGTCTGTCCCTATGAATGCTTAAATCTTTAAAACTACGCAACGGAATTTGAAACGGTTTTTTTATAGATAGAGTGATTCAATAGGAAGGTTTATATTATGTATAATACATGCATAATATAGCAGAATAGATATATTATTCAGTTGGTGTAGAGCGTCTCCCTGACTGGCGCAGTCAGTGGTAACGGCGCGTATATTGAAACCCTACCTCTATTCAGCACCGCGACCGAACTGAGATGCGGGAGCCTTTCCATACGTGAATTCTCAAAATGCGACTTTAATCCGTTCCGCTATTCAGCACCGCGACCGATCTGAGGTACGGGAGCCTTTACGTGCATTCATTCTCTGATTGCGACTTTAATCCCTTCCGCTATTCAGATCGATCGATCTGAACTCGGGGATTGTTTTCAGAGTAATATTTAAATCTGTTTGATGAAAACGCATGTCTGTATAGTACTGTAGACTGTAGACAGTGATTCAAGAGGAAAGTTTACGTATAACTAGTGGACCCGCGCGCACTTCGTAGCGCATAAAACAGTCTACAAATACTACCTACCTTTAGTCATTCATTTATTTCTAAAATAAAAACGATTTACTTTACTCTTATTCTTACTACTCTTACTGTTACTCTTACTCTCGACTCTTACTCTCGACTTTACTCTCGACTCTTACTCTCGACTCTTACTCTCGACTCTTACTCTCGACTTTGACTCTTACTCTTGACTCTTACCTCTTATTCTTGACTCTTATTCTTGACTCTGGATTCTTACTCTAACTCTTACTCTTGACTCTGGATTCTTACCCTGATTCTTACTTCAACTCTAACTCTGACTCTTACTCCTACTCCTATTACCCACCAACTACCGTCATCATCAGATCAACTCGGTGGTACCATAATAACGTATACACAACTCACACCTCTTTCAAATCTATCGATCTGAACTCGGGGATTGTTTCCAGAGTAATATTTAAATCTGTTTGACTAAAACGCTTGTCTGACGTATATTTGCTTAGATCTTTAAAACTACGCAACGGAATTTGATGCGGTTTTTTTAAAAGAAAGAGTGATTCAAGAGGGAAGTTTATGTGTAACTAGTGGACCCGCGCGCACTTCGTGGCGCGTAAAACATTCAACAAATACTACCTACCTTTAGTCATTCATTTATTTCGCTAGTTATACCTAGCTGCTGCTTTTTTTATTTTATTTTATTCAATTCATTTCAATTTCATTTAATTTTAGAAATAAATGAATGACTAAATGTAGGTAGTATTTGTAGACTGTTTTACGCGCCACGAAGTGCGCGCGGGTCCAAACCAACTACCCACCAAATATCCACTCACCAATAACTACCGTCATCATCTGATCAACTCTATGGTACCATAATATGATATACCCCAAATATGAGTGTGAAACTCAAACTGAGTCAAAACTAGTTAAAAATTGTATTGCAAGATCTGTACTAGATATATACGATTATACCATATTCCATATTTAGTATCAATAATAAAAACAAATAAAAGTTTATAGAATAATTATATTATTGTCGTATTTTTTTATTACATTTCCTTAACAATGCCGTCTCATTCAGTATTCAGAACTACAAGAATAGTAGCAAACAAACACTAAACATTCAATATCAAAAGTTTCCGCAGATCGAAAATACTTGAATGCTGAATACTGGAAGGATTTTCAATCTATAATGGTAATATTGCGTACATAAACCCTCCCGCATGTCAGAACTAAAAGTAGGGTAGCATTTAAACTCTCAAACTGCATGTTTTGTCGTTTAAAAGCTCCCGCATCCCAGATCCATACTGGCGCTGAATAGAGGAAGGGTTTCCATATACGCGGTAACGGCCTAACCTTGATCGCTTGACTGAAGAATTCTAACTGCCCCAATCCATGAAATGCCGTCCAGCTAGATTAAATATATTTTATAGCTATGTTGCCTTCAGATATACATAGTATAATGTTATGGTACTATAGTCACGAATAGGAACTATTACAAAAAAAATTATACAAAAATTTATAATATTATGTACTTATTTAACTTTTAAATAGACTCAGTGCGAGAACAACGCGCTTTGGTGTGGTACGTAGCGTTTAAAACGAAAAAAAAAAACAATTTCAGTTAAAAAAGGTTGGTGTTGGTATTAATAATTTTAATGTTTAATCCATCCAAATAAGCGTAGTTATTACCTACCTAAGTTATAAAAACCGTTTTGATGTTAAAAAATGTGACACAAATAAATAAACATTAAAAAAAATGTTTCACTTTTACAAATTATACTAACTACATATGTATATACTCAACAATTAAACTCGATGAACATAATATTATTGTTATGTAAATGCTACTGTTAAATTGTAGGCTCCCGGCACAGGCCCAGCCTAGTGAGGGAGTCACAGGTTCTTACATAAATAACTCTAGTAATAATAATTAAAATGTTTCTGTATTGCATGTTTTTATTATCGTTAAATATTTTTTTTTAAGATTCTACCATTCGGAGAGTTAAACTTTACTTATTATGTATGTTTGAACAGTATGTTATATTTAAATATGTATGAGTCATGCCACGACTAAAATTGAAGGTTAATTTCATTTATGTTGTTAAGCAGCGATAAAAAATTAACATACTATTAATCGTACTAATGAAATGCATAATATAAGCATAAGTACAAATGCAAAGATTCATCTTGGCTGTGTGCTTGCTGTGCTTTGTGGCATGTTCACAAACGAAGGGATCTATCCCGCCTTCTAGATTTAATCTGCTACTATTGCCGTCGCTTGACAAAAAAGTAACCTGGAAATATTGAGTTAAAGTTTGGTTTAATAAGATTTTAACTTAGAATATACCAAATTTTATTCCAATCCAAAGAGCCGTTAGGGCGTGAAAGAGTAAAAATGCTGTCCATAGAAAATTTCACGTTCACAATTATTTTAGTAAGTTTTAACCAGGGATGTTGCGGATGCGTATTTTTTCACATCCGCGGATGCGGATATTTTAGGGCTCACATCCGCAGATGCGGATGCGGATGCGGATTTCAAGAAATTTAATAAAAAAAACTGATTTTCTAGGGTAACAATGATCGAAGTAGCGTGAGTGATGTACTTTCAGACAAACAAGTAAATATTTGTTTTGACAAGTAAATATGTGATGACTAAACAGCTATTGGGTGGAGAAATAAAATAATTAAATATATTTTAGCATAAATTTATTTAATTAATAATTAATTAAATAAATCTAGACACGCGGTAGCGAGTCAAGCCAAGTTCAAGCAATAGAACTGGCGACCGCACCGTGTGTAATATTACACGAATCGTTTGAAGCGCGTTTTGACGACTTTTTACACCCTCGTTACACAAAAACTATTACACATAGACAAGTCAAATTTGGCACATATACTCTTATATACGAACTACATCTGTGTTCCAAATTTCATAAACACAGCTCAAACGGTTATTTAGATATAAACATCCGGTATCCAAGACATTTAAGGGTGATAGGTTATAGATCAAAATTATATAGGTATAGTGAAGGTTATAGATCAAAATTATATCCCACTTCCAGATGACCTAGAAAGTTCAAATTTGGCACCCAGATAGGTAATGCTCTAGTAACAATGAGAAAAATCAGAAACTAGTATTTTTTTTATCATTTTATAATATTTTTATTATTTTATAATTTATGATTATAAAGTATGGGGGACGCCTAACCTACTTATACCGCAATATGTGTCGCATGTTTGCTATACTTTTTAATTTAGGCGTCTAATCCTTTAACTAGAATGAATATCCTTAAACTATCGAGATACCAACGCGGTAGCGTACAAGTAAAAGAACTAGCGAGCAGCACCGTGTGTTATAATAATAATAATAATTTATTTATTTCAGGCAATAGTACACTGCCACAGACGCAGTGTACCAGAGGCCCATATCATATATACCTTACAGACTAACATACATAATTTTTTTTTTTTTTTATAAACCTACATGCATAATATAGGTAGATACTGGAGAAACACTGACACTTAATAATTTATTTCTGTTAGGCACTACGAATTGCGCGCGGGTCCACTAGTCCTACCAATATTATAAATGTGAAAGTTTGTATGCAGTAATAATATTAAGTATCTATGTTATACGAACAAATTATACGACTTAAATTTGTACCCACTAATAACAATGTGTCGCCTTAGCCGCTAGTTACTGTTGGTGTCAACATTTTAGGTAATGTAAACAAATAACATTTTTGGTAGGTACTGTAAACAAAGAGCTTATATATAATATATATAATAATTAGTTATATATAAACTCATTGACTATAAAATGTAATGTAAATAGAGATTTAATAGGAGTACGTGACGGTATCGTTAGGGCTTGTTCACTTTGAACGCGCGGGCGAACGAAATATCAAACATACGACGTGATATGAAAGTGTTCAAGTACAAACGCACGTGCGGTGTAAGCAACGTCTGCCGCGCCCGCACCCACGCCCGCGCGTTCATCGTGAACAAGCACTTACCGGATACTGAATGGGCAATTCGCTCGAATATTTCAAATGTACAAGAAAATAATATAGAAAATAAAACAGAAAAGATAATTATACCCCGTAAACGGAGGAAAAAACATTAGCTTGGCAATAAAAATTTGGTACCTATTCATTTTATTATGCTGTGAGTGTCTTGTACATGTCACCTACCAATTATAATTATTTCTCTACAAAAAGCAATGATATCCCATCAAAAACATTTATGTGAAAAGAGAGCCAAGTTCAATATTACGATGTACTCGTTACCTATGACTTGGTAGTTGACTTCAACGACAAAAGAAATGAGATCTAAATGGGTGCCAAGTTCAATGGTCAGTCCTGAAAAATATTTACAACATCATAATTTTTTTTTTTTTTTTTTTTTTTTTTTTTATGTGATGAAGTAGAAGACGAGCAAGACGCTCTCCTGATGTTAAGAGATAACGGCTGCCCATAATCAGTACAGTGTTACCTAGGATTTCACAATTATGTGAAATTCTAGGAGCACTGCACCAACGCTTCTTACTCAAGAGTCATAAGATGTTAAGACTCTTTAGCCCAGTAATTTTACTAGCTACAGTGCCCTCCTACCGGAGCACAGTAATGTTTGCACATCACTGCTCAGGCGGTAGAATAACTGGCACTGTTGGGGTACCCACCTAGACGACCTCCTGCAAAGGAAGTCAAGTATTACAACTTAAAACATTATTTCTTCTTATAACTTAGAATAAATATTATTTTGAAGCCTAAAGTTTGACTTGGCTAGTTCTCATGGTACCTACAACGAAACGAACGACAAGATAAGACAATACTTTATTGTACACCACATAATGTTACATAGGTACATAATTAAAATTAAAAATTACAATGTACAAGCGGCGGTCTTATCGTTAAAGAGCGATTTCTTCCAGACAACCAATGGATGGAGAGGACTAATTTACGCAATAAAAGACGGTGGCGCACTAATTAGCATTAAGTGCGTTTAATAGTGATCAAGCTAAAGTTAAGAGAGTACTTATCTATATTATGAGAACTGGCCAAGTCAGACTTTAGGCTTCAAAATTATATTTATTCTAAGTTTTAAGAAGAAATAATGTTTTAAGTTGTAATAAAATATTTTATGTTGTTGTAAATATTTTTCAGGACTGACCATTGAACTTGGCACCCATTTAGATCTCATTTCTTTTGTCGTTGAAGTCAACTATCAAGTCATAGGTAACGAGTACATCGTAATATTGAACTTGGCTCTCTTTTCACATATATGTTTTTGATGGGATATATGTTACTTTAAACACACACATTTATTACACTAATTTCCCATCAGATAAAACTTCAAAAATAAATTCTATAAATTTATATTCAAATATTGTTATATCGTGCTAACGAGAGGGTTGCGCGATTCGACACAACTCTTGATAATAATTATGATAAATTTTAAATTTTATAATAAAACATACCTGTGTCAGTTATTTGCTTTTGTGATTGTGTTTCTTTGGTTAATTTTTTTAAGATGTTGAATTCTTCTCTATGCGCCGATTTTAATGATTTTTTAGGGAAGTCGTCGTGCGACCCTTACGAGAATATGTCTTTTTACATAATTTGCAATCAGCCTTCTTTGGGTCTTTATTCGTTGTAAAGTATTGCCAAATATTGCTCTGCGTTGGTGGTGCCATTGTAGGTAAATTCACTTCACTTCTAATAATTTACAGAAATATCACATAACACAAAATAAACAATGTAATAAAATAAACATAGATCATTTTATATTATGATATAGTGTGTTATTTAACTATTAAAGATTATAAAAATAATATTAAAAACTGAGATGTTCACGAGTTTACACGAAAATTGCAACTAATCAAAACAATAACAAGCGCATCGGAACACCGAACTAAATCTGCGCTACTATTGGTCAATGCGCACGTGTATAATGGCGAGAGCTAATCACGGGCCACGCCTTTTTTCTAGTTGTGACATGTGCCTAATCCGCATCCGCATTAAAATCCGCATTGATTTGATGCGGATGCGGATGCGGATTTCCAAAATGATGCGGAAGCTCCGCAATCACGGATGCGGATGCGAATATCCGCAACATCCCTGAGTTTTAACAAGTCAACGACTTGCCTTGAAAACCATCTTTTTAATCAGCTAGGAAGTACATCATAGGGGCTTTTTAAAAATAGGCTGGAATGTCCTTGGAATATTAAAACATAGGCAAAATCATCAAACTACTTATCAGGGAACTAGTTCATTTAGTTTTCAGTCTTTGTCATATTGGGTAGCCTAAAGTGATCTATTTAAGTTCTCAGATTATAATTACTACTATAACTAATTAATTTAGGCGATCGTAGGCCCGTAAAGAAAGTATTATAAAATAAAATACATAGGGTTATAATAAAATAGTGGGTTTTATACTTAGTTGGTTTTTTCATTTGTGTGACAAATTCAGTTCAAAACATAACTATACCTATAATAATATGAACTCATTTTCCCTTTTATTGCCTGTTTCTCAGTACCAGATGATAAGGAAAAAAGGAAAAATTAGCCTCATAATTAATTTTATCCAAAAATAAACTAAAATTAGTCTCAAATGGTATCAAATTAATTAAAAATGCAATACAAGTAAAAAATACACACAAAAAAACAGAAATTGTGACTTTGTCGTGTCAAATGCAAATTTATAAGTGGTATTATCTAAAATTAAAACGGAATTAAATATACTCAGTTGGTTAGAACACACGTCTCAAGATGCGCTTGAAAAAAGGTCTTTATATAGTTAATAATGTAGAAAATAGTGGAAATTATGATGATTGGACTATTAGAAAAGGTGAAAAAAAGTGTTTTACGTACGATGAAGCTGTTGATATGACTGGTAAGTAAATAAGTTTTTTGTGGCTTTTATTTATCTAATAATATTAGGAACTCCCAACGCAATCCCAACCACTACATAAAAATATTGTCTTTAAGGTAGATTATGTTTTTGTGTTACCACAAGTACCTAAAAGGAGCAACAGCGTGCAGAACTAAATAATATACATAAAATTTATAATTATGTAGGTAATTAAATTTCATGGTTACTATTTATCGAGAAAAAAGTTATAATACTACAGCTAGAGAAGAATCTTCATCCACATTTTTCTCAAGCTCTCTTAGTTTTTAATAAGCATACATTATTGCTATGTGTCACAGCCTGTAACTAGGTGTAGAAACCTGCAGGCTCTGCACTCTGCACGCCTGCAGCGAAAAATTTGAATATGGCTTGAGCGCTCTACGCTTCCCTCTTCATCTGCCACTACCGGTCTTCCCAATATATTTTCAATGTCTCCAATATAGGTCATGGGCTCTACAGTATTGGACTCCTGCTTACCTCAACCCTCTCCATCTTCGGCTTTGTGCTGGATTTGTTCGCGTTACCCGCCATCACTACGGTGGCTGCTTGTGACCTGCAACTTACTTCTAGGGAGGAGAATATACTGCTCTCTCTACCGTTCATAGGTAAATTTAATTGGACTATTTGACTGTAGCTTCCATGGACCATAGTTCATTTTCATCTGATTTAAGTAGCTTTTAATTCAGAGGAGTTGAAGAAGAGAAAACCGGCTTTTACCAGTGTATGATAAACATTTCACCTGGACGCTATTATGTTACGGAAGGCACGTAAAACTGTGGGTTCTGGCGTTTCTGATAAGATTTATAGGAGACGGTAAAATGTTTCAGACTCATATACCTATAGATATGGACGCCTAAGGCTACTAGGGGAATTTCTAGTACTTGTCAAATAATATTATGAACTTTACGGTGCTCTTGGCGCCTTCAAGCTTCAGCCACAAATACTGGAAAACCTAAACCTACGCCGTTGAACCTACGCATTGAATACTTATGCCTTAAGTTCTGACTGATAAAATAAATTTTTAAACCTCATTTCTCATAATATAAGTATACCTACCATTTATTTGACCGCAGGAGCAATGATAATGGCCTACCCATGGGGTTACATATCAGACATTAGAGGACGCAGAGCGAGCATGCTATTGAGCTTGTGGGTGAGCTTCATCTCCTCATGCTTAGCTGCCTTCTCTCCACACTGGATCATGTTGGGCGTCCTGAAGTTTATCAGCGTGAGTTGGTACGTACATCTCAAAACTTGGATACATAACTAGTCTGGACAAGAGGTAGATAAATCCAAGAAAATGCCACCATCAAGATTCGCCAAAACGTACACAGAAACGAAGTTAAAATTGGCGATTTAAAAGTAGACATTTCACTAAACTGCTGTAATACATACATATTTTCTCTATGCACATAACGAAAAAAACACAAAAAAGGTTTTTGAAATACCTATGCCTAGATTATTCTCTCCTAGCGTGTGGGCTATCGGGAACAGATGTTGATGATGGTGAATCATGATTTTACTTTACTGAAAATTGTTAGCGCTCGCGCTCAGATAATATCATGCATTCTAGAATAAAACCAGATGGAACACTTTGCCATCATCTGTGTTCCCCGAACTTTACAACTTGGGTATCTTCAAGGCACGAGTGAATATATACCATTCAAGGCATTTTACGTCAATCATCATTATCATACTTTCCCTCAGGTGGGATGTGATCAAAGGTAGGCCTAAAAAAAGATATTGTAGATGAACTGTGGATGCATAACCAAAAAGAACATTCTTTCCCTCAGTTCCAGCTGTTCATTCACAACAGCCTATACTCTTGTTGGAGAATGCTGCGGAGCCAGGGTGAAGGCGATCTACTTCTTCCTGATGACCAGCGTTATTCATGTGTCGTTTCCATTCCAAATGGGTAAGATATTGAATTTGTAGAGGTCAACTAGTATTAAAATGTTTTTTTGGATAGGCCAACTCTAAGAGTCAGAGTTTCGCTAACTAAATAAAAAATATATCCTTCAACAATGGCATAAACCTGGAGGGTTGGGAGATTATTGACCTTTAATTATTATATTCGTTGTTAAATAAGTTACTTAATAATTATTGTAAGAAACTAAGGTGAGGTAGGTACTTTGGTAAATTTATTTATCAATTTCATTACCATATTTCAACTACACGAAACCGAATTTAGAAACATGATAACCGAACAAGTTTATTTGTTAGTTGGTTTACTTGTATGTGTATGTTTTATATGTTAATGAGGAACAAATGGGCAAATCAAGTGCCTGATGGTAAGCATCATGATTGTTCATATCAGACACTGTGCTACCCAGTGTTTTGAAAATTCTGCGTGGTACTGAACTGCGCCTGTCACCCTGAGATATTAGTTGTTGAATCTCGTTTTGCTCAGTAATTTCGCTGGTAGCATTGCTCTTCACCTCTTCAGTCCGGACCTAAGTGATGTCTGCACTACTTGGCGGATAGATAACTGGCAAATGTCTGGTACTTCCCCAGGCGGTCTCTGCAATAACCTTAGACTAAAAGAAAATGGAAAGATGCGCCGTAGCGCTTTTTGTTGCTATGCCAAACTTGTGCCTGTTGGATCGGAAAGTGTCGGTTGCCGCGCCGACTCGCGCTGAAGTAAAATTGTACCAGGAACAATTTTCCTCTCTTAAAATAGCCCACTTGCCAAATTGAAGTGGTTCATGTCAGAAACGTCAATACCGCATCTTCCTATTTTTTTTAATATAGGGAATAGGGCAATAACCCACTCGTATCTACTTTTACGAAAATGTATATTTTCAGCTCTACATTATTATTCTTTAACCTTGGACTTTTCTATCAATCTTGGTTTCATGGAATTTATACCATGGAGAATGTTGGCCATTTTACTCGCGCTGCCATTGGGGATCAGCGCGATATTTCTCCAATTTCACCATGAAAGTCCCAAGTTCTTGCTCAATGCTGGAGAGGAAAGTCGAGCTATAGAAATACTGGGTCACATTTGGAAACGGAATGGACGAATTGGAAATTATCCTGTGAGTAAGCAGAGAATCATCATAAGTCATGTTGCCCTATAGACTTGTTGCTGCTACAATATTATATATTTTTTTATTCATTATATAGGTTAGCTTTTGACCATGATCTCGCTTCATATTAAACGACAATGCGGCCGTAGATGGTGGCAGACTAAACTTAGAAGGCGGGATAATTGCTTCCCTGTCTTCATTTTCCAGTACTTTGATGATAGGAAACTGTAATAATATTTCGTACTAATCTAATGACAATGTACTCGTAGTATCAAGTTTAGTAACATTGTCTTAAAGGCCGTAAAAAACTTTGAATAAAAAAGTTACTTACCTACCATAAATGTTTTTATCTTCTATTCACTGTAATGCTTTGACGTATTCATAGCATAGTCATGAATATACAATTGTGTTTTTTCAGCCTAAAATTGACCTCTAATTCATACAGATTCAAATTTTTTTTTTAATATTCAATCATAATAATACCTGAACTTGAATTATATTTTTCAGGTAAAAAAGTTGATCCTTAATGAGGATGGTAACTGCAGACCTACAGGAGTATTATTCTGGCAATCTGTGTGGAATCAGACGAAGCCTCTCTTTCAGAAGCCTCTACTTTTTAGGACTTTGCAACTTTACTACTTAGGCTTTGTTCTATATGGCTCGTAAGTATTTTTATGACCTGCAACGGTTTTAGCCATTGAAAGCGAAAAATCTTATTAAGTGTTTTAATATATTAGCCTGCACTAATATTATTATCTTTACTAGATGCCACGATTTTTCTAGTAAGCAAATTTTTAGGCAGGATTTGGAATTTTACTATATTCTTTTTTGTATTAATTTGCCATAAGGCCAAGGCGTCACGCCTTTGCCCACAATCTCGCCTGATCTTAAGCAATTATGTCAATAAAATAAAAATCTTTTATTTTTCCAAAATATATCATGTTTACAGGTTTTGGGGCTCTCCTTTTAAGTTACAATAACCTGTGTTAGAAGAGCCCCCTTTTAACTTTGATCAAAAACAAAATTATTCTGTACTTAAAAACGAATTAATGAGGTCAAAGATAGTAAACTAAACATATAAGGTGGAATAAATACTTCTCTGGCTTCACTGAACATCATGCCGGAGGCCGGAATACGGTCATAATGACCGCTTGGCGACACGGTTTTGTTTAGTGGGTTTTAACTAGCCAAGGCCGAAGTCTACCATCATTATTTACATTTTTAAAGATAATTCTTAAATATTACTTGTTTTCAGTTGCGGCGGACTACTGAGCTGGTTTCCCTACCTGGCCAATGCTTTCATCTTCGGGACGCTGTCAGAACATGCGAGCAACAGTACTGAGGGCCTTTGTAACATGATCAGCCGGTACTCTGCTGTGAGCAAGGAACTGGATCTTAGCGTAAGTTTCTTTGAAGATAAATACTTATAAATAACTCTTTATTGATATGTACTACATAGAAGAGGAAATTTTAGTGTACTAATTGACGGTCTTATCGCCACGGGAGGCCATGAACTATCACGAGGGGAGGCTATTTGTATTATTATTATTGTACGTCCGTAAAGGGCAAGCTGCCATTCCTTGAAATGTATCCTTAACACCTGTACCTAACTTTAAGCAATTATTGACAATAAAAATATATTCTATTATATTATTGGTGAGCGGTAACCGTTGCCCTTAGACACTTGAGGTCGGATTTTTACAAATTTTATTCATACATATTTAGTCTTGTAGATATAGACAAACTTAGAGCACAATGCAAGTTTCATCAAAATCTGCTACTGAACCGGTTCAGTAAGTTTCAAGATATGAATCAGAACTAAAGTCACGCCCTCTGTTAAAAGTAAACATTGTCGGTATTTTTTTTTATTTCACTTTTTCTATTTTGCAGGTGTCCTGCGTCCACAAATCAGACCTGATGGTAGTTTGGGCGGCTTTGATCCAAGGATGCAGTCTCTCTATCATCAACATCGCCATCAGTGCCGCAGCCAATCGGAGGAAGCTGGTGATGATCACCATCCTCATCATCGCTGGACTGTCAGCATTCGGCTGTGGCTTCTTCACCAACAATGTTGCCAGTTTGATCGCCTACTTTTCCATATTCCTTGGTATTATGGGGGCTGGCATTATTATATCGTATTTCGTTGATTTGTATCCAACTTCTTATCGGTAAGCAGTTTATCATTTATTTTATGAGCTGATTAAAGAGATAACTAATGTGTTATACCAGGGTCTATAATATGTAAACTATAGGGGCTACAAGCCAGTACCTACTTCGGTGTGTATACCCTCAGCATTATGAGAACACCCCCAGGTGCTTTTCGTTTTTATCCCTAAGGGGCCCATCTTTGTCAGAGGAGTCCCACATACTGACCACCCAGCGGTGCGGGGTGACGACGGGTAACGCATTTTCCTAGATAAAAAAGGCACACACATACATCATACATTATTTAGCCTTTGTAATTTTGTTTTGCCTTTTATAATAAAAGTTGTCTGCTACCATCAACGCCCACATTATTGATGTCAAAGACCTATAATGAATAAAAAAAATTGCTTTGAATAATATCTTCTTCCTCTTCCATCTTCCAGTGGCATGGTATCGTGTCTCTCAATGGTGGTGTGTCGAGTAGCAAACCTCACGGCGGTCAACTTCATAGGCAGTCTTGTGATGGATCACTGTCACTTTACTTTTTACGCCACGTCTGCTCTTCTTTTCAGTAAGTCACCCATTTTGATAATAGGCATGACGACAAAAAAAATTAGATAATTTTTTTAATGAGATGAAGTTAAAACACGAGCAAGACGCTCTCCTGATGTTAAGAGATAACACTGCCCGTAATCAGTACAGTGCTACCTAGGATTTCAAAATGATGCGAAACTTTCGGTGCACTGCACCAACGCTTCTTGCTCACGAGTCATAAGATGTTAAGACTCTTTATTCCCAGTAACTTCACTAGCTACAGCAAATTATGTTAGATTATTAAAAAATATTGGAAACGTATTTGTTTCTTGTGTAAATTTAATGAAAAACAAGTAAGTAACAGCGCCTTAAAGAAGCGGAGGAGGAGGTAAGGACGTTAGTACTAGGTGCGATTTGTACTTGGTATATACTGCGTTTTACGAGTATATTCGTAATATCTCTGAGGTGTAGCAGTATATAGATATAGAGCATAAGATAGGTAGCAATAGATAATTAATAATGTGATCAGTAATAAAGAGATGTAACATCTAAGCGCTCGTGTCTTATTCCATATAAGTCCGTCCCTTCATGGCGACCCGGCCAGCGCATCTCGCGTGTCGCGCGCGCATTCCATTGCCCAAATAAGTCATGGTCCAATAAGTTATACTCAGTTTTCGGCAGTGATTAATATGTGAAAAAAGTCAAATAGTCAAATTCAATTATTATATTGACAAACAAATAGTATCTATTCAGTATTCAGTATTCTTTATTCATTGTAACAATTTACATTGTGTTTGAAATAATACATGTAATATAAAGAAAAACTAACTAAGTGAAAATAAATACGTAGGTATCGAATATATTTTTATTATTTAATGACGGACTAATTATATTTTAAAAAAATAACCTTGTCGTCATGCCTATTATAACTTGTTTTCTTTTATGCTAAATCTCCGATTTTTTTTCCCTTCTATTATTTAAATTCAAAATTTATTTTATTTTCATCAATTTATTTTATACCTTACCAATTTCAGTGTTAATTTTTTTTCAGGTGGCGCTATAGTCTCGTTTTTTCTGCCTCAAGATAAACCGGATAATAAATCAAAATAATGTTTTAAAGCATTTATTATACTCGTATTTACTTAGGCCATTTGTTTACATGCTAAAAATAGACATAATATTTGTTTTATTTCGAGATTTATGCTACCATTGTGCCAAATTTCTTTTCAATTGTTTAAATTATATTAATTTACAATAAGATAAATAACTATTTATTATTTATTGATACAACATCTTACTAATATTATTTACGTGAACGTTTGTAAGAATGGATGTCTGGATGTTTGTTACTCTTTCACGCCTAAACGGGTGGACCGATTGAGCTAAAATTTTGTATAGAGATAGCTTAGACCCTGGAATAACACATAGGCTACATAAGTACTGCGGGTAAAACAGCTAGTAATTAACAATTCCAAGTTCAACTTTGACTATCACATTTATTCCTAAAATAATATCACTTTACAATAAGGGGTAGTCAGCTTTAGTATCGTACTTGATATGACTGACTTCTACAACATCTTCTGTTCTCTTCTTGGAGTTGAGTAGTTTGACAGAGTAGCAGAGTAAAAGCACTCCTGTCACGCTGAGAAGTATTTCGGTGATCATGAGTATTTTAGGCATGGTTATGTACATCAATGTTAATGCCTTTACTGCTATGGCTGGCAAGTCTGGTTGCCTCTGAAATTAAAAGATATTTTTAATTGTTAGAAACCGACAAACAAGCTGGCAGGCGCATGTAGCAGGTAGAGTTCCTTTGCAAGAGGTCGACTAGGTGGGTACCCCAACAGTGCCAGTTATTCTTCTGCTTGAGCAGTGATGTGCAAGCATTACTGTGCTTCGGTAGCCGAGCACTATAGCTAGTGAAATTACTGGGCTGATGAATCTTAGCAACTTATGAAACTTGAGTAAGAAGCATCTAAAATTTATATCATTACGTGAAATCCTGCTGATTATGGGCAGCCTTAATAGGGATGTTGACACATGTTACGAATTCATATAAATATATGTTTTTCACATAAAGGACAGTATTTAAAAACCTATAATCACATTTTAAGGATCTATTTACAAGCCAAAATTGAATAAAATCAATTTTAATTTCAATAATTTTTACTTATTGTTACGCGAATGCAAACGCCAATCAGAGCGCGTGACGTCACACCACTGGCTGCCCTTACGCTTCCTATGAAATGTTCCTGATTTCGACACATTTTAATTATTCATAACTTAAAAACCACTGAACCGATTTTGACTGTGCCATAAGTTGGTCCGAATTTAAGCAAAAAAAGTCAAAAACGAAAATGGATCCCATATTTTCAGAGAGACATTTTAGTTATTGAATTTATTATTGGTTTAGTATGGACCAACTAAGGGCACAGTATAAGTTGCATCAAAATCGGTTCAGTAGTTTTTAAGTTACGAGTAATTAAAATGTGTCGATATCAGGAACATTGCATAGGAAACGTAAGTCCAGCCAGTGGTGTGACGTCACGCGCTGTCAGATGACAGTTCGCAATGTTTTAACCGGAATTCAAAAAATCATTTTTGTTTACGTATTTTTAAATTGAAATTTCGTATAATTTTGCATAAAAATATGATATTCGTGTATGAAATGAGTATCTATCATTTAAAAACAATTCCAAAAATTAGTCAACATCCCTATTCTTACCATCTGATGATAGTTTTTCTTGCCACAACTTTCATATTATTATTAAATGAAAAATCCAGTTTTCAGAAAATTGCAACTGGCAATTTCAGCGCCAGATGAAAAAGATACTTTTTTTCGCAAAGCGCCTCATAGTTTAAAAGGGTATCCTGCATACAGTAAAACATAGTTTATTTATTATAATAATTAACTTACAATTTTAAAATGTGCTATCGGCAGTACAACATCGGAGAGAGCACGGGCTTCCTTATTGTAATTGAGATTCCCGAGAACCATTGATATTTGAATAGAGAGCTTCGTCTCTAACGTGAGACCTATTTTCTGCAATTAAAAAAATAAGATTTTATAGATATTGAATACTGAGGTTTCAATCCAACTCGTTCAGCGGCTTGGGCTGTGCGTTGATAGATCAGTCAGACACTCTTTACTTTTATATATTTAGATAAATATTTCTAAAAACTTCAGTACCTAAGTTTTTTTATACTCGTAAGAACCGACGTGCAGCTTAAGAGTGACCAAATTAGACAATGTTGTGTACTCACTGGTTCTACAATTAAATGACTATCATGTTCAGTCTTGTTTGGCTTCAGTCCCTCCACTCGGTCGTAAAGCCCTGGATCGCCATCCAGGAAGTGACCTTTTGACAAGGCTAGAGGAAGACCTGAAACAATATAAAAACTGATAATTCAATTTTTGTTGAGCTTTAACATGGGACTCTTCAAAATGTTGTCATTCAAGTCTTGAAAGGTTGGCAACGTATAAGCAATGTACCTGTTGAAGGTGTAGGAAATTAATGCTGTCAGCATTATATAACCCAAGTGCCTAAAACCTGCAGCTGTTAAAAAGTAACCCCTAAGACTAAACTTTGTTAAAAATACTGTGCTGCGTTTTCAAACAATAGTCCTGGAAATTGGGGAAAAGATGCCAGTTTGAACTAAAATTGTATCATGAAGATGGAAATGGGCTGAACGTATATGCTGCAATCTGACAAACAACGGGCCCAGACCAAGAACAAAGCCTCTTAACGGTGGTCAGATAAAACATTTTTGTTCTGTTTGTCCTTTTGGGTACACCTGAGGGAATTGAGAACCAAAGAAAGTCAGATGTCGCGACAGGCTTGATAGAGGAGAATGGAGCCACGGAAGAAAGCCATTGCCAATTTAAATAAAATAAAGACATGACTAGACTTACCGAAATAGCACGGAGACATATCCATCAGCCCCTTAGGACAATACCCCTTGCTATTACAAAGGCTCTGGTTTCCAAAAGACTTGACGTTCATCTCGTAGACCAAGGCATCAGTTCCGTATTCCGAGGTGGTCTTCCCGCAGACGGTCATGGGGAAAGACTTGCAGATGCCCACGCGCAGGATGTTCAGTGTGTCTGCGTGCATTTTGGGGGGATACGCGATGCCTTCGAAGGTTGTGTTGTTGAATTTGGCTGTGCTGGAAATGTGCTGTTATTTTTATGGTGGTTCGTGGTACAATAAAAGGGGGCAGGTGGATCAAAATAATTTCGTGGCGGTTTCCAATTGTTTCGGTGTTGTTTAAATTTTTTAGCTTTTGTTCAAATCAATCCAATTCAAAATCGTAGATTAATAGTGATGTTGACTATTTTTTCCCATCGAGTAGATTTTATTTTTGTCGGTTTATAGTGTTAAATTCAGTTCGCGAGAGCCTATAGATCTTCAGGCAGGAGAATTGGCCATGGGCTATAATCCTCCCTCAATCATGTAACAATGTCGATACTTGTAGGTACTTAAAGTTCGATATGCTACATTTTTGCTATTATCTTGGTATGAACATAAAGTATGCATATTTACGATTAACTAACATAACAATGGAAATCAATTAAAGCAGGCATATCAATTATTTATTGATCGATGTTTAAATTAATCGGACCAGAACAAAATGTAAACAATAATAATAAATTAAATAATAACAAATGGAAGTCAAAGGTCTTCCAAGAGTCAACGTTTTCTCAAGGTAATGTAGGTAGCAACAGAACTAAGTAAATAAAAATTTGTTCACCTCTCAGTCACAAGCTCCTCATCACCCGAGGTGATGACTCGAAACTCCTTTACCGTTTTGACGCTGAACTTGTCTTCATCAGTCGCTCCCAGCTCCAAATGGTAATATGAGTTCTTGTCATACATCTGCAATCAAAAATACAAAGAGTTTACCACTTGTTGACACTTATTATTTGTTTTTTAATGACTAGCTTATGCTCGCGGCTTTGTCCGCATGACAAAATCCTTTCTCTGGAGGTCTACGTCATAAAACCTATCTATGTTCCAAATTTCAACCCAATCCGTCCAGCGGTTTAGGCTGTGCGTTTATATGTAGATCAGTCAGTCAGTCAATCAATCAGTCACTCTTTCCTTTTATATATTTATATAGATATAGAGTGACATGATGAGCTGATTGATGTGCGTGATGGTAAGCATCATGATTGTCCATATCAGACAGTGCTTGAACTATCGGCCGGAAGTATCGGTCTATCACCACCGGCTTGAAGCGGTACTGGTTCATCAGGTTGAACAGGCTTTGGACCAGGAAGGGATTTATCCCGCCCTTTAGGTGTAGTCTGCTACCATCTACGTCACCACACCACCACACACACAACATCATCGCTTAACATCACGTGAGATCGTAATCAAAGGCTAACCTAAATAATGTATAACGAAAACTACCCAGAGCGCCACAACCCTCCTCAGCGACGATACGGCCGTAGATGCTAGCAGACTAAATGTAGAAGGTGAGATAAAAGATGCTCACCCTATCCATAATGCCCGTAGTCTCGAAATACACCAGCCCAGGCAGCAGTTTGTTGGCCATGTTGAGGAGAGGGTCGTGGTAGCCCCACAGGTAGTCCTGGACAGAGCGGTTCACCACCGGCTTGGAGCGGTACTGACCCACCATCAGGTTGAATAGACTTTGGACTAGGAATGGAGATGTGCTGAGAAGTGTTGTGGCGCTCTGGAAGAATGGTTTTTTTTAATGTATTTGTGGCTCACACGTGATTTAACACGTGACACGTGATTTTCGTGATTAATTCATTATTTAATCCGGAGTAGTGCAGGTCGAACTCGCCCACTGAGCATTTCGTACAAAATCATCAGCAAAAAGGGACCAAATGGTCAACCGTCCATAGATGTACGCATATAACGTTGCTTAACCTCAATGATTGTTTTCTATTTACGTACTTTAAAATAAAGATATTTTTTTAGAGATGAAGGTACAACTAAAAATATGGTGGGAAGAGTTTGGTTAAATAAAAGCACATTCTTCAAAAAAAAAGGTAGAGTGATACTAACCAGCATCGGTATATTCGGCATGGTGACATTCAGATCCTCAGGGTTCGCTACTGACTTCTCCGGCACGAAAACAGATCTCAGCTTAGGCGTGTACGTCATCAGCCCATCTTTGAGCAGCAGGTCTTTGTGTGTTCGGTACTCACTGAAACATGATTACTCATCATCATCATCAGCCCACGTTCGTCCCCTGCTACTTGGTCCTCTGTCTTTCTCCTACAACCGAAACATACGTGTCAAATCCAAGCTCAAACTTCATTTATTCATAGCGGCTAGAATAGAGCACTTTTGCAAGTCAATTTTACAATTGTTTAGTTCTATTTTAGGACCGCGCGTTCGATGGGCACCTTTATGAGAAGAACGAGCAAGAAACTCATAACGTTTTTTTTTTAATATATACTTATTACGCATTTCCATTGCTTGTTAGTCTCCAAATGCGGGGTGCAGGATATTTTAGAAACGCATGGAAAAGGGCTCGCATGATAACGACCGATTTATTGACCAATGAAAATGCGCCTTTAGATAAATGTTGACACACTAATGATGCGTATATCAACCATGTGATTTCATATTATATCTAAGAATTTCTTCGATTTAATTTGATAAAAATCAAGTACATTTCTAAGGTATATAAAACGCGGTGACTTCAAAGGTCAATAACTAATCTATCCCTAATCAATAACTAATCTATATAACTGTTATAGTATTACCTTCGGCCACGACCTATATTATCACGTTACCTAGGTCACGAGTCGTGATCTCTGCCTGCTTCTGTTTACGTTGGACTTTATATAATCTATTTACTTATTGATAAAAGATGCCGTTATTAAGGGCCTTTGGCTTTTAAACCAATGGTACACATTACCGGGACGCGGAGAAAAGCAATCGCGACCGCCATCATTCTAACTTTTTTCTTTCCTGCTTTGTTGCCTGGAACAGATCGCTATTAGCGATAAGACCGCAAATTGTAACACTTTTTAACATCAAAATTTACCTTTAAGTCTATTCTAGTGAAATTACTGGGCTAAAGAGTCTCACCATCTTAAAACTCTTGAGTCTTGAGTAAAGCATTAGTGTAGTGAGCAGTGCACATAGAAATTTACTTTATTGTGAAATCCTGGGTGGCACTGTACCTACTGATTATGGGCAGCTTTATCTCTAATCATCAGGAGAGCGTCTTCTTACACGTCTTCTTACTTCTTCTCATAAAAAAATGCGTTTTGAGTTTGATAAGATTATGTAGTAGCCCTACTCTTTAGTTTCAATGACTCTATGCCAAGGTCGATTGTGGTCCGTGGTCTTAATCGTACTAGCATTACACTTTTTACAGACTACCTAAAAACAGAATAAAATGTATGTCTAAATAATAGTACCTTACATGTAAGTGAAGGGTCCGACTTCGTTGACCTTTAACTTCTGGTCCTCCCCTGCCAGGAACCGCTCTGCATTGGTGATGTTGAAGAGGTACACTTCGAACCTTCCGCACTCCAGCTCTTGGCTGAAGATCTCTTGGAGGACCGTGCCGTTTGCTAGACGGAAGTTCTGGAACATCATAAATTAAACTTAAAGGCAAAATTCATTAACTCAAATACACTACAATTTATTAGCACTCTTGATAGTATTTTTTTTATTTCAAGATTCTACCGATTGTTAGTTAGGCCTAGCGTTGTGCTGAATAATAAAATAAATAATATGAAATGAAATGAAATTATGAAATGAAATTATTATTTTTTATTATTTCATTTCATTTCAAATAAATAATTGTTCGCAAAGCACGTCTAATCTTATTTTCCAACTCTCTCTCACTCTTTTTTTTCTTTTTTGACTTTTTTTCCGTGTTTTCCAAACTATAACTTCTTGGATCCTTAAGTGGACTATGCTAGTGCTATATAGCTCTGTCATTGGCCTGAGTTAGATTCAGCATTGTTCTTATGACAGGGCTACTGGATAAGGTAATCCATCTATATAATAATATCAATATATTTTTTTATACGCAGAAATAAGAAGACAAGCAAGACGCTCTACTGGTGTGATAATGAGAAATAACGCTGCCCATTTATTAATCAGTACAGCGCCATTTTAAAATGATGTCAAATTCTCGGAGCACAGCACTACCTTACTCAAGAGTCATAAGATGTTAAGATCCTTCAGCCCAGTATAATTTCACTAGCTACAGCGCCCTCCTACCGAAGCACAGTAATGTTTGCACATGCTCAGGCAGTAGAATAAGTAGCACTGTTAGGGTACCTACCTAGTCGACCTCCTGCATAGGAAGTCTACCCCCGGTAAAGTAAAATACTCACAAATTTACCAATGATGAACATAGGATCGGCAGCAATCAATATGATTGGTATTATTAGACACACTAACCCTATAGCAGTCACGGACAGGAACTTTCCTAAAAACATAACATGGTATACAATATTATAATATATACTAATCTTACTAATATATTAAACGTGAAAGTTTGTAAGAATGTCTGGATGTATGTTTGTTACACTATCACGCCTATACAGGTGAACCAAAGCTGAGCTGATCAAAGGTGAGCTGAAATTTGGTATAAAGATAGCTTAGACGCTGCAATAACACATCGGCTATTATAGTACATACAGCGGGAAAAACCGCTGGGCGCAACTAGTAATATTATAAACGTTCGCAACGTAGGACGCACCTTATAAAGGTCGCCAGAAAACGCTGGATGCAGGTCGCTTCCAACCGGTGTATATGGAAATCCAAAAGGGGGCCTATGTTCAGCAGTGGACGTCCTACGGCTTAGATGATGATGACGATATTATAAACACTGTACTCACTGGATTCATTTAAGATGATTATTATTATCATGAAAATACCTAACTAGCTAATTAATTAATTATGAAAAGGACACCGTTTAATAGATTGTGACTTTGATTGTTCAATTAATATTATATTTATTAATTTTATTCAATCACGATAAAGAAAATTATTTTCATTAATTTAAGATCATTATTTAATATGATAAGATTTTTTTTTAATTAACATATTTCAACTACTGTGAGAAAATTCTGGTAAACTGTAGCATAATATAAGTATAATATTATATATGTATACCTATATAATGTAGTATATTATTATGTAACTTTGTTAACTTAGCAAACGTTAATCTTTTAAAGTAGGTCCAACCTAGTCCCTTGATACTTCAGACATCTTTATGGTTCTTTAATACTTTTAGCTAAATTGAAGAAGGTCGCCCTTAAAGGCATGTTCAAACCTTACCCAAACCGCAGGCGGTACCGCATTCATAAAATTTACTTTTTCAATTTTTCAATATTTTGGTAATCTAATTTTAAGTCGTATTTCCAGTATGAAACTTAAAAAATTCAATAGGAATATTAATTATAATAATATAATATAGGGTTTACACTACGACAGAACAAGTAACCCTTAATACTAAAAGTAAAAAATAAAATTACCTACTATAAGAAATAAAGGTTGTGTGGCTAACCTATGTATATGTTGCAGTTTCAGGAGCCCAAGATGATTACAGGGTCTGCAAAATGACCTAATGACTGCCTTCTCTGTATCTTATAGGAAACAGCCATAGCCACAAATTTAAGTGTCTTCTGAAACACTGTAGCGTCAAGTCGAAAAACTAGCCACACATAGAGATTTGAGTCCGTAGTCTTTTCTGAGTCGTGGATTTTTCAGCGACATTCCTATAGCAGAAATAGGTGTATTTTTTCATACTTACTTCTTGCTTTAATTCCAGTTCTGACTGTTTTCTTGGTTTTTACTGCCATATTTATTATGAGGGACTTTTCTTCGCTTCGCGAAACATTGATGTAGGTAGATCTATAAAAATGAAATAATATATCAAGTTAAATATTTTAGACAATAAAAAAATAAATTCAATATCATACAGATACAATAGGCAGCCTAATAAACATAGGTTTTTTAATGCAAATAAGTAAAACACGAGAAAAATGCTCTCCTGGTGGTAAGAGCTAACGTTGCCCATTATAATTAGAGGTGGAGTACAGTGCCACCCAGTATTTAACAATTATATAAAAACTTTTCCAAACGCTTCTTGCTCAAGAGTCAAAAGATTTTAAGACTATTCAGCCCAATAATTTCATTTGTGAAGAAGTTTTATATTGGACAACACTCACGATAATTTTAATAAATAGGCAGAAAATTTTAATTTAATTGTTTGCTTTACCAACCATAAGCCATTGTGGAAATAATTTATCGAATTATAGTTTCTTTCTTTTTATTATGGACAAAGCTCACGGAAGTTTTCGAAACCTTAATTAATAAATGGAACTAGGCGTTACTTTGCGGAAATCCATCACAACAATTATTATTTAATATTTAGTGTTAATTCCGCTCTAAATTTGTGAGTCTAACTAAGTTTTAAGAGACGGCGAGGAATTCAAACGTTACCAAAATAGTAATTAGTATTAATTCCACCACCGAGTGCACCACCCGCCCTCCCGCATATGCATGCATTAAGGGTTATAACTATTTGTTAGTGTTAGTTATGTAGTTACGCGAAACTTAGCTAGAACAAAGGATACGAAACGACGACGACAACGATGACAAACCGCTGCCGGACGCTACGCAAAAATAGACTACAACGCTGACACGTGTTTCGCCTCTACACGAGGCATCCTCAGACAGATGTTCACTCGCCGACCGCTAGACAGGGATAGGGGGGCTGGGGGGCGCTGGGGGGGAATTAATACTAATTACTATTTTGGTAACGTTTGAATTCCTCGCCGTCTCTTAAAACTTAGTTAGACTCACAAATTTAGAGCGGAATTAACACTAAATATTAAATAATAACTAATAATTGAAACCTTAATTCTTACCGATATAATTAATAATTATATTTTATATATAATAGGGTCCAAAATTCACAACGCAGATATTGAAATGATGTATAAAATCTGGACTTTGTGATTATATAACCAGATTTCTTTTTTATCAGGTCATTGACAGTCGAATTTACAAAGATATATTAATTCTATTGATAACATTTGTTTTGATTGATAAATTAATTCACTATAAAAAACCATTGAGTCAAATAAATTATAAAACAAAATATTCAAATAATCAAATCAATAAAATGTTTAAAAAATTAATAGATCAGGGGACATTTTGGCACCTCAAAAAATTTAGAGGTCGAATGAGGAAACGAGACTAATTTCGAGGACCAACGGGCTCTCTAACGGACTATCAATAGTTATTTTTGTTTGGTTAATAATAAATAATGATTATGTAAAGCAGTTTAAAAAATACGTGGCAATCATTTTTAATAATCTACAAGATGGACCAAAAATATTATCTAAATCCCTATTCACCTATTTCTGATGGTGAGCGGTTACCATCATCTTCTTGGCTTCACTGAATATCAAACGAGAACAGCCTTAATAACCAGAATACGGTCATAATACCCTTTCTAAATAAATCTACTTTCAAACAAAAAAAACTAAATCAAAATCCGTTCATCCGTTCGGGAGCTACGATGCCACAGACAGACATACACACAGATAGACAGACACGTCAAACTTATATAACACCCCGTCGTTTTTGCGTCGGGGGTTAAAAACACAATCCCTATGAGTTTTTTGCTCGTTCTTCTCATAGATGTGCCTTGCGAAAGAGCGGTAGAGTAGTAAAATTGACTTGCAAAAGTGCTCCATTGTAGCCTATTTGAATAAATGTAAAGTAAAGTTTTATTGAAGATTACATGAACATAAATGTGAATCCAAAGGTCCCCAAACTAGTTAAAACTGTGTTTTGGGGACCAGTGGCTTTCCCATACAGTGGCTCATAATTAATTATGTCATAAACAATATGATTCATATACTTATTTATATATTTTGTTTATAATATATTCTTTTTAGTATCTATTTTTAAACATAATCATACTAATATTATAAAAGCGAAAGTTTGTGTGTATGTGTGTGAGTGTGTGTGTGTGTATGTTTGTTACTTCTTCACGCTTAAACGGATGCACCGATTGACTTGAAATTTGGTATGAAGGTAGCTTGGACTCTGGAATAACACATAGGCTACTTTTTATCCTGATAAATAAAACAGTATCTGAGAGAATTGATGTCAAATGAAAAAAAAAAAATTATTTTTGGCGTCTCAATGGTGGCTCCTATAACCTCCAGGTACCAGGATACCAGAAACTTTAAGGAGGTCTATAGTCGAGAAAAAGACAAATCTAAGAAACCATAGATCATCAAATTCGGTCCAGGCGTTCTTGAGTTATGAGTATTGAAACTTTTACGAAGTACCAGGAGACCAGAAACATGTAGGTGTTCGGCTCATTTCGTGAAATTCCGGTGAAGTTCGGATTTGACAAATGACAAATTTGACGCGTTCGATTTTCAATTTTTTTTGAAATTCGAATACGTCTAATGACGTAATTGTCAAATCCGAACTTAACCGGAATCTCACGAAATGAGCCGAACATCTCCTACATGTTTCTGGTCTCCTGGTACTTCGTAGAAGTTTCAATCCTCATAACTCAAGAACGCCTGGACCGATTTTGATGATCTATGGTTTCTTAGATTCGTCTTCTTGTCGACTATATGCATGTTAAAAAATATCAAACAAATTAAGTTGGAAAAAAAATATTTAAAATATCTACCAAATGGTAGAATTTTTAAAAATCTACGAAATGGTAGAAATTTTGAAAAATCTACCAAATGGTAGAATATTAATTGGTAGTTTTTGGTAAAATATTTTTATGGTAGAAAAAGCTACCAAATGGTAAAAATTTTGAAAAATCTACCAAACGGTAGAAATATTAAAAAATCTATCAGATGGTAGAAATTTTAATAAATCTACCAAATGGTAGAAATTTTGAAAAAAATACCAAATGGTAGAAAATGAAATGGTAGTTTTTGGTAGAATATTTACATGGTAGAAAAAGCTACCAAATGGTAGAAATTTTAAAAAATCTACGAAATGGTAGAAATTTCGAAAATCTACCAAATGGTAGAAATTTTGAAAAATCTAAGAAATGGTAGAAAATTTAAAAAATCTACGATATGGTAGAAATTTTGAAAAATGTACAAAATGGTAGAAATTTTGAAAAATCTACCAAACGGTAGAAATTTTGAAAAATATACCAAATGGTAGAAATTTTAATAAATCTACCACATGGTAGAAATTTTCAAAAATCTACCAAATGGTAGAAAATTAATTGTTAGTTTTTGGTAGAATATTTATATGGTAGAAAAAGTTATCAAATGGTAGATATTTCAAAAAATCTATCAAATGGTAGAAAATTTAATGGTAGTTTTTGGTAAAATATTTTTATGGTAGAAAAAGATACCAAATGGTAGAAATTTTGAAAAATCTACCAAATGGTAGAAATTAAAAAAAAAACCAAATGGTAGAAATTTTGAAAGATCTACCAAATGGAAGAAATTTTGAAAAATCTACCAAATTGTAGAAAATGAAATGGTAGTTTTCCGTAGAATATTTATATGGTAGAAAAAGCTAACATATGGTAGAAATTTTAAAAAATCTACCAAATGGTAGAAATTTTGAAAAATATACAAAATGGTAGAAAATTTAATGTTAGATTTTGGTAAAATATTTTCATGGTAGAAAAAGCTACCTAATGCTAGAAATGTTACCAAAAAATACCATTAAATTTTGTACCATTTGGTAGATTTTTCAAAATTTCTACCATTTGGTAGATTTTTCAAACTTCTACCATTTCGTAGATTTTTCAAAATTTCTACCTTTTGGTAGCTTTTTCTACCATAAAAATATTTTACCAAAAACTACTATTAAATTTTCTACCATTTGGTAGATTTTGCAAAATTTCTACCATTTGGTAGATTTTTCGAAATTTCTACTATTTGGTCGATTTTTCAAAATTTCTACCATTTGGTAGCTTTTTCTACCATATAAATATTCTACCAAAAACTACCATTTAATTTTCTACCATTTGGTAATTTATTAAAAATTTCTACCATTTGGCAGATTTATTAAAATTTCTGCCATTTGGTGGATTTTTCAAAATTTCTGCCATTTGGTAGATTTTTTAAATATTTTTTTTCATTCATAATTTGTTTGATATTTTTTAACATGCATATAGTCGAGAAGAAGACGAATCTAAGAAACCACACATAATCAAAATCGGTCCAGGCGTTCTTAAGTTACGAGTATTGAAACTTTTACGAAGTACCAGGAGACCAGAAACATGTAGGGGGTGTTCGGCTCATTTCGTGAAATTCCGGTGAAGTTCGGATTTGACAAATGACAAATTTGACGCGTTCGATTTTCAATTTTTTTTGAAATTCGAATTCGTCTAATGACGTAATTGTCAAATCCGAACTTAACCGGAATCTCACGAAATGAGCCGAACATCTCCTACATGTTTCTGGTCTCCTGGTACTTCGTAGAAGTTTCAATACTCATAACTCAAGAACGCCTAAACCGATTTTGATGATCTATGGTTTCTTAGATTCGTCTTCTTTTCGACTATATGCATGTTAAAAAAATATCAAACAAATTAAGTAGGAAAAAAAATTGAAATTCGAAATAAATTTGTCAAATCCTAACTTCACAAAAAAACCGAACCGAACCGAATCCGCATCCGAATTAAAAAATATCAACCAATTTTCTACCATTTGGAAGATTTTTCAAAAATCCTACCATTTGGTAGATTTTTCAAAATTTCTACCATTTGGTAGATTTTTTAAAATTTCTACCATTTGGTAGCTTTTTCTACCATAAAAATATTTTACCAAAAACTACCATTAAATTTTCTACCATATGGTAGATTTTTCAAAATTTGTACAATTTAGTAGATTTTTCAAAACTTATATAAAGTGGATTTAGTTTTTAAAAGTTAGTTAAAATTAGAGCTATTAATAAACAAGTTTTATCGGCAACAACTGTGCCGCGGGTAACACCGCGGGTCTCAGCTAGTAATATATATTATTACATATATTTTGGATACTGTTTGTTTATTTTATACTTCACCACCTACCAGTTTCTGTCATATTATGTTACTCCCTTCCTGCACGGTTGTCTGGAAGAGATCGCTTTTAGCGATAAGACCGCCGGTTGCAACATCTTTGTTTTGTTTGTTGTAACTACTGTTGTAAATTTTTAATTTTCATGTGGTGTTACAATAAAGTATTAATAAATAAATAAATGTATTTATAAGTAAAATCTAATATAAGAATTAATTTGTGTTTGAGTTCTTGGCGACACGGTTTTGTCCAGTGGAAACTATAGCCACGACCGAGGCCTGCCACTAGTAAAATATTAAATTTCAATTTTTGACATAGTTGTGATAATTATGTCTAATTAATCATTCATTATAAATTGATAATTGTAATCTAAATATATAAAATGAAAGAGTGACTGACTGGACTGATCTATCAACGCACAGCTCAAACCACTGAACGGATTGGGTTCAAATTTGGAATACAGATAGATTTTATGACCTGGACCTCCGCTAAGAAAGGCTTTTGTAACGCGGGCAAAGCCGCGAGCATAAGCTTGTAATATATATACGAGTACCTCTTTAAGCCTAAATGGATGAACCGATATTGGGTTTAAATTTTCTTGTTATGTTAGTAGATACCTATACCTAAGTAATTTTTGAGTCAGCGCCAAACAGACAAGTAAGAATAATATGCTCAACGTTCTCGAAGCACCAACTCAAAATATTTAAAAATAACGTTTTTATTCTGTTTGTCATTTTTCATAATTGGACATTAGTCGTATAAACCAAACAAATACATTAAAATAAATATTTTGTATATACTAAGGTATATACTAACAATAGATTATACATTTTTTTCCTTTTAGATTTTCAGCGGCTTAATTTTTTGCTCAAAGCTTTATAAGTCGAAATAAGGTTAATTTATAAGTAAATTTAAGGAAGACATAAACTTTAGAATTCCTTATAAGTGCATTATGTTTGTCTTCGAATTCTAAGACACGGTTGGATGCATTTTGTCAATTTTAAAACTTAATAATAAACCATTAAAATAAATTTCAATGTTTTAATATACCTATAATTTGTTCGGACACTTTCAGAGATTGTCTTATGTGATTATCTCGAAGTATATATAATTTATCTTTGCATGCCCATCGAATTTATTACCTCCGTTTTTCAAGTCATAGGTATAATAAATATTATGTATATTTTATATAAAATAACCTATCAATGTTGCGTTCGACCTTATCGTTTTCTTAATAAAAAAATTAATGATAAACCATACACTCTACACTCTAGGTTAGTAACAGGTTTTGATAAAAATAAATAAATATTCAAGACATTTCACCCCGAGCCAAATAACCCTTTTCGTTTGCCCCATGAAAAGTGCGTTACGCATTGTCACCCCGCGCCAGAGTGCGCGGGCTATGAAATTTCTGCCATTTGTTTGAGAATAGAGATGTTGACACTTGTTACGAATTTATATAAACTTATGTTTTTCACATAAAAGACAGTATTTAAAAACCTAAAATCACATTTTAAGGATCTATTTACAAGCCAAAATTCAATAAAATTAATTTTAATTTAAATAATGTTTACTTATTATTACGCGAATGCAAACGCCAATCAGAGCGCGTGACGTCACAACATTTTCTGGAGTTACGTTTCCTAAGCAATGTTCCTGATTTCGACACATTTTAATTACCTATTCATAACTTTAAACCACTGAACCGATTTAGATGCAATTTATACTGTACCCTAAGTTGGTCTAACCAAAATGTCTTATATTTTCAGAGACTCATTTTAGTTATTGGCTTTATTTTTGGCTTAAATTTGGACCAAGTTAGGGCACAGTAGGTATAAGTTGCACCAAAACCGGTTCAGTGGTTTTTAAAAGGACAAACGCTTAATTTACCGGGGATAGACTTTCTTAGCAGGAGGTCGACTAGGTGGGTACCCCAACTGTGCCAGTTATTCTACTGCTGGAGTAAGAATTATTGGTGCACCTAGAAGCTTACATTATCATTATGAAATCCTAAGTGGCAAGTATGTAATCATTATTGGCAGCACTCTTTTACCATCAGGGGAGGGCGTTGCTCTTCTTTTTACTTCTCGTATATAAAAGCCAAGATTGCCCATTTTAAGAAATATTCTGTATCGATTTGCTCCGGTTGAAAGGGTAATGTGACCAGGAAAATTACTGAGGTAAGAAATTTTTAGATTTTACATCAGATTTAAATAAATGAATACTTTGTTTCTGGTTAATTATAACACACCACCAACCCATGTGAATATAATTTTTTCCTCTTCCTGTATGATCGCTATTTATCTATCATCTGTGGATGACAAGCACAGCGAAGTGTGGCTTAGGACTTCTCCTATGTATCCCCTATGACTCATGACTGTATCCCCTGCGACTGTATTGAGCAGGCAGATAAATCTCATAAACCACCCGGCTTCCCCCGGCACCCCCCGGCGTAGTAAAATAAGGCTCTAAGTTATCAATGTATTTACCGTTTTTTATGTATTTACTGTGCTTCGGTAGGAGGGCACTGTAGCTAGTGAAATTACTGGGCTGAAGAGTCTTATCATCTTAATTATGATTCTTGAGTAAGAAGTGTTGGTACAGTGCTCCTAGAATTTCACATCATTGTGAAATCCTAAGTAGCACTGTACTGATTATGGGCAGCGTTATCTCTTAACATCAGGAGAGCGTCTTGCTCGTCTTCTACTTCATCACATAAAAAAAAAACAAATTTCAGGTCAATCGCTTTAGTACCTATTATTTATTATCCATATAAAAGGTAAATATAACAAGCACTGTAAGACCTTGTCTAAGTTAGAAAACAACCTAATTACCTACAAATTGTAATTTGATAATGTCTAACTACCAATGCAGCGAACATTGAGGTGTTTAATCAGCATAATTTAAACTACCTACAATAGGTATCTTAAAATAATAGTAGCTTCATCATATATATTTAAAATTTAGTCATTTATAAACTAAAATAGTATCTTCTTTAATCCCTTATTAATCCCGACATGCGCACAACATAATAATATTTATTTTGAAAAAAAAAATCAATAAAAAACGCTTTCAAAATGTAAATTCCACGAATTTATTATATCTAATTTTTTTTGGACATTTCACACAACGCCACCTAACCCCAAGCTAAGCAGCAAGCTTGTGTTATGGTGGTTAGGATGACGGACATAATACTTATATACTTTTTTTTTGTGAATACACATAAACATAACACATTACAATAGATATTGAAAACCACCCAGACCAGAAACAAATATCTTTGGATCACACAAACATTTGTCCCATGCGGGAATCGAACCCGCAAACTTCTGCGTTGCAAGCGAGTATACACACGCCATAGAGGTCTTCGTTTAGTCGGTAATTATAATCCCACCAAAAACATTCTGTAAAAAACTAGCCAAGTCTCGATGGAGCTGCTTGTTTATCTCTAAAAAATAATGAAATCTAGACAAAGTCGTGCCAAGTCTAAGATTTCTTACTGCGATTTCTTTACTATTATAGTTAATGTTGTGTGACTTGGCCGTTGAAGGGTAGACAAGGGTATTTATATGAAAACGTTGATTGAATAACCAGTCAATTGTAGGCTTGATAAAGCCTACAATTGACTGCGTTGCGTATTTCAATAATACTTATGTTTAGGCGATCCAAGTATCATGGAGCATCTGGTTTTGTACCCTTGTGTACCCTTCAACGGCCAAGTCACACAACATTAACTATAATAGTAAAGAAATCGCAGTAAGAAATCTTAGACTTGGCACGACTTTGTCTAGATTTCATTATTTTTTAGAGATAAACAAGCAGCTCCATCGAGACTTGGCTAGTTTTTTACAGAATGTTTTTGGTGGGATTTCACTTCTTTTTGTAGAAACGCTATATTATAAGGTTACTATAAGGCCGACAGACAGACAGGTGAAAGTAAATAAAAGCTTTACACAATTTTAACCATTGACTGCAAATGTAACTTTGTAATCCTATACATTTATATGAGATTACAAAGTTATTTATGCAGATAAATTATCTCGAAAACGAAACCGAAATTGCATGTTTTTTTAGTTTTCCTATGGCTTATACAATAAATTCTAAGTATGTACCAAATTTCAGCTCTCTGAGTTTATGGGAAGTACTAGTTCTATTTTGATGATCATGAGTGAGTGAGTGAGTGAGTGAGTGAGTGTCGAAAATGCGAAACTTTGCTTTCGCTTAACTTCGGAACTTAATGACCTACAGACTTGAAATTTTGGATTTTAAGTATGTAATTATAGCTTACTGGATGACGAAAATTTCTGTGTTCTGGTCTTATCCAGAGGTTCTCAAATAGGGGCTTGAAAATGCGGCGAAATGATTCCTGTAAAGGATGGTACGGCAGTGCTTGCTTCGCGCTCGACTTGGCGGGGGCACTACCGTGCCCCCAGATTGGGGCAGTGAAGCGCGCGGTTTCTTTAGGGAGATCGGTCTGAGGATCTCAGAAAAGAGCGGTGACTCCCGCTCTAGGTCGTTTTTGGTGCAAAGGATGGGCATCGCTATTCAGCGTGGCAATGCCGCGAGCGTAATGGGCACCTTGCACCGGGAACGATCAGGGGCGGGTTATTTAGTGATTAAGTCTACTTTGTTGTCTAGTAAGTTGTAATTTATTATATTTATTGTAATATTATGTATTATGAGTTTTTTGAACTACATTATATATAATACTTAACCATCGATACTTAACGATATTTTTTATATCTATTAATTATATTTTTATATCAATTTATTATCAACCATTGCAATGTCGAAGACATTATACCTCTTATATCTTGCGATCAAGAGGGTTCAACCTATGTTAGTAAGGAACATCAGCTTGCGTTTACATAATATACAAAATAATACTTAATAGATTTAGCCAAGTTTTCACAAAATATTTATAAGGTACCTAGATGATAAAAAACCACCTTTTATTTGCCCACTAAAATCATTAGGTCTCGACAATCTGAAAAACTAGAACATAAGAATTCATTTCTTACTCACCAAAAACTCCAAGTGGCTGTAAAACGTAATTCCTTCTTCCTATTTTTTACTGTTATAAATATTTTTTTTAAATTAAAGTACTGAAATTTATATAAGTAATTTTATTTTTTTTCATAAAAAACACTTCAATTTTCCGTAAAAATCTGCCGTTTTATAGACAGTATCGATACGCGGTAACCGTTAGACTGAGTGGTGCGCAATGTATTGTTCAATCACAAGTGGATCACATAAACGATAAGGGCTGTGGTACACGTAGCGTGGTAAACGCTGAAATGAGCGTCTGGAACGCTTGTTATTAGACTGATTTTGCTGTTTGTTTATTGTAACTATAAAGAGTTTGAATCAGTGCTCGTGATTTCAAATCCCATCGCGGACTAATTTTTGTTCTCTATAAAGAATAAAGTACGAAATATATATTATTATGAGACTCAAAAAATCTTCATAAATGTTGTAAGACTAAACATTAAAATATTCTTTTAACAGACAAAAACATTTAAAATTAATATGAATTTAAGCAAGTGTTTATATGCTAAAACAAAGAACTTGGCAATAATATTGGGAATCTTTATTTCTTGGATAGGTTCCTCTTTAGGCATCTTTGATTCTCTGTCCACCGCATCAGCCCTTTTTTTCTAGCTTTTATACTTCGTTTGTACTGGTCTAAGAAGAGTCATATTTTCTTTTTGTTGTGTCCCTTCTAAAGAACACAATAAAATGGTTTTATCTATCTCTGAACTATGTATATTTATATCTAGGTCTATTCTAGATACCTAGATAGATAGACTCATTTGTAAATACGGATTTTGCTGAATATAAGAGGTCAAAAGGAAAACTTTAGCATCACGATAACATAGAGTATGATTATTTTAAGGCTCTATATATTTGAAGTGATTATGTGGTGCAGACGAAATTCTAAATCACCGCACCACTCAATATAATTAGTTACTATGTGTGGTTTTTTCACTCGCTATACTGGTGGTAGATTTTGGCCGTGGCTAGTTACCGCCCACTGGACAAAACAGTATCGCCACGCTGTCATAAATTAAAACCTGGGGATTAAAGAGTACATGTTGGATCATAGCATTTCTTAGATGCTCTTTTCTTCAGAAAAGCCCGTTCAAAAAGTTCAGTGTACCGCAAACCTTAACGCAGCGCATAGTCAAAAAACTATCTGCAATAAAAAGTAACTGATTAGATCTCACTAGTACCTTGAAATTATCACTTATTGCATAAGATATTGATCGAAAAAATATATGTATTTATACTAAAAATCTTATCAGTACACGACACTTTTAAAATATGTTTCGGAAAACGTATCATTGTGCAAAAATATTATCTTTTCCGCATTCATTGGGGGCGCTGAACATTAACATTTTATGGTTTATGATATTAAATATATAGTTAATTTTATTATATTAGTTTACTAGCTGCGGTTTTACCCACCGTACTATAGGCTACGTGTTATTCCAGGGTCAAAGCTATCTCTATACCAAATATCAGCTCAATCGGTCCACCCGTTCAGACGTGAAAGAGAAACAAACATACATCCAGACGTTCATACATTCTTACAAACTTTCACGTTTATAATATTAGTAAGATTATATAGTTATTAAATCTGTCATCATGATTTTTTATTATGTTTCTCAGTTTTTTTATACTAATAGACCTACGTTTGACCACACAACCTGATTGTAATTGTAATTGGGGTTTATACTCCAACAGATCAGGTTACCCTACTTACACTCTCAGAGTGAAATCACAATTTATAGGTTGTGTGGCTAACCTATATGTTGCAGTTTCAGGTCGCCGAGATTACTACAGGGCCTGCAACATGACCTAACGACTGCCTCCTACATATCTTGTAGGAAACAGCCGTGACCCACAGCTTTACGTGCCGCGCCGAAACACGGTAGCGTCCAGGCGAACTTTTTGCCACACACTGAGATTTGAACCCAGGGTTTCCGGATTAAAAGCCGGACTTGTGACCACAGGGCCACGGACGCACGCTACTGATGGTGCGCCCTGCAGATGCGGTCGATGATGAATCACGTAAGATGCCTAGAAAGGTACCTATTCTCACCTACACACATAATATTATGTACACGTGTATAATTTAATACTAGTGTGCTCAGTGGTTTTATACGGTGAAAGTAGCCTGTGTATTGTGTATACTAGGCCCTAAGTTATTTTTTATACCAAATTTCGGCCCCATCGGTTCAACTGTTTAAGCGTGAAAGAGTAACAACTATTTAATCTGTGTACTCCGTTCAGCGGTTTAGGTTTGTGCTTTGATTGTTCAGTCAGTCACTCTTTCCTTTTATATATGAAGAGTATTTAAATAATTTGTAATCGTCATATTATTCGGTAAGAAGACACCGCTATCGGATACCTAGGTACTCTATATTACGTAACATTATTATATTAACATGAATGTATGAGTTAATGAGTATACCTAACTATTGCATTTGTCAACGGTGCATATCCGGTCCTTTGTGGTTTATTGCACTTCGATTATATAAAAAAACACTTTAATTTTAGGTTAAATTATTACTAGCACAACGCCTAATTGTTCCAAAAATAAATAACTCTAGTTTATACAGGTTACCATAAATAAAACTGTCAACGATTGTGTGGCCAACCTATATTTTTATGCGAAGAAGTAAGAAGACGATCATGACGCTGTCCTGATGTTAAGAAATAACGTTGCCCATAATCAGTAGAGTGCCACCCAGGATTTCACAATGATGTGAAATTCTAGGTGCACTGTACAACGGTAGAAAAACTGGCATAGGCGGATTTGAGTTACGAATTTTGCACATTTTTCATGGTCAAGATTATAATTTTTCTCGGCGCTCGCAACATTCTGCTCGCGCACTTAAGGATATTTGAACTTTCTAACTGTTCAGAGCGAGCTAAACACACACTTTTCATAGTAAAAATTATAATGTTTTTGCCCGTCTGCACCTTGCCCCCAGAGGATCAAATCCTGGATCCGCCCTTGAAACTGGCAGAAAAAATGCGTTAAGCATCAATATGAAGTCTTGCCAAGGAAGTTTACCCCCAAAATACATTAATAATAAAAATATTTAGGAGTTTCAGGTGGCCAAGATTCCTTTAGACCCTTAGGATAATATATGTTAAAGGAAACAGCCGGGACCTACAGTTTTGTGCTTTCCGAAACACAGGATAATCTTTTGTAAAAATTTCACAGTTCCAACAATTTTATAACCTTAAACTTAAAGTTAGTTAAAAAATGACGAAATCTTTACTTTCATAGTGTAAATTTTAGTGTAAGTTATTTATCTTTTATCTGTAAACAAAAATAGCAATAGGCCGACAGATTGTTTTTAGGCGATAAAGCTAATATTCATCACACTTGATGTATTTATCACAGTGTTATCTTACATTGTATCGCGATTAGATATCTAGGTATTCGGTGAAAAATAAAATATAATATAGGTATAGTTATCACGGAAGTAAGATTACCTAAGTATTCACTTATTTATTAGCGGTAGGCTTAGGCCAAAACCGTATTGCTAAGCCGTCATTATGACCGTATCGGCATGATGTTCGGTGATGCTAGGAAGGGATTTATCCCGCCTTTTAGGCTAAGTCTGCTACCATCTACGGCCGTATCGTCACTTAATATCAGGCGTGATCGTGGTCAAAGGCTAACCTATAAAAAAAAATTGGTGGTAGAGTGGTAGGTTTCTGCCATGTATTTGTACCATCGCACCGACGAAACCATCGTCAAGCGGTAATTATGACCGTATTCCAGATCCGAAATGGCAGGTAGAGAGGGATCAGGGATATTATTTATTTTATTATAGAATAGAATAGAAAACTCCCCCCTCACCCCTCCTCCTTCCCTTACTCCTCTCCTCCTCTCGTATTATACCGATATTTTTCCGATAATTATAGGTTGGCAACGACCACTACCACCATCGTCACTGGTGTTGTAGACGTTTATAGGCGATGGTAACCGCTCACCATCAGGCGGGTTGTGTGTTTGTGTGTCGGTGTCTAAAAAGGGTTTTATTTTCAAAGGCTAATTTTTAGCGGGTAACATCGCTGGGAACAGCTAGTTAGGTAATACTACTAATATTATAAACGCGAAAATTTAATGAATCGCCGTCTAATATTTAACGCCTTAAAACGTATGGGAGCAATCTTTTGTTTCTTTACTTAATATAGGCGCTGAAAATGTTGAGCGAGTTGTGTTTTGTATATAAAGATGTCAATGTAAGTGTTTTATGTGTCTACAGTATATCTTATTCACGTTTTGTTATTATTTGTTTTGATATTTCGCACACCTTGATAAAGGGAGTCAACAAAAAAAACAATTTTTTTTATAAGAAAAAGCGAATAACTGATTACTCTGTGTCCTTGGGTACTGCAGCAGAAGTGTTCTGAATATAAATATCAAATCTTATCTTTATTTTGGACAACAAAGATCGAGATAAAAAATGCTTAAATACTTTATTTTAGAAAACTTATTTTAAATCTGTTTTATTGGTCGGTAGGTATGGGAATTGGAAGGTGCATAACTCAAACTAGTAGATTTTTTAGTTGACTCCCTTCAGCACTAAATGTTCGATTTGTAAATGAATAAAAACACACATTTCATTTTTAAAATAAACAATACATTTATTTTCCACTATTTATTAAGTTTTAACCTAAATCAGACTTACACCAATGACAGTTAAAAAAGTGGAAGGACAAATAATAAAGTTTTAGAAATTGGTCTTAAATCATCCCGAAAGACCAAATTCGCCACGAATTGATTTATGCAAATTCGCTCGCTCGATATTTACATACAGGGTTTTGGTAATTCAGTAAATAAATAAAAAAAATATTCCAGCACATTTTACACAGCGCCACCTAACCCCAAGCTAAGAAACTTAAAGCTTGTGTCATGGTGGTTAGGATAACGGATGTAATTACTTTTTCTTTTGTAAATACTTATAAAAGATATTGAAAACCACCCACATTAGAAACAAATACCTGTGGACCTGTGGATCACACAAACATTTGTCCCATGCGGGAATCGAACCCGCAACCTTCTGCGTTGCAAGCGGGTATTAGCCCACTTAGGACAAAGGTCGTCAATCTTCAACAGATCAGAACCTACTTCCACTACTACTACTACTCAGAATTACCAATAACCCTGCATATTAAATGATTCGTCTTCAACTTCTACTACTGCCATTGACTTTACTTAAATACATAACAAACCATAGATGACAATAATTGCACAGCTGTTTGTAATAAAAAAATACCTCTAATAAATTATAATAACATAGGTAGACCTGTGTTTTATAATTTATTATCTAAATTACTATAAAAAACAAAGAACATTTGTTCCAGCCTTCTAACAGTTCTAAAAAGACTTACCCATTAAATGTAAATAAAGATTGCACATAAAATTATAACTACGACATTAATTTATACTTGTGGTAGGCTTTTCCGTGGCTAGTTACCACCCACTGGACAAAACCGTGTCGCCAAGCGGTCATTGTAACCGTGTTCCGGCATAATGTTCAGTGAAGTCAGAGATTTAACCCGCCTTCTGGGTTAAGTCTGCTACCATCTACCGCGATACTGTGCATCCCGCCTTCGCGTGTTAGAGCTTGCACTCCGCATCAATGGACAAGCAACCTTAATGGACGAACTTTTATTTTATTAGATTTGATATTCATTATAAGTTAGACTTAGACCACGATCTCGCGTGATGTTAAGCAACGATGCGGTCGTAAATGGTAGATTAAACCTAGAAGAATAAATACCTCCCTTGCTGTAATATCATAATTACCTTTTGGTGACAAGGTATAAGGGCTATGCTCAGGGTTTCTCTACGCGATCGAAAAGATCCATAGACGAACTAAAATCACCGACATAGCCCAGCGGATTAGCAAGCTGAAGTGGCAATGGGCAGGCCACATAGCACGCAGAGCGGATGCCCGATGGGGTCGAAAAGTGCTCGAGTGGAGACCACGGACTAGCAAACGAAGCGTAGAACGTCCACTCACAAAGTGGGTAGATGAACTTATAAAGCTCGCCGGATGACGCTGGATGCAGGTCGCTTCCAACCGGTACATATGGAAGTCCAAAGGGGAGGCCTATGTTCAGCAGTGGACGTCTTACGGCTGAGATGATGATGATGATGATGACGGTTTTGTCCAGTAGGTAGTATCGAGCCACGGCCGAAGCCTACCCCCATTAACAAATATTTTACTAGCAAGCACGCGTAATCACATCATTTACCAACAGAGGCACTTGAGAAGGTTTTCCATTCGACACGACTTGTTTATCAAACTGAGTACTATTGGCCACCCAGTTCCAGTACATCAGTCTGGCGGAATATGCTAGAAGCAGTAAGCCTACAGATATGCAAGTTATGTTCGCAGCGAGGAGGATGTAAGGCCCTTTGGTGTACATTATGCGAAGGGCGTGTTTCGTTTCTTCAAGCATTGGTGGAGTTTTCTGAAAATAGAACAGAATTTTGAGTTATTTTAAAAATAGACCCCATATGGACAATAAGAAACGTGTTATTGGATACATTCTTAGTTTTAAGTCTATCTAGCTGTTTAAGTCAAATGTTAAGTACTTATTAGTCTTCTCTTTTTTGACCTAGGAAAAATGCGTTACGCATCCATCACCCCACGCCAGGGGGCGCGGGGCGGTATGTGGGACTCCCCCGAACCCCCGACCGAAGATGGGCGCGGCGGGGATACCCACTAAAAAACCTGGGGGTGTTCCTGCGGGACGCCATAATGCCGGAGCAGCGGGTACGCCGAAGCACTCATCCGTGGCAAGTACTTATTTGCCTAAGTTAAGGCTAGATTGTATTTTAAATAGAGTGCAACAAAAAATATGTATCGATAAAATTTTTTTTTTTAATGGCTTCATAATAAGGACCACTATAAATAATATTGTTTTTAGCAAAACAAATAATATTGGTTTTTAAAAAAATATCTGTGTATATTATAAATACGACACGGCTGGTTGAGGTATGTCTCAACTACGGTTTCGGACAATTACAATGATAATTAACATGAGTACAGCCGTGTCGTATTTCCACTAGTTGTTTACAAAAATTCGAGCAATAACCACAAGTCTTTAGCGATATTAAAACAGTCATGATTTTGACCTTTCCTCATTATTTTTAACATGAATCGAGATCTTTTAACGTAAGCCTTTAATTGTTTAAATTATAAAAACCTTCACTTTAATATTTTGAGAAATATATTTTTACCTTAGCTGTTTACAATATTTGTTTAAAATTAGATTTAATTAGTTAAAATTAGATTTAATTAGTTTTAATTAATTTTCATATAAAACTTTTGGTAATGTTATGTATTTCTAAATTGTCATATGTATCAGATACTATACTCAATGTTAATATGCTACTTAAACATTCTATAATACATGTGATGTTGAAATACTTATTAAATAAAAATTAAAAAAAACTCCCAACGCAATACGTAATTCACCATTTTTTGATGGCGGCCATCTTGGATTTTAAATTTTATATAGTGGGCTGTATTCAACTCGTTAAGCCCTTTCATTTGATACCCATATTGAGGGGGTCGTGGAAGAAAAAAGTAATCCGCCATTTTGTAGCGGCGGCCATCTTGGACCGATTTTCACCAAACATGGCTAAGAACACTCTCGACTAACTCTACTTTCAAACAAAAAAAACTAAATCAAAATCCGTTCATCCGTTTGGGCGCTACGATGCCACTGACAGACACATACACACACACACACACACACACACACACACACACACACACACACACACACACACACACACAGACAGACAGACAGACAGACAGACAGACACGTCAAACTTATAACACCCCGTCGTTTTTGCGTCGGGGGTTAATAAATAAATATTTAACAATCAAAGTTATAGGTACGAGTAGACACTTTAGGTGAAAGGCTAGGTTTACATGAATCCCTTCTTTAACTTTTATAATAACCTCTACCTTCTTCCTATATTCTGCGACTATAATAGCTCGTGTATTATGTAGATATTACGTTTATTATAATATTACTAGCTGTGCCCAGAGGTTTTACCCGCTACAGCGGGTAAGAAACACAAGGTAAGAATAACACATAGGCTACAGTACACTGTAGCCTATGTGTTATTCTTATCTCTATACCAAATTCCAGCAAAATCGGACCACCCGTTAAGGCGTGACGTGAGACACACTAACTTTCGCCTTTAGAATATTAGTGTGAAATATGATAAATTATAATTATTAAATAAAAAAGTATATATGTAGAGGTATGTTTCTTTTTAGGCCTATCGATTTTTCGCCGAATAGCAGCTTAGTATTTATTATTTAAGGATCTAAGCTACATTAATATGTAGTATGTAGGTACGAATTATATATTTGAGCTGAATCGGTTCAGTCGTTAAGGCACGAAAAGGGTTAAACATACACACTCTCACCCGTACAAAGTAGGGTTAAATTAAGTTGTAATATTATAATTGACATTTTTGGTTTTAATTGTTGTGTTTGTAAAATTTACTTCATATGTGGATTGTGGATCAATGAAGAGTGTCTTACTTATTTACTTTCACCTGTCTGTTGTCTTTCTGTCTGTCTTGTAAGTTTTATTTGAGCAACTTCCCGGTTCATGTTGAGATGCATGCATAAATCGGATGACAATGCAATATTATTATGACATGGAGCTGCCTTGATGATGGAACTGGAAGTCTGCTCATTTGATTAGTCTTGACGGGTACTTTGGTGCTAGATGGTAATTATAATAAAAGCTTGTTTTAAAAAAGTTTTCTTTTTTAATTTCCTAACAAGTGAAACAAACGCAGTGCAGTGAAATCTACAAAAAAGGATTCATTATTATTCGTAGAGTGAAATACTTACAATTTGTAAATGCGACAATGGTATCACAATGTCAGTGAGTTTCTTGGTGACATAATAGGATCCCACGTCGGCGAGGAAGAGGTTCAGTTGGAGAGCTATGGACCCCGATATCGCTACGCCGATTTTCTGAAATATAAAATTATTATTCAGCCGGAATCGTCCCATTGCAGGGCAAAGGCTTCTATACCTATAGAAGTAGAAGATAGTTTAGGGAAATAATAAACAGCAGTTTCTGGTAGCCGAAATTACTACAGGGCCTGTAACATGACCTAAAGACTGCCTCCTACATATCTTATAGGAAACACCCACCAGAAACACAGGAACAGCTTTTCATTTGGTCTCTTCATCAAACTTCTAATTTAATAAGTAAGAAAATTATAATTAATATCGAATTGAAACGCTCCTGTTTTGATGTCGGTGTTGCCCGACGTTGGTCTAGGATCTATACAAAGATAAATGTCTAACTTACCGGGTCCACAACAGTTTCAATATCATGGTATGCTCTGTCAGGATGTAGACCTTCGAACATGTTCAGGAGACGAGGGTCAGCATCCAGGAAGTGTCCCTTGGAAAGGGCGAAGGGAAGCTCTGAAATAATAGAAATAATTTATATGGCACGTGTGATTTGACGTGATTAAACAGTGTCTAGCAAACAAAGCGTAGGACGTCCAGCCACAAAGTGGACAGACGACCTTATAAAGGTCGCCGGAACACGCTGGATGCAGGTCACTACCAACCGGTACATATAATTGGGGTTTATACTCCAACAGAACAGGTTTCCCTAATTACACTGTCAGAGTCAAATCACAATTTATAGGTTGTGTGGCTAACCTATATGTTGCAGTTTCAGGTCACCGAGATTCCTACAAGGCCTGCAACATGACCTAACGACTGCCTCCTACATATCTTATAGGAAACAGCCGGGACCCACAGTTTTACGTGCCTTCCGAAACACGGTAGCGTCCAGGCGAAAATCTTTACCACACTGAGATTTGAACCCAGGACCTACGGCTTACAAGCCGGACGTATGACCTCTGGGCCACGAACGCTACAATATAATATGGAAGTCCAAAGGTGAGGCCTATGTTCAGCAACGGACGTCCTACGGCTAAGATGATGATGATGATGAAACAGTGTCACCAGCCTTTGACCACGATCTCGAGTGATGTTAAACGATGATGCGGCCGTAGATAGCAGCAGACCAAACCTAGAAGGCGATACACGACATCGCAGTCTAAGCCTAACCTTTTTTTTTTATCCCAGGAAAAATGCGTTACGCATCATCACCCCACGCCGGGGGGCACGGGGTGGTATGTGGGACTCCCCTGCCAAAGATGGAAGCGGCGGGGATACCCACTAAAAACCTGGGGATGTCCTGCGGGACGCCATTATGCCGGGGCAACGGGTACGCCGAAGCATTCATCCGCGGCAGTCTAAGCCTAACCTAAACTAACCTATCCTAATAATATTATAAACGCTAAAATTGTAAGATGGATGACTAGCTGTGCCCAGCGGTTTTACCCGCTGTCCTGTAGCCCATGTGTTATTCGAGAGTCTAATCTATCTCTATACCAAATTTCAGCTCAATCGGTCGACCTGTTTAGGCGTGAAAGAGTAACAAACACACATCCAGACATCCTGACATCCAGACATCCATTCTTACAAACTTTCACGTTTATAAAGTAAAGTAAATTTAAAGTAAAGTAAATTTTTATTGACATAAAATTACATGTACATATTATTTGAATCCATAGGTCCCCAAACTAGTCAAAACTGTGTTTTGGGGACCAGTGGCTTCTCCCATACAGTGGCTCTTAATAAAATTATGTCATTAACAATATGAGGTATAATATTAGTAAGATTATTTGTTCCTCTTTCTCGCCTAAACGGGTGGACCGATTGAGCTGGAATTTGGTATAGGGTACGGGTAAAATTGTTGGGCGCAACTAGTTCTGAATAAAGAAGAAAAAACACCCACCCAAATAGCACGGAGCCATATTCTTCAAGCCACTTGGACACCAGCCTTTAGAGTCACACTGTTCATGGTCATTGAACGTGGAGTTATGTATCTTGTACACGAAGCCATCTCCTCCATAGGACATCTTCCTGGTACCTTCGTACTCCAACTGGAAGGTCTTGCACAGGCTGTGACGGTAGATGTGGATCGGCATCTCAGGCTTCATGTCCGGGGGATAGACTGCTCCTTCGAACGTGTTTGTGAAGTGTTGGGTGCTGGAAGATAGAATTGAATGAAGTAACATAAAGGCCGGAGGGATTTATCCCGCCTTCCAGGTTTAGTCCGCTACCATCTACGGCGGCATAGTCGCTTAGATCACGCGAGATCGAGGTCACCGTGGTCAAAGGCCAACTTAGGGTCATAGCTCATTAGAGCCACCCGGCAACCACTCCGCACCGCCTCGCCTTGCGACCGAGGCGATCCGGCGACGCTGGCGGGCTATATGACCCTTACTCGTATAATTAATCCAAACCTGAGCAATATGAAAGAGTTAAAAGAACTTCAAGCTCATTTTCCAAAAACCAAGCCAAGATGCCATCATGATTTTTTTGCTCATTTATAATTAGAAAACCACTCGAGCACCTCGAAAGAATACCCTTTCAAACAATAAAAGAAAAATTTACCTCTACATCGGTACTTGCGTCTTTCAGTAATCGATGAACATGATAAAGATAAAAATATTCCGATGCAATAATAATATTCATGGAACCTGTCGACCATTTTCGAGATCATTTTATAAGGGATACAGCGAAGTAAAAAAAAAATGCTTTATAACACTTTTTTTTTGCTTTATTTACTTTTTATGTAGTATCAATGAAGAGTTTTTTATCTTAACTTTAACAGGATATAGGAACTACTTATTACTTGATAACCTTTAAACCAAGTTACCTAAAACCAAGTTAAGTATACCTTAAACTAAGTTTCACACGATGGGGTAGGACGAGTCAAGTTCAAGGTTCTGGGAACTTATATTGTTAAAAGGAGCGTGGAAATCACTATCTATAGGTAATTCTTTAAACTGGATGACCTTCCTCAACAATTGTTTATACACAACAAATTCACATTAAAATCTCGTTGAAATCGTGTTAAAATGGATTTTTAACAATTATGTCTGTACCTAGAACCAAGACCTAAAAAAATTAGGTAATAAAGGCTTGCGTATACTACAAGAACCGTATCTCAATAAAAATGTTCCTTTAAGTCGGCGCGGAGGATATTGATAAGTTTTAGTTTCATTACAACCTTTATTTTAATTTTTTTATACAACGCAGACGAGCAAGACGCTCTTCTGATGTTAAAAGATAACGCTGCCCATTTTAATTAGTACAGTGCTACCCAGGATTTTACAAAGGTAAAATTCGCCGTTAGGTCATGTTGCAGGCCTTGTAGGAATCTCTGCGACCTGAAACTGCAACCTATAGGTTGGGCACACAACCTATAAATTGTGATTTGACTCTGACAGTGTATGTAGGGTAATCTGTTCTATTGGAGTATAATAAACACCAATTATAATAGGCGACGATAACCGCTCACCGTAAGGCAGGCCGTCTGCTTGTGTGTCGATTTCTAACATAAAAGAAACTATAAACAAATTGGGCTGTAATCTGCGCCAGCGTTTAGCTTCCAAAATAATTAAATTAAAGTTTGTACCTATAACTTGAATGAGGAAAATCCAGCTTTTATTCTCTAATAGATACCTATAGAATTTGAATTCTTTCTCATGGTATTTTTCAGAGATAATTGTAGTTGGCCATGCATAATTTTTCATATTAAATAAATACAATTCAGTGGCGGCGCTAGGCGTCAGCGTCAGCGTCAGCGACGTCGGCGACCGCCGACGGCCTCGCGCTTGAGGGGCCTCGCAAAATTTTTAATTATTTAATTTTTTTTTTTTGTAAACATATTCACGAGTTAAGTGATTATGTTTATTAAATAGTCTTAACATCTTATGACTCTTGAGTAAGAAGCGTTGGTGCAGTGCACCTAGAATTGCACATCATTGTGAAATTCTAGGTAGCACTGTACTGATTATGGGCAGCGTTATCTCTTAACATCAGGAGAGCGTCCTGCTCGTCTTCTTACTTCTCAAAATAAAAAAAAGATATGTTAGTATTACTCACTTCTCAACCAAATCCTTGTAATTCTGGTTAGGTTTAAACCTAGTCGCTGTTTTGACACTGAACTTGTCTGCATTCGTTGTTCCTAGTTCCAGGCGATAATCTGCATCCTTGTCATATAGCTGAAACCAATATTCATCATCATCATCAGCCTGTGTTCGTCCACGGCTGGACATAGGCCTCCCCCATGGCACGCCACTCAACTCGCTCCTCCGAGTTAAACAAATATTACTTGCATTTAATTACAAAGTCATTATTTTTATTTACTTTTTTAACAAATTTTAATACCGAAGCTGTAAATTCTAGCAGAGATTAAATAATTATTTACAGTTTGGATTCGATTAGATACACTTTATTGAGCACCATTATATTTACAAAACAAAACCAAAATACATTTGATTGAGCAAGTTTGGTTTTAATTAAATAATATTACACGACATGTTATATTAATTATACATTCATGTTTTCAATATTCCTTCCAGATATTCTGGTGGTTGTCTGTAAGAGATTGCTCTATGAGATAAGACCGCCGATTGTATACCTTTAGCTTTATGTGTATTGTCTACTTATGAAACAATTTCTTGTAACTAGGTTTGCAATAAAGTGTTAAAATTAAGTGCAATTAAGTGTTAGTGTATTGTATTGAAATATTGTACCGATTTTAAGTTCGCTTTTAACATGCATAAAATAAATTTTTCAACTAATTGTGAACGCTTCTTTTATTAAAATCGATTAATAACGCACAGTTAACTCCTGATGCGCTCAATCTAATTGAAAAATTAGTTTAATTACTTGGTTATCATAAGACAAGCATGTTAAGCCTTGACAATGTAATGTTGGGTCAATTGCGTAGGTGATCTGAAGAGCTGAGCTTCCACTAATAATACTTTGTGTTTTCCTTGTCAATGTTAATTAAAATCATAAGGAAAGTTAAATGGGCTGAAATAATTATATTTGTCTTTTATACTCGTTACGCTATTCTAAACATATCCCTTTGAAACGAGGTGTGAGGCAAGGCGACGTTATTTCCCCCAAATTGTTTTCCAACGCTCTAGAGGATGTGTTTAAGACACTGGACTGGACGCGACATGGCATTAAAATCAAAGGCGAGTACATCTCACACTTGAGATTTGCGGACGACATATCGTCATCATGTTGGAAACGCTGCAAGACTTACAGCAATTGCTAAGCTGACTCAGCACGCAAATCCAGCCTAGCTGACTCTTCCCAACGAGTCGGATTCCGGATGAACATAAACATGACCAAAGTGATGTTCAATGATCGGGTCACTCCGGAACCGATTCTCGTAAATGGACTGCCTCTCGAAGTTGTTCAGGAGTATTTATACCTTGGGCAAACAGTGCAGTTGGGTAGAAACAACTTTGAGAGGAAGGCCAATCGGAGGATTTTTGTTTATTTTATTTAGTCTATGCTGTCCCACTTAGGGCATGCTCCCGGGAAATCCCAGTATCGAAAATCCCGGGAATTCTCGAAAATTTTATGATAATTCGGTACCGATACTTTTTTGAAATTTCCCGGGAATCGATACTTTCGATACTTTTGATGCTTTAGTTATAAATTCATTACTTTATCGATTTTTTAAATAAATTACTGCTTAATTTTGTAAATTGAAATCTATTAAATGACTTTAAATACTAGAAACATGAGATTAAGCTCTTTTTATCCGAAAATCTACTAGATTTTACTGACCATAATAATATGAACGAAGTCATAAAAGTAAAAAAACGAAGAAATAAAAGAAAAAGATGGAAAGACCCGAGAACCAAACGAAATACATACTCTAGAGAAGTGATTATTTAATTTTCCGCATTAATAATATTATATGGGGTATATTTTATGAGGAGAGCTCTAGAGAAGTGGAAAAAATATCTCGATAGCAACAACTTGCAATTTACAGTATCTTACGAAGTCTGAAGGAGAACTCGGTGCTCTGCTTTCTAGAGTGAAGAAGAAGATTGGTCTCATTATAATAAACCAGACCAAAACCAAAATACTGACAGTGACATTAACGTACTCGTCGCGATAAACAAAACGATTTACTACAAAGTTGTAGTTAATGAAAAATCCTTACCGGCATTACAGTTGCTGAATCCATCAGATCGGCAAAGAACAGAACAAACCTGTCAAATCGAAGAGTGAGAATGCCAAACCTTGTTAAACCAGTAAGTTGTGGAAATGTCGATGGTTTTCTATTTTACTTGACTTTATTATGACCAACCGGGGGCATATTTCTTTTGCAAGAGGTCAACTAGGTGGACACTCCAACAGTCAACAGTGCATGTTATTCTAAAGCCCGAGCAGAGATTTAAAAATATTACTGTGCTTAGATAGGAGGGCACTATGCACTGTAGCTAGTGAAATAACTGGGTTGAAGAATCTGAACATCTTCTCTCTTCTCTTCTTCTTCTTAGTCGTGTTTTTCATTACTGAAGGTCGCGTCCTTGAAATTCGACTGTAGCCCGCTGCATGAGCTGTTTCCACTTCGTCCGGTCTTCGGCTTCTCATATGGCGCTTACAACTGGCCAATGAGAGTGGTCACTTGATCACACCAGCGACTAGGTGATCGGCCGCGGGGTCTCTTTCCTTCCACCTTGCCCGTCACGATCAACTTATCCAAGTTATCCGGCTGTCGGCGGACAATGTGACCAAAGTAACTAAGGATCTTCTGGTAACAGATTGTTGAAAGCCTGATTCGTATGCGAAGCTGGTCCAGAATAGATTTATTTGTTCTTTTGGCCGTCCATGGTATGCGGAGCATTCGTCTCCAACACCACATTTCAAATGCATCGATTTTCTTACGCTCTGATGCCCTAATTGTCCACGACTCTGCCCCGTAGAGAAAGATTGAGAAAACCAGACTTCGCACTAGTCTCGTTTTCGTAACGTTGGAGACCTTTCGACTTTGCCATATGCGTGTGAGCTTGGTCATTGCTGCTTTAGTCATCTGTGTCCTCCTCCTGATCTCTCTTTCGCTTCCTCCTGGGTCAGTAAGAACATCTTATGACTCTCGAATAAGAAACGTTTTTTTTATTTTTTTATAGAAGACTAAACAAGCATATAATAGAAGACGTTTGACCGCAATCTCACTTAGAATTATCATAATTGTGAAATCCTGGATAGCACTGGGCACTGTATACTGATTATGGCCAGTGTTATCAATTACCATCACCATCTAGCTCGTTTTCTCACTTTTTTGTAAAGAAAAACCTATTGAAATTATGATATTTACTGTAACCCCATCTTTTATATAGGCTTCTATTGCGATATCTACTATAATATAATTATGTATTAGGACTGGGTCTTTAGTTGACTTAAATTTATAATAATAATTAGTGATATAACTCCTTTTAATCTTTCTAGGCGTTAATAAGGCATTTTAATTAAATTTTCAATTTTTTTTAGTAAGTATCGAAAAGTATCGATTCCCGGGAATTTCCCGGTACCGTGTGAGTATCGGTTTCAAAATTCCCGGTTCTTGAAATGGTACCGATACTGCAAGCCCTAGTCCCACTGCTGAGAAAAGACCTCCTCCAAGTCTCTCCGTGTGTCTCTATGCTGTGCCACCTCATTCAGATGGTAAATTTTTTTTTGTATAAAAGTAAAATGTAACAAATTATCAAAAATCAAATTATAATAATTGTCCGAAACCGTGGTCGAGATATTCTCGACAATATTAGACGTGAGTTGTGCCGTTTTTGTTGTTTTAAATTATCAAAAGTCACATAATATCACATGTTGGTTTATGATGTTGGCTGCCTGGTCCTCCGAGGCTGTTGGTGTTTTAAAAATAACTCTATATAGCACATACCCTTTCCAACAAGCCAGTGGAGTTAAAATAAATGAGTCCAGGAACCGCGGAGTTGGCCAGCTGTATCAGCGGGTCAGGATACCCCCAGAAAAAGTCGTATGCGCTGGCTTTGACGAAGGCTTTCGACTTCAGGCTGGTGGCGTAGAGGTTGAACATTTGCTGGATGAAGTAGGACTGCTTGGCCGTCATTGTAACGCCTAACTGAAAACAATATTATAAGATGAACATTTAGACTTTTTTCCAAAATTATGACACAAAGGGAATGGTTTCTATTCACAATGGTTAAAATTCACACTTGTCCCTCTAAGATAACAGGAGGGAAAAAGATGGGAAAAATAGTTTTATCTTTCCTTCCTAAGCGTAGAAGTACAAATCATGGGGGAGAAAATTGGAATATTCCCAATTTGCGACGAATTTGCTCTTCTTTAACGTTTGAGTAGATCGCAGTGTATTGCTGAACATCACGCGAAAGTCAAGATCTTCCTTATCAAAAAGATTAGATATTCAATTCAATAATTTTTATTTATTTATTTATTTATTTAAAAACTTAACACTATCCTTACAGGTTATACACCCAATGCGATAGCGCTGAGAATATTCTATTAATCTTAACTTAATTCTACTTTTAAAAAACTATTCATATTATAACCAATCTAATATTATACTAGGCTACTACTTTACATGTAATAATACTTATATTTATTATAAAATATATGAGCAAACATAATATGCCTCCTCCGTGACTTCTCCCATTGGGGAACAAAATAAGTCCATCTTTCAGAAATTTTGTTGAGAGCACGCAGCGTACGTGTAAGTGGTGCGAGATGCAGCAAGTTGGTCCGTGCACGCGGGACATGCAAGAGAGGCGGACGGCGTCGTCGGCCCACGTATTCATCTGGTGCACAGATACATAGCGATTCCATCAGTTTTGGATTGTGAATCTTGCCCCTCAACACTTTAACTATGTAGGTAGCTAGAGCTACCTCCCTTCTCACCTCCAGTTTATAGTATCCCACCATGCCCAGGACGAACAATGTAGGATACAACAGCGGGTAGCCGGGATATATATTAAATTGTTTTTGATACATAATTAAAAAGATATAGGAAAACTACCATATTATTATAGTGTTGTTTACCTACCTACAAAACGTTTAAAACTTGCGTCAACAGTAATCAGTGTGCCACACACAAAACTACAGTCAGTCAATCACGATCACGATTTCCTCAATCAGTCAGTTACGATTTCCTTTTACATATTATACAAAATAATAATCAAGTTTAGCGTAAACTTCCATTTATACAACGAAGTAATAAGACGAACAAGACGCTCTCCTGATGGTAAGAGACAACGCTACCCAGTACAGTAATCAGTACAGTGCTACCCAGTGCACTGCGCCAACGCTTCTTACTTAAGAGTCATAGGATGTTAAGACTCTTCAGCACAGTAATTTCACTAGCTACAGTGCCCTCCTATTGAAGCATAGCAATGTTTGCACATCACTGCTCAAACGGTAGAATAACTGGCACTGTTGGGGTACCCGCACCTAGTAGTCCATTGCTTACAAGTTCAATTCTATAAGTATCAAAGCTATAAGTTTAAAAATCCAGTTACCTACAAGTAAGGGTATATTAGGCATGACCAGCTGGACATCTTTAGGGTCAGCCACAGATTCTTCCGGGATGAACTCCACACGTAACCTTGGCGTATATCTCATGATGCCAGGCTCTTGGTTTATCTCCAGATCGTCATTTGTTCGGTACTCTCTGAAAATAACAAGTTTATAAATATTTTTCTACTCGCTATACTGAGACAGCCGAACGGTCGTAGACCAGTTGGCTGCCCCAAGTACCGCTGGAAGGATGAGATGGAGAAGACCATGCGCACCCTGCAAGCCGAGGACTGGCGGGAGGTGGCACAGGGCAGGACCAGCTGGAGGCTCTTATTTTCGGAGGCCAAAACTCACTTTGGGTTCTCGCGCCAATCTACCTACCTACCTACCACTCGCTATACTGGTGGTATTTACCACCCACTGGACAAAACCGTGTCGCCAAGCGGTCGTTATGACCGTGTTCCGGCATGATGTTCACTAAAGCCAGGGAGAGATTTATCCCGCCTTCTAGGTTTAGTCTGCTATCATCTACGGCCGCATCGTAGCTTAGCATCTCGCGTGATCGTAGATCAAGGCTGACCTATAATTATGTATTTTTAAGTATTTATATACTGTGCCCCGCGGTATCCAAAGATCTAAGCTACCAAAGACCTAGCAGATATAGGCACTAAATTTCAGCTCAATCAGCTAAGCTTTTAGGAGAGAATAGTTAAAAAAGACATCCATACTTTCACATTTATAATATTGGTAAGGGAGTTAACCCGATAAATCGATATCTTATAGGAAACAGCCAGGACACAGTACCTAATAAGGTTTTAAAAAGTTAATTATTGTGTGAAAATATTTAATTACTTCTTATGAAGGTACATATATTATTATTTATTGTTAATTGCTGCCAGCCTAGGTAGTGCTATAATAATTATGAATAGTGTACCTGCTGCATTATTATTTTGTGTTGTAGTTTCAAATAATTTCATGCAATGAAAAGATTTTTTTTATGACAATGGGTCAAAAAAACAAGAAGGGAAAATCAGATGCCCATATCAAACACAGTGCCATCCAGTGTTTTTGGATAGTAAAATATTTATCATAAAATTATTATGTTAGGTTATGTTGCAAGTCTTCATGGCGACCTGAAACTGCAATAACTTATAGCTTGGCTGCACAACCAAATTGTGATTTGATTTTGCTGAAAAGAAGACATGTGTTATTACAGTGTGTAAGCTACCTATATAAAAAATTAAAATAATAAGAGAAGAAGGTGGGATAAATCCCTCCTTCTTCTCTTTTTATTTTAATCTAAGATTATTCAATTATATTAAAAAGAAAAACTCACTGATAGCAGTAAGGTCCAGACTCCTCCAGCTTGATCTTGTGGTCTCTCCCTGCCATGAAGGCTTCAGCGTTAGACACGTTGAACAAGTACACGTATACCTTCGGACCCACGAACTCCTTGCTAAGAATACCATGGAGCATACTGCCGTTGTCTAGCCGAACTTTCTGGAGGTGAAATTTAGGGCAATTCAATTCAATTCGTTTATTTGTGTATAAGGGTAATACAGTTGATACAAGAATAATATTTATAACAGTCCGCCTTATGCTGCTTTTCGTCGTGCAAAAAATAAATTCTTAAGGTTACAACACTATTTTTAATATTGCATGCAAAAAATCATAATTTTAAATTAAATTTTGTGAAAAAGGTTACATGTCATAGTAATTCAAGTTCTTTATTTAAAACAAAGAAGTAAGAAGACGAGCAAGACGCTCTCCTGATGGTAAGAGATAACGCTGCCCATCATCAGTATTTTATAATGATGTAAAATTCTGGGCTCACAGCACCAATGCTTCTTCCTCAAGAGTAATAAGATGTTAAGACTCTTCAGCCTAGTAATTTCACTAGCGCAAGTAAAATTTAAAAAGCCCCCACTCTAAAAGGAAATATTATGTAATTTTGTGGTGACGGCCATCATGGATTTGAAATTAAAAATAGGAACAGGAAAAATATTTGGATTTGGTGTATAATAATTAGGAAAAGACTTTCCCAAATCCGTTCATAATAAATATTATACTCGTATTTATAGAAATAAAAGGGCAAAACAATGCTTTGCATTATAACGTTCACTATTTACCTTGTAAAACTTAAAAGAATTTTAAAACTTAAAACGAAAAATAAGAGGTAAGACAACAAGAATTAAACCTTAATTGAATTGTATTGTCTCTATTAAAATAAATTCGAATTGATACACGTAGGGTTCTATTTTAATAAAGTCGTTAAGTAGTATTAATACTTTTTTGTAGCGTCCGTGGCCCAGTGGTCATACGTCCGGCTTCTAAGCCGAAGGTCCTGGGTTCAAATCTCAGTGTGGCAAAGTTTTTTTCGCATGGACGCTACCGTGTTTCGGAAGGCACGTAAAACTGTGGGTCCCGGCTGTTTCCTATAAGATATGTAGGAGGCAGTCGTTAGGTCATGTTGCAGGCCCTGTAGTAATCTCGGCGACCTGAAACTGCAACATATAGGTTCGCCACACAACCTATAAATTGTGATTTGACTCTGACAGTGTAGGAAGGGAAACCTGTTCTGTTGGAGTATAAACCCCAATTATATTATAGGCATGGTTTGACCAATCTTAAAGTGTACATAATATAAGTCTCTGCCATACCTAATATAAAAAGTTGGAATCTCTCTCGCACGATTTTGTAATTTTTATTTTTTTATTTTGTATGTTTTGATTTTGTATTAATAATTAGTAGAATTAACTATTTGAAAATGTTTCTCGATGAAGAACCAAATAACATTTATTATACAGGGTCTTTGGTTATTCAGTACAATATATGAGCGCAATATATGTTCCGCGAAAATTTACGGTTTTCGAGATATTTATATATTTTTTCATGTAATGAGACTAAAAAACAAAAAATTAGACAGGGTTATTTTTTATGATATTTTAAAATTGTCACCTCGATTTTTCGAAAATAACTAAATATCTCGAAAACCGTAAATTTTCGCGGAACATATATTGCGCTCACAACATGGCCAATGACCTCCCACATAAGCCCCTATACACCAATGTACTGAATAACCAAAGACCCTGTATATTTTTTAAAGTGTTCCTGCATTGTGCTAAGGTAGGTAGTTATTTTTTACTAGTGGATGAGCACACGTACGTAGCGTCTAACAAAAAATAATCAGTGTTTCTCTACTATAATACCTGTTTTGCATAATATATTAGGGACAGACAGCGGGAAGCGACTTTGTTTAATACTTTATAGTGATAGGCCTACGTTTGACCACATTCCATCTGATGGAAAGTGCAGATGCGGTCGACAATGAATCACATAAGATATGTTAATAATTAGTAGGTGGCGCCACCGTCGCGCAACGGAAAGTTGTGGTTTTTGTTTTGATAGTGAAAATAATATTAATTAATTACTAAAAATGACTAATATCACAGTAAACGACGTGGAAAAGCTCCTAGCAAAGTATTTGACACCGCTCCACTCAAGGATAACCGTGATGGAGCAAGTTTTGAAGCGTTTAGTGGCAAAAATGGACCCGCCTAACGGTCACAGTGTTGGCAATCTGGATAATAGCGCTGTTACCATGGATACACCTTCGGAACAGACAGGTACGATGTCTCCAGCTGCCAAATGTACAACATCAATTGATGCTGCGTCTGCTAAAGGTACGAGTGCACCTGTTTCTAAGCCCGCTGTATCATACGCATCATCAGCGCGTACTCAACGCGCTAATGCTCGACAACATCGCGAAATGACCACACAGATTTCACCTTCACTTATAAATCAGAAGGACTCACCTGTCTCAGCCACATCACAGACTCAGTTGACAAGATCGTCAACGAAGCAACCCAAGGTCAACTTAACTAATAACAAGATTCACAACACAACTAACACGGACGAAGTTTTGAATGTAACTTCAACTGACGTCAATAAAATCACAGAATCGACATGGCAAACGGTGCAAAAACGAAAGGCCCGACGCACTGATAGTCGCAAGGTAATCCGTGGTAACGGGTCCAGTACAATAACTTGGAAACCGTGGAACGCGTGAAGCGAATTCACGTATGTTTTTTAAAACACGACACTACAGTAGATACCCTTAAAAATTACATGATAAAGAAACACGCTTCAACGGAATATCATGTAGAAAAGCTCACACTAAAACACCAACATTATGCATCGTTCGTAATCACAGTCCCGGGTAGTTTATTCGAGCTGTTCATGAGTGCCGACAACTGGCCACAAAGGGTCGAGATCAGTCCATGGTTTCGAAGGAGCGCCGGACGGGCGGCGCGCTCGTCTCCACATCCAGGCACCCGAGCCTCGACTGCAGGACCGAGCGCCAGGCAACCCGTACGACACCCCGAGCCCCGCGCTCTTGTCACCTCACCGGTCGCCGCCCGCGCATAATATAATAAAGTCTACGGAAGTCTGTACTAATGTAAACAATAACAATGCAAAACCGCCTTTAATTGTTTGTTCACAAAATATACAATCATTAAATTCGAAAACGAGAAAATTAGAAGTATTGTTAAAACAAGAATTATCATGTGACGTCCTAGCACTCACAGAACATTGGTTAAATGCAAATGCATTGCAATGTATAAATTTAGAAGGTTACGTGTTAGCATCACATTTTAGCCGATCTACCGCGTTACATGGTGGTAGTTGTATTTATATAAAATCTGACTTGAAGGCCTTGCAAGTAGACGAATTGTGTACAATAAGCTGTGAAAAATGCTGTGAAATCTCTGCAATACAACTTATTGAATACAAAATAATTATTATTTGTATATATAGGAGTAATTTGACAAAAGTTAATGATTTCTTGCCTATATTTGATCTACTACTTACTAAAGTAAATTTGCTTAAGTTGGACTGCATTATAGTCGGTGACATAAATGTAAACAGTCTGGTCCCTAGCCTAGAGCTCAAAAATCTATCTGATATACTTATATCACACGGTTTCACCAACGAAGTAGATTTTGTAACTCGCAGAACGGATTCGTCAAGTACTTCTATTGATCACTTATACACAAATATTGAGACTGGTAGGATAGCGACTTCCGCAGTACATACAAACGTGAGTGATCATTATGGAGTGCGTGGTGAAATAAATTGCGCTGTGAACGGTCCGCATGATCAGGTTTGGATCGGGCGTAGGTACACAACCGCTGCAAAAGCTGCATTTAATAATGCGCTGGACAGTATTGACTGGCTCGAGTTGTACTCCCGCCACTATACAGCGGAAGAACTCTCAGCCTCTATCATTAATATTATTATAAATAAATTGGACATTTGTTTTCCCGTGAAAAAGTATGTTGACGTACCTAAGAAAAACTCTTGGGTTACCAATGACATAATAAATTGTAAATCTTTAATATTTGACATGATTAATTTAAATTTTAATATTAATGACATTTTTATACAAAATAAAATTGATGAATCAATTAAATACTATAATAAATTATTACAGACAAGACGGACAGAGTATTATACTGACATGATTTTGCATAGTAATACCACTATTAAGACTATGTGGAAAATTGTAAATATTGAAACTGGCAAGAAAAATTGCCCTAGATTAGACTTTACTGACACAATTGGTAAATCACAACAATTTAACAAAGCATCCAAAACTGAAATTGCGAATCATTTAAACATGCAATTTATATCAGCAGCACAACAATGTGCTGCACCAAAACCTAACCTTAATATGATTACCCCCAACTTAAATAGAACTTACCCTTCTAACGACCGTTCAATGCGAATAGGCCTGTTCACAGCAGAGGAAGTCTATAAAATAATTAATTGCAAGGTAGCCAATAAACCGACTAAAGATATTTATGACATTTCTATAGCATTGCTTAAATTTGTATCTGGGTCTATTGCTGAACCCCTCGCTACGCTGTTCAACTGCTGCATAAGGGAAGGCAATTATCCGAAACCTCTTAAGGAAGTCAGAATCTGTCCATTATATAAAGGAAAAGGCAAAAAGGATGATCCTAACTCTTACCGCCCCATCGCTATAATTCCAGCAGTTGCGAAGGTATTTGAGAATGGATTGACTACTCGCATATCTAAATTTCTCGCTGGAACTCAAACCCTCTCCGACCGTCAATATGCCTACCGCGAGGGACGCTCGACTACTATGCTCGCGAGGGAGGTCATACGCAGGGTCTTCAAAGCTAAAGAGCAGAAAAAAGAAGTTGCAGTACTGCTGTGCGACTTATCCAAAGCATTCGATGTAGCGGATCATGATGCCTTAGCTTTGAAACTCAACCACTATGGCATAACTGGCCCCGCACTTCGCCTAGTCGTTAGTTTTATGCGCGAACGGAAACAATATGTCTGTGGAGACCAGGGAAAAGTAAAATCTGTAGGACTGTCAAGTACAGTAGGAGTTCCGCAAGGTTCTTCTCTGTCTAACCTGGCCTTCTCCCTATTACTAAACGACTTACCTGGCGTCATCTCAGAAGGTGAGGTATTCATGTACGCCGATGACGTAGCAGCTGTCGTGTATGCTTCGGATCTGGATACGCTGGAGAGGCGACTCAACAGCACCGCTGCAGAACTCCTCACATGGTTTAAAAATAACGGACTGAAACTGAACCTCGCGAAAACACAATGCATGGTATTCAACCTATCGGGCCGCGCACGACGACAACTAGTGGTGAACATCGAGGGAGCATCAGTAGAACAGGTACACTGGGCTTCCTTCTTGGGTTTTCGCGTCGACTCCACCTTAACATGGCAGTCACATATAGACAATCTGTGTAGCAAACTGGGAAGTGCCTGTTTCGCACTGAGCAGAGTGGCGTCAACACTACCGAGGCGTGAGGTTATCGCGTGCTACTTCGCGAGCGTGCAGTCACTCCTTCAGTACGGGCTGGAGCTGTGGGGGCGCGCCGCCGACTGGCAGCGCGTGTTCCGCATGCAGAAGCGCGCCGTGCGAGTGATTGCACGAATCGAGCCAACTGACTCCGCGAGGCCTCACTTCTCGGAATTTGGCATTCTGACCCTGCCGTGCCTCCTCATCCTCCAGGTAGCTATGTATACTCGGGAAAACTTGGAGTTGTATAAACGCCGAGGAAACAGTGGACATATGCTTACGAGGTACGCACATAAATTATCGTCCGTACCTCGCAAACTGGCCAAAACAGCTAACACAATACATGTGATGGGGCCAGACGTTTACAATAGGCTTCCAGATGATGTCACAAATGCACCAAATACAAATATTTTTAAGAACAAAACTAAAAAATGGCTACTTGCGAGGTCCTTCTATTCCTATAAGGAATTCATAGATTATAAGCAGAAGAGCTGACATATTTTATAATGTATATTATAATTATTGATTTATTAATGTATCTCTGACCTGTAATGAATATTATCAATAAAATTATGTCTATGTCTATGTTACGTAAGATGACGTACTTTTGTACATTAACCAGTACCGTCGGTACTTAAAGGTCGAAGTCCCGACCTCATAATTTTGTTTATCATCTGCATTTTTAAAAGAACGACTTTCATGACGTAATATTAATAATTTTAAAAGATTGACGTTAAAAGCTTTTATGATTTATTGACATTATGATAAATTATAATGAATTTTAGCATCTCGCAATAATAATAGGTAACTAGCAGACCGGTGCATTTTTTTCTGCTGCTGTTGAAAAATACGACCTATTAATTATTAAACCTACCAAAAAAACTTGAGAGGTGTCAAGGGACACCCGGATGGAACGAAGTTCCTTATTCGTTTAATGAAAATATCTGGCTTGCTTTCTATAAGAGAGTCAGAGAGAGAGAGAGAGAGAGAGAGAGAGAGAGAGAGAGAGAGAGAGAGAGAGAGAGAGAGAGAGAGAACATGCGCACGCCGCACAGCTTACAATAGCTTAAATACTATAGCAAAAAGTGTCGTGACAACTTTTCGTATGATTTTTTTCCGTCTAGCCCCCTTTCACAACGCGCGATAAGGAACTTCGTTCCAATAAAAAATTTGACAGGGTTATTTTTTTATGATTTTTTAAAATTTCTAAAAATTCAGCAGTATCTCTTGCCATCAGAGCGTCTTGCTCTTCTTTTTACTTCTTTTTATAAGAAAAATAATAAAAAAGTAACTTACATATTCTGCAAAAAACAGTATAGGGTCGAAGAACACAAACGTAACAGGTATAAGTAGCAAAATGAAGCCCAGCACTGTAGTGGTTAATAGCCTCTCTGAAACAAAGAATAGATTTAGAAAAACCTCATAGAGTGTATAGAGGCTGCGCAAGACAAAAAAAAACTCTTACGGATATTATTTAAAAAGATAGAAAAGGAAGGCGATTCTATTGTTATAATTATAATATACTAGCTTACCCGGCAAACGTTGTTTTGCCATATAAATAATTTCCTAGTAATTTCTAGTGTAGACCAAAAATAGCTTACTTATTGGAAGTATGTATGTATGTTAGAATGTGTCTATTGTATGTATGTAAGAATGTGGTATATGCGTGAAATAAGCATTATTTTATGGAAAAAAATTTCAAACAAAAGTAAAAAATTAAATTTTATGAAAACATTGTCTCTTATAATTTTTTCATACAACCAATATTTCCATTGACATTTCAAAATAAAGATTCATAATGATTGATTTTTTGGAAACTATGAAAATCTTAATTGTTCAATTACATTTTTTTTATAAAATTAAATTAAAATTACATTTTTATAAGATCAACAACATTTTCGATATAAATAAAAAAAAGTATACTTACAACACAAAATCCGTTGTTATTGTAAGCTCGTGTCACGTGTTGAGTACTTTTGAGGTTATAAAATCACTTGTTACTAATCGTGCAAAATACACTCAAAATTGATAATTTAATTATTATTGATAAAATAGGAATGATTAAAAGTTAATATGAGAGTTACACTGAGATAGCAAAATAATAATTGTCAACGTTACTACTACACTTGATGCATAAACAATAATGATGGCCGACAACTGTGTAGGGAGTGAGAAAGAAAGGAGACCGGCTTCGTTCTCATCCCTACTCCGTGCTTTTTACTGGGTCAGAAGTGACACCTGTAAACATCTGGCGGGGATAACTAATTAAATGACGATTGATCAGTTTTCGACCGGAGAGGAAAAATGATTAAATTACTAAAATGGCTATTAAAAAATAATGGTTGATCGTAGAAGAGTGAAAATTGAGGATTGTATGTATTTTTGTATGTTGTATCATAAAAAAATAGAAATTAAAAATTTTGTCTTAAAAATAAAAATAAAAAATTAGGGGTGGACTACCCCTAACATTTAGGGGGATGAAAAATAGATGTTGGTCGATTCTCATAGATACCGGATAAGCACAAAAAATTTCATCAAAATCGGTCAAGCCGTTTCGGAGGAGTATGGCAACGAAAACTGTGACACGAGAATAAGTAAATCTTTAGATTGATATAACTCTTTTATTTAAAAACCGATTTAAATAAAACCAATACTATTTAAAAATTAGAGAAATTTGCAACGTTTTAGCGAAAACTGCATACAATTCGGTTGTGCCGTTTTATCACACATAAGTAATAACCTTTTTACAAATTAAGCCTAAACTACTCTGGTAAATTTTCGTTTATGGCCACATCGATAGATGGCGTATTTTTAGTTTGTCGCACTTTTTGCTTTTTGATTTTTTTGAATTGAATTTACTTTATATTCTATTACTTTTACTTCAAAATTTTGATGTAAATTAGGGGCGATGTGTCCGATATAAATGATTATTATTTATTTTATTATTTTATTTTACGTTTCCTTAGGAAAAATTGACAAAATGTTTTACGAATTAGATCGCGCAAGCGACTTTTTCGCGTCGTTTTGTTCATATGCGTATTTTCACAGTTCACCTTAGTAAAGGATCACAATGAATGGGGAGAAATTTCCATTCTTATTATATGTATGGATATGGATATGGATATGGATTATAGCCTGCATTAGTCCTAACACCTCGGAATTTAGATTTTTGTCGAATCAAATTAGTCATGTGTTTTTGGAATGTCTGTTTACGTATTGCTAGATCTATGAAAAACCTCATAATATAATTTACATGGTACTAGGCTTGCCCGAGACCCTTTATAAAAACATATAATTAAAACTCTTTTAAAATGAAAATTTTTGTTAATTAATGAATAATTACAATAAATTAAAATAACAAATGTGGTTTGAAACGTTAAATTTATTTTTAATGACTGAAAATCCTTATTAGAAGTTTATGTATATATTATATATGTACGTGACGGCTAAAACCCGGCAACGCCTAGGTTAAGCCGGCTAATTCCGTTGGCTAATATTGTTAATGATGCTATAAGCAAAACTATTTGTTGGAAAATACTTGTTTTCATTACAGAATTCTGGGCAGTGCGATATCAGTTGTATTGAACAGTCATCAAGCGAGAGTGCTGCGGTAGCAGCCGGCGATGCGCCAGATGCGACTTGTCCTTATTCACAATTCATCATTCAGGATAAATGAAAACATTTCATTGAGGTTATCCTACAATTGGAATTTCACGTTTGCCTCACGTTTTTAAACTACCAAACTAGTTATAACCTAAAATAAATTGGATACACCTAACATTTACCAACACCGACTGGCCACACCTAGGTTTAACCGCAGTTCCGGTTTAACCACAACATATATTTCTACGTAATTTTTATTCAAACTTGAAGTTTATTATGAAAAAATTGATTACATGCGTATTAATACGCATAATATAATCAAGTTTTACATAATATTTTGATTGATCGTAAAATTAATAACTCGTAAAATTTTAACAAAAATATTATCAGGCTATTATAACCGGATTTATTAACATAAGCTTTAATGTTAAAATAAGGAAAATTTATTATAATCAATCCGTTTTTCTCATGATTTTATTTCTTGTTCTTATTGTTAACATGAAGTTTATTTTAAATAAGTAGGTACCTATTTCAATAAATATTTTATTGTTTATCTTAATTTAAAGATGAGCATTTCTAACACATTGGTAGATATGTTTTGTAATTAAATTTTCATACAGGGTTTTTCTCATTATTTATTTATGTTGTATTACCTACTATACATAGAGTATGGTCCAGCCTCATGAACTTAGGGACAGTTGTTAGCTGAAAAAAAGCTTAAGGCTACTTAGTCCGCGGGACGCTCTCTTATTCGCTTCATTTGACACATTTTGAAATAAATTTATAGAATTATTTTTGAAAAATCCTCAAGAGGGTCATTGCTCAATATTATTGCAAACATTTTAAAAGTGTTTTCAGTTTGATATGTCAAAATATGGCAAGATAAGGATTTTTGATTTTTTTAAATTGTTGAAAATACTTTTAAAATGTGTGCAATAATATTGTGCAGCGGCCCTCTTGAGGAATTTTCAATAAGTTAATTATTACATGAATTTATATTTCAAAATGTGTCAAATAGTGCGAGTGAGAGCATTCCGCGGACTAAGCAGCCTTAACAACATAAGTTGTTGTTTTTTGCTTTAATTTTATACGAATAGTTAGAAAATAAAATAGCTCGAATCGCTACCTCCTGCTGTAACGAAACAAATCTCCCGCCACTCCAGTCTCAACGACATCATTCGCCGGGCTTTTACCAGCGCCAATGTAGCAGCCATTCTCGAACCGAATGGTCTGATGCGTGACGATGGTAAAAGACCTGACGGTATGACTTTGATTCCCTGGAAGTTAGGTCGGCCGTTAGTGTGGGACGCGACTTGCGTTGATACACTGGCGCCCTCACATCTTCCAGAGACGCAAATTGCGGCTGGTGCGGCGGCAGTTTCTGCTGAGCGGCTCAAGCGGCGTAAATATGCTAACCTCGATAGCGGTTACATTTTTGAGCCGTTTGGGGTAGAGACTTTGGGACCTTGGGGTCCGGGAGCTCACCGCATTTTCCAAAATTTATCTGAGCGCTTGGTCAAGGCGACGTGTGACCGAAATGCTGGGGTATATTTGGCCCAACGTATAAGTATTGCCATTCAACGTGGCAATGCTGCCAGCATTCTGGGCACTCTGCCAACTGACAGTGGTTTGGAGCACTTGGATTTTCTGTAGATCGGCTTGTGGCCGATCTGTGGTTAATAAAAGTGTTCTTTACTGCTGTAGTAGCTGTAGTATTGTTAGTTTGTTTTTTAAACAAAACTGCATAGAAGTACCCAGTGCGGTATTTTTCATTACCCAAAGTCCAGAGCGGTAGCGAATTATAGCGAAAGTTTTAATAGGCCTTAATCCTGTTTCTAGAAATGGCTTAGTGGCACTTGTCCCCAAAACACCTAAGACATACCTCTGTAAGGTAAACCTAAGATTAGCCGGCTAAACCTAGGTGTAGCTGCGCTTCGGGCATTAGCCGTAACATAATATTATATTACTAGCTTATGCGTGCGGATTTGCCCGCGTGGCCAAATCCTTTCTTAGCGAACGTCTACGCCTTAAAACCTATCTGTACAACTCGTGCGAATTAACTGTGCACTCCGCTGGAATGCGACCCCTCTCCCGCTTCCCCGCGCGGTGCCCCGCATTCGCCGTAAGCGCTCAGTAGCGATAGCATCTTTGTTACCGTTGCGCGCGGCTCGTTTTAATTGTTTAAATACAGCTAAAATCTGAAAGCGAAATTGATGATGACGAATCTAATACCATGTCGGGAGTCGAAGAAATTAATTATAGTAGCGAAAACGTATGCCAAATTTAAACTTAATCCGTCCAGCGGTTTGGGCTGTGCGTTGATAGATTAGTCAGTCAGTCACTCTTTCCTTTTATATATTTAGATAGATACAAGATCTAAGGTAGGAAGGTACCAACTAATTATTTTATTAAAGTACAAGCGAGTGACAAATAATATAATTTCATGTATTCAATTTAAAATTATTTAAATTTTTTTTACATTTTTCATTATATAAATAACCTCACGTGTCTCGACAGACTATAATTTTGGTAAAGTTATAAAAAAAATATGTTAAAAATGTGATGAATAGTAATGAAGAATGAATATTCACGTGTATAATATGTAATTTAAAAGTTACCTATCTTTTAAAAATTCAATTACGATTATAATAATATTAAAATCATACAATTTTAAAACCTACTTATAAATAAAAAGCGTCATTGAGGTCATGACCTGCAGGAAGTGTACCTAAAAAGCTGGCTACATTACCTCTCTGGATGGCCAAACTTATACGTTGGCCGAGGTAAGAGCCAGCTTTTTGGTCATTGGTTGCTACTATTAGGCGCCTGGAAAGCTCCCTAAAGAAAACCACAGCGTCCTTTCCCCAAGGTCCCATAGTCTCTACCGCAAACGGAAGAAATATGTACCTTTCAGTAAAAGATGCATATTTCCTCCGCTTGAGGCATTCCGCGTCCTCAGCCGCCGCCCCAGCTACCCTTGAAGTTTTAGGCAAGTGAGAGGACGCTAATGTGTCAACACAGGTAGCGTCCCACACCAGCGACCTCCCACGGCTCCAGGGAATTAAAGTCATACCATCGGGACGCTTACCATCGTCACGTGCGATACCGTTCGGCTCTAATATAGCCGGCACGTGGACGGTGGCGAGCGCCCGACGGATGACGTCATTGAGGGCGGCATGGCGGGAAAAGCGACCTGCGCTACGGCGGCAGGATAGACCATGGTGACCTCTCCTTTCTATGGAAAAGGAAAGGAAAAGGAAAGGAAAAAAAAGGACTTCCTTTAAATCAGGTGGTCCGTAAGAGATTTCCTTATGTGATTAGACCACCGATTATAATTATTAGAGATCTCTAGTTTTAGACTAAGACTACCGCTCGTTCGAAAGGTACCTCTACGAGAAAATAAGCAAAAAACTCAACGGGATTGTTTTTTTTTAAATGTGTTTAGAATTTTTATCTTGGTTACATAATATTTATTGTTTAAATGGCACCAGCTGGTTTATCATGTACAATTTAAATTTACTCACTTTTACTCGCCACTTTTCTCTTAATTTCTCCATTGTTCGTTGCTAGCACCATGGTTTATTTCTTTTTGGTAACTGAAACAAATAAATGATATCTAATGAGGTTTTTGAAGCAGATGAGCTACAGTTAAGATAGATATGAGCCCGATCCTAGTCAAGTTAAGAGCGTGTATATCGAGTGACGCTCCCTCGCTAGCACTATTTGACAAATTTTGAAGTATAAATTCATTGAATACTTTTTTGAAAATCGCTTAAGACCAGCCCTCCATAATATTATTGCACACATTTTCAGTTTGATATATTAAAAAAATGGCAAGGGGAGCAATATTGAAAAAGTTTTTTTTTTTTCAAAATTCTTATCATGCCATTTTTAATACATCAAACTGAAAACTTTTAAAATGTGTGCAATAATATTATGGAGGGCTGGACTTAAGGAATTTTCAATAAATTAATTCTATGAATTTATGTTTCAAAATTTGTCAAATAGTGCGAGCGAGAGAGCATCACTCGATTATACGCTTTTAAACCTTCCCATTATAGTCTTAGTATTACCTAGATATTCAAGATGTACGAAGTCCTACTACTACTAGACCTAGGTGAAAGCTTAACGTTACTTTAAAATAACCATTTTGTAGTGTTTCGTACCTCTTAAAGAAAAAAGGAAACTCATCGAAGTTAAGCAATGTTATACGCGTACGTATTTGGATAGGTGAAGCTTAACTTTTTGCTGACTTTTTTTGTAAGAAACTCTCGATGAACTAGTCCGACTTGCACTTGTCCGGTTCTTATTTTAAACTATATAGGCATTAGGCATACGTTTGAAGTTGCGGCTGACGATGAAGATGTAAGATGCCTAGAAAGAACCACGTACCTATTTACTCTTGCCTTGAAAATGCCTTTTTATTAAGTGCAATCAGTAAAGTTCACAATATAGGTCAAGTTAAACATCACGTTATAAGTTATGTCACTTATTATCTACATATAATTGGGGTGTCGAATACACAATAAAATTTCGATAACTTCTTATTTCAACTAGCTGGGCCCAGCGGTTTTACCCGCTGAAAAGTAGCCGATGTTATTTCAGAGTCTTTCACCAGTATTTTAAGTCGCGTCCTCGACCTCGACTTTGCTCTATTCGTTTTATTTAATTTTCACTTCACCTTTTTCGAGGAAAAAGGCATTCTAAGTAAAAATAGTGTCTTCTTGACCATTATAATTTGATCTTATAGACCCTTTTCGTGGTAAAATGTTGAGATGAGCAGAGTCTAGGGAGAAGACACGATTAAAATGCGGGTGTTAGACCTCTACACCTTAATTTAATTCAATCAGTTCGGTCGTTTAGGCGCGAAGTGGTAATAAACACACATATCTATACTTTCACATTTATAATATTTGTAAAGTAATTCGAAAAACTTAATAAACGCGTTTTATCTCAAAATAGCTGATGATTCTAAAGATATTTTTGTATCAACGTGAAATCACAGCTTTTTGGTGCCTTTCCACTGAAAACATCCCCTTTTTAAAGCTCAACTGCAATCGGTATTTTTATATTAAACTCCCGGGTTATTATCATTTGGGACACAAAATTTTCGAACACTTTGTCCCAAATGACTACTCTATTTTTATTTATTTTAGTGACATTTCGGAAACCTTAAAACAAATGAAGCTGTTTTGTACAGTCAGATAAAGTAATACGGATCAACTAATACTTTTATATGAGACTTCCTTTGATTTATGATCTCCTGGTACCTTCTTTCTTGTTTTATCTACCTTGCAAATATGTATCGTCATTATTGCTAATGCTCGCCATTCTTCTACTAATTTCAATGTAACAAACACACACAAATCCAAATTTCGCATTTACTTTAATAATATTAGGATAATAAGAGCGTGTAATTTCTGATAACAGCATTATCAAATCATAATATTGACTCTAATAAGTATTGAGACCTTAACCTTTTATCAAACTTGTCCGATTCGGATTACATTTTGCACTTAAAAAAATGTATTTTATATTATCTTCCTTCTGACACCTAATAGAAGTCTCAAATAACCAAAAAGCTGTCTCTTACGTATAAGTTGGGCCATTCAGAGAGGTAATGTAGCTTTTTAGGCACCTTACCTACAGGACACAACCTAAAAGACCTATAGACAATAGTTCTAGATGAATAAGAAATAAATTAATAGCTATGAGTAATAATAATTAATGTAAATTATGTAAATAGGAATGTAAATTTGATGTTAAAAAACATTATCTTCTAAATAATGGAAACCTGATCGATCTGTCAGAGCACAGACAAACGGTTGAACCGATTATGTTGAAATTTGAAACACAGATAGGTTATGAGTTATGAAGTAGACCTCTACTAAGAATGGATTGTTCTTATAATTTATCTTTTACACACATTTTTACATTATTATCTTGCTTCTTACTAATATTATAAACGTGAAAGTTTGTAAGAATGGATGTCTGGATGAATTTTTGTTACTCTTTCACGCCTAAACAGGTGGACCGATATTTGAGCTGAAATTTGGTACAGAGATAGCTTATCCCCTGGAATATCTCATATGCTACATTATAGCCTACCATTTACCGGGGGTAGACTTCCTTTGCAGGAGGTCGTCTAGGTGGGTACCCCAACAGTGCCAGTTATTCTACCGCCTGAGCAGTAATGTGCAAACATTACTGTGCTTCGGTAGGAGAGTAGGAGGGCACTGTAGCTAGTGAAATTACTGGGCTAAAGAGTCTTAACATCTTATGACTCTTGAGTAAGAAGCGTTGGTGCAGTGCACCTAGAATTGCACATCATTGTGAAATTCTGGGTAGCACTGTACTGATTATGGGCAGCGTTATCTCTTAACATCAGGAGAGCGTCTAGCTCGTCTTCTTACTTCTCCACATAAAAAAAAGGCCTGGGCGCAGCTAGTATAATATAATGTTTAAATAGTAATATTATATTAAAGTTTTAGATATTATTAAGTTTTGTATAATTTGTTCTTTTTATGCTAAAACAAATATTTTTCCTTTCTATAAGACATTTCGTGTTACAGTTTTGGTAATCGAGACTTTTTTTATGATTTTTGGGCATATTTGTTAAATATTGTTCACCTTCAGATATAAGTAAGCTTTGCATAGTTTACCTATAAGGTTATGTGACCTAGAAATATTATTAAAATCTAGTTTTTATAGCTACATGGGTAGGAATGTTAACTATACCCAACTTTTATAAAAGACACATTTTTACCAAAATTTTAGCAACACCTTTTTTATTAATTTATGGGGCTATAAATTTGGATAGCAAATTACCGATAATATAAGTTAGTATTATTTGACCCAGGTAAATATATCTAAAAGCGCATCAAAGGTCAAAGTTTTTTAAAATATCTCGTCAATGGCAAGTTTATTCTACTGACTATTAACATTATAAATGCAAAATTATGAATAAACTAAAAAAAAAAAAAAAAAAAAAATTATAATATTGATAAACTCTTCACGCTTAAATGGCTGAACATATTTAGTTGAATTTTGTTATATAATATGAAACTGAAACCTTTTTTTTGATTCAGGAAAAATTGGTTACTCATGATCACCCTACGCTGGGGGCGCGGGGCGGTATGTGAAACAGAAGACAGGTGCGGTGGGTGTGGTGGGTTCCCACTAAAAACCCTGGGGGTGTTCCTACGGGACGCCATAATGCCGGGGAGCTGGTACCCCGAAGCACTCGTCCGCGGTAAGTAGCTTAGACCTGGCTGTAGAACTGGCTCAATACTGGCTTAAGCAGCTTTAACTCTCTCAACAAAATAACTATGTATAATTAAAATATCATGTAGCCATATGACTCGATAAGAAGAAGAAGAAGCTTAGACTTTGGCATAACTCGTACGCTACTATTCAGCATGTAAAACCATTGAACACAATTACTTCTAGTTGCAATGATAGCAATGAATTACCGAGAATATTTTACAGAATGTGTGTCAAGTTATTTGTCAAGTTATGTTGGCTAAATGTGTAAGCTCTTTTATAATAATATTAAGATCATAATTTCATTGTACCACATTTTATGCAAATAAATTTCTTTATTCTAGAAAAATATTTCTTAAAGAACCAAAGGTCAAATAAAAAAAACTCGATAGCTATTCATTTATTAAGATTCAGTTATGTTAATTTTATTTATCAGGACTTATCGCCTAGATATTTCACGTGACTCTTGTGACTTGTGACCCTGTAAAATATTATGAAACTGAACCGAAAACGTGAGATTAGTTACCTATAAAGTAAGTTTATAAAGTAAGTTGTAAAACTAACGTTAAAGGTGTTGCCACTAAGCCGCAGGATCGCGCGGTAAAGCGGATTGAAAATTTTGTATTGTTCGAATTCGTGCGTACCCCCCTGTCCCTGTCACATTATGGCGTCACAAATCCTGCGTCTGTGTGCCGTCAGCTTAAAATTCCTACGCAATTAGTCACGATTAATAAAATTAACATGAGTTCAAATCGTGAAAGCTTAAAGTGTTATAAAATTAACTTATACTGGTATTTAAATATAAGGTTGAGTTAACGAAACGAAAAGTAAATACACTTATATTCAAGGGCATATTCAACGTAACAGCTGCATTTTACAAAGCCTTGATACGAAGCCCTACAGCCTGTTAAATCGATGCCTACAATCCTACACTCGTTACCCTGAGAATCACCTATTGTGTTATGTTTTGTAATGGGTATATAACAACAAAATGTTCTTTAAGTTATTTATTAACAAAATAGGAACCATATTTTTTAAAACTTTTTTATGATAATGCACTCATAACAGGAAAAAAATACAATATTTCTATCCAACGTGGCAGTGCTGCCAGCATTCTGGGCACGCTACCATCTGACAGTGGTTTGGAGCACTTGGATTTTCTGTAGATTGACTTGTAGCCGATCTGTGATTAATTTAAGTGTTCTTTACTGCTGTATTGTTTGCTTGTTTTTTTCTCAATAAAGGCATTTACCACAATAAAATAACTATACTTTCAAACAAAAAAAAATAGATCAAAATCCGTTTATCCGTTTGGGAGCTACGATGCCACAGACAGACTCACACACATACAGATACGTCAAGCTTATAACACTCCGTCGTTTTTGCGTCGGAGGTTAAAAATACAAGATGATCAAATCTGGTGCCCGATCGTAAGCATCATGACTGTCCATATCTGCGCACATTTAAACATTAGTTGTTTAATCATGCCCAGGCCAGAGAGTATGTCAAGGAGGGCTGTAAACTTCACGACCGGGTTTGGTTCGACAGTCTCAGGGGAAAAGGACTATACGGCACAACAGAATTGGCAATCCGTCTGCCGCAACGTACATTTGCCCAACTTGTGATCAATCCTGCCACTCCAGGATTGGTTTTATTAGTCACCAACGAAAGTGCCACGTAAATTCAACGGGTAATGCTTAAACCGTCTGTAATAGACGCAGAGGTCTTTAATGAATCATGCCCAATTACAATTAGCCGGTAACTTTGGTCGGAATACCGTCATGCCTGCTTATTATTGCTTATTGCTTGGCGAATGAATAACTAGCAAACGTGGTACTCTCCCAGCACTAATATTTTTCTTACTCTTTAAATAATGATGAAGAATTCAGCATATTTTAAAGCTCTTACCTCTATTATCCAAATTTCTTCAAAACTTATCACCACGAATAGGTACGAGTACGTCCGCTCATCACTTCACCATTAATTTAAATATTTATTATATATTAAACTAATATACGTCTGTTATTTTACATATGACGTATTTTTACTGATTATACATCACACTTTTAGACGTTCACACATTTTTATTAAAAATGTTATTAATGATTTAATTGTTAAATTCCAATTATAATATGTATTTTTGTCTATAACATGACAAAACCACTACTTTATCAAAAAATATAATATATAAAAAAGTATATTATAAAGAAATGTTTATTTATTTTTTAACACAACAGATCAGTGAGCGAGTTAAAACAAAAATGCTTTTGTAAGAGACAGATTCTGTTGCGGATATAATGATATAAACATTTATCTCACAAGGGTATGTTCAACTTTTGATTCAATGGTTCCGTACCAATTATTAGTTAAATATTTATATTTAGTGTTTAGTATTAATATTTAGTGTGAATTCCACTCCAATTTGTAAGTCTAAGTTTTAGAGGTGGCGCGGATTTCAAACGATACTATTATTGTAATCAGTATTAATTCCACCACCAAATGCATAATAATATTATGTATATTAATATGCATATATTCAGAGTATTATTAACTAATTGTTAGTGTTAATGATCAATATAAATAGATTTTTTATTGATATAACACAGAAAAGTAAAAATTACAACGACTAAATTTAAATATTATAATATTAATGAAATGGTATATTTTTTCTATTCAGTGTTTTTGTAGGAACCGCGATATTTTAAATTAAACTTTGACTATACTTGCTGACGAAAGATGTTTTCGTCAACATCGCAATATACCTAATTTATTTTTTTACTAGAAATGATTTAATAATGTTTTTATGATCCATAGATTAAGTGATAAAAATTTTATAATAATATGAACTACCTTCCTTGTTAACGAGGAATGAAGTTAATTATTTGAAATCACGTTTCAAAACTGGAAATGATTTTGTTTGAACTCTGGCTTTTTGATTACTCTGCACGTGTTTTTTAACGCTATTGAAAAAGGTTTACAATTTGAAATTTATTTTATGCTTCAAAAGTTAGCCTTGAACCACGATCTCATGTGAAATTAAAATACAATGCGGCCGTACATGGTAACAGACTAAACTTAGAAGGCGGGATAAATCCCTCCCTTGCTTCGCTGAACTTCATATTATGTAAATTAGGGATGCTCGCTCTGAATCAATCTTAAGATAGATCTACGAAGAAATAATAGGAAGAAAGATCGATTCTCGACCATACGATCTTTCGATTTTTGTCGATTAAAAGGAATGTGATCTTCAACTAGATCGTATTCCTTTATGATCGTTAAATAAATCGTAACGTTATTCAGATATTCATTCATATAACAGATCTTTGCATCATAACTATAGTATTGACGGGAGGGAACAGAATAACTATAACAAAACAAGATTACAAACTTACAGAGAATGACATTAGTTTTTTTTTTTATTTATAGCAGACTAGCTTATGCTCGCGACTTTGCCCGCATGGCAAAATCCTTTCTTAGCGGAGGTCTGCGTCATAAAACCTATCTATGTTCTTAATTTCAACCCAATCTGTCCAGCGGTTTAGGCTGTGCGTTGATAGATCAGTCAGTCAATCAGTCATTCTTTCCTTTTATATATTTAGATTAAACAAGCGTTTGACCTCAATCTCACCTGTTGGTAAGTGACAATCCAGTGTAAGTTTTAGCACGCTTGTTCAGTAAGAACCTATTTCGACCCTACTTATTTTTTCCTAGTTTCGAGTTACTAAAGCGGTAATAGTATGAAATTTGAAGTCACGAGTAGGGTTTACCCACTGAAAAGTACCCTGTGTGTAGGGAATATCTACATACCGAATTTCAGCTTAATCTGTTCATTCGTGTAGGCTTGAAAAAGTTACAAATACAACTTGGGTATCTTCAAGGCACGAGTGAATAGGTACCTTTCTAGGCATCTTACGTGATCCATCGTCGACCGCATTTTCACTTTCCATCAGGTGGGATATGGTCAAACGTAGGCCTATCTCGTATAAAAAAAAAAAAAATACATACACATATATACATTTCCTTGCAACCAGGTTGTCTGTAGGAGATTGTTTTATGCGATAAGACCGCTCATTGTTTACCTCTAGTTTGGTCTTGTATTTATAACTATTTCTTATAATCTAATATGCAATAAAGCGTTATTATACACTTTTTCATTTATAGGTAGTATTAGTAAGGAGTGTCCAATTCCTTTATGATTTCAATTAACATAAGATACGTCTGTGTCATATGTCTGTTTTTTTTGCCAAAATTGACGTCAATGACATAATAGTAAGTCTATCAATTATAATATTATTATTTTTATATTGTTTATTTTGAGTTTTATGCTGCGCTTCTTCTTCCTTTGACTATTATAATATAACTTCATTTAACATCCCCACTTAATGGGAATTATAGAACTTTTAGTTATATACATATTCGTCACCCACCGTTAATTACAGTGATTCTCACTTATTAAAATGTTTACTAAAAATCCTCCTAATCATTTTTAGGGTTTCGTACCTTTAAAGGAAAAAACGAAACTCTTATAGGATCACTCGTGCGTTCGTTTGTCTGTCTGTCAAGACCCTATATCTCCAGAATGCGTAGAGTTATCGAGTTGAAATTTTTACCATATACGTACGTAGGTCAACGGCCACTTGATGCTCGTGAAAAAATAAATGTCTAAGTTAACGTAGAAAAAAAATACAGCCGTTTTTGCTTTACAAAACGTAATTTTCGACAATCTGAATAATAATTAATTCATAGGGTAGGTACTTGCCGTTGCCCTATGTTTATTATTTTTTGTGTGAAAATATCAAAAAAACCTAAAAATATCATAAAAATAAAATAAGATGATTACGTGAATTTACTCGTAAAAAGGTATTGCAGACCTTTTTTGTATTATTTGGGGTCTCTACCCGCTGATCGTTTATTTATATCTCCGCGTATAATAAATGAGACTGGATAAAAATAGCTCCAAATTATATTTTTAATAAAATAAATATGGTAATAATGCGACAGGTATTTATAGTTTTGATTCCAAACATACTTATATATAATAAACCTACATATAAACATAAACATGCAATTAAAAAAAATGTAAATTTGGAAACCCTTTAAATAACTCGCAATATTCATTATCTACTAGCTGCGCCCAGCGGTTTTGCCCTCTGTAAAGGAGCCTATATGTTTTTCCATGGTCTAAGCTATCTCTATACGAAATTTCAGCTCAATCGGTCCACCCATTCACACGTGAAGAAGTAACAAACATACACACTCACAAACTTTCGCCTTTATAGGTAAATATTTAGCTGCATCCAGCGGTTTTACCCGCTTTACTGTAGCCTATGTGTTATTCCAGGCTCTAAGCTATCTCGTCGGGGCAGCGGATGACTGCTTCGGCGTACCCGTTGCCCCGGCACTATGGCGTCCCGCAGGACACCCCCAGGTTTTTTAGTGGGTATCCCCGCCGCTCCCATCTTTGGCGGGGGAGTCCCACATACCGCCCTGCGCCCCCCGGCGTGGGGTAATGATGCGTAACGCATTTTTCCTGGGATAAAAAAAAAAGGCTTTAAGCTATCTCCATACGAAATTTCAGCTCAATCGGTCCACCCGTTTAGGCGTGAAAGAGTAACAAACATCCTGACATCCAGACATCCATTCTAACAAACTTTCACGTTTACAATATTAGTAAGATATGAGTGTGATAATAATGATATACATACATAATATATCTACTATCCTTTTTTTAAAACAGTTTATATGTAGGCAGTTATAATAATAATTCATAATAATAAATCGTTCATAATTTACCAGTTCCTACAGAATTTATCTAAAAATTGCGAATGAGTGAAATTAACAAACATACATTCATACATCCAAACTTTTTCATCTATAATATTAATATGGGAGGATAAGAAGGATTTATGTTACATATTAAATAATTCACATTTTGCATACTTATATAAAAACCTGTTGCACCGGATTTGCGACAAACTTTGCATAATCAAAAGCTAATTTTAGAGAACAAGATATTAATACTAAGATAATATGACATAATACGTGTAATAATAAACAAATTTACGCGACAATCTTTTTATAATATTAGATAAGAATGTGTTAAATAATTATTATTAACTAATTTGGATTTAGGTTTAATGTTTATCTCATTTTAGAATATTTAAATTAAAGTTTGTTTTATTCCTTTAAAGATCCATAACATTATATTTTTACTTTTCAATAATAATTTGTCGAGTGCAACAATTTTGGTTAGCAAAATGGAACAATGAAATACCGCGTAATTATGTTGACGCAACTTTAAGAATTTTAAATACTTTTATTAAATAAATAATTATAGGTTCAAAGACGATTTATAAGACAATTCACTGGATAATATAGAAATTAAATTAACTATTTATTATGTAATTTTTATTCATTATAGGTTAGGTCGCTTCCAACCGGTACATATGGAAGTCCAAAGGGGAGGCCTATGTTCAGCAGTGTACGTCTTACGGCTGAGATGATGATGATGATAGGTTAGTCTTTGACCACGATCTTTCGTCATGTTAAGCGTAAGCCTCCTTGCCTTCACTGCACATCATGCCGGAACACGGTCACTATGATGGCAAGGCGACACGATTGTGTCCAGTGGGTGGTAACTAGCCACGGCCGAACCCTACAGCCAGTATACCAAGAGAAAAATAACTACAAATAACTAATTATAATAATCATTGATGCGGCATTTCCCCCCAAAAAAAAAATGGGCCAGAATTCAAACTCGGTAATCCAGTTACAACTGCCCTTTTTACCCTATGGTCACCACCGCTTCTTACTTATCGAAAAGCAATGTTTGGCCAAAGATATAATTATAACCACTGTTCTATTGAAATTGTATTGATGTTAAACGCCTTGCCATTGATTTTTATGCAGATTTAATAATTAAGCTGCCTGAAAGAAGGACAAAAGCAAGCAACGTTTTGCATAATTCTATATTAATACAATACTAGTTCTGGCTAGGCTAACCAGCCTAGTTTGACCTAGAATTTTAATAATAAATTATAATACGAGGGTCATGCCAAAAGTAATTAGATACTCAAAAATTATTATGTTAATCATGTTTTATTATTATGTATCATTTAAAGGCATTCAATCTGAGCACGTATACACTTTTTCATGCATTTAAACCATTTTAAAAATACTTTAGTCTACTACTTTTCAGATAGCTTAAAAATGACATAATTTTGGGCTCTTAGCACATCTTCCTTGCTCTCTAATGGCTTGCCTCTTAAATTTTATTTGATTTTGTCAATCAGGTAAATTTTGCAAGATGTCATGTTAGAGGAATATGTAGGGAGAGATAGAAATAACACATTTTTTTACTTAAAAAAATTAAATGTTCTCGCGGAGGTGTGCGGCGCGGCGTCGTCGCGACGTCCAAGAATGTGCCGGAGTCTAGACTTTGGTCGATTGTCACATCAAGCCAATAATACTGCTGGAGCCCAAATTATTACCAACCATTCAAAATGTACTGGTCTATGATCTTTTAGCACCGGAGTAGCAATATGACAGGTTTTACAAAGAAAACTTAGCGACGATTTGTTTCTATGTGCATCGCTCACGGCGACATTTTGTTGGTGTTTGTTAATTTCCAAAGCGCCATGTGGTTGATTGTCGCTATGTTTCGAGATCGTAGTTATAGAGCTATGTTTTAATACCATTAAGTTATATCGTATACGTTTTTATTTTAACCTCCGTCGAATATGTCTATGATAAATGGGCACCAATCTACCCGACGGTCTCGCTACTCATCGGTCAGTTCATACGGTACCCATTTCGAACAACGCCTACGGAAAGAAGAGTGATAATCAGTAATGGTTTGCATCGCTGCTGATTTGTTACCCAATTCACGCTCTAGCCCTACATATGAAATTCATTGGTTTCCTCCCAAAAAAAATTAAAATTTTCTTAGGTGACAGTGGTCGGTGGACGGTCTGTTTTCGCTTTGTATTCAAAGCTTCCTCATCCTCTTTTAAATTCAGCAATCCAATTAAAAACTACTGTTCATGAACAAGCAGACTCACTAGAAGAAGTAATCAAAAGATCAAAACATTAATGGGCTTTAAAAGCTTTTTATAATCATATAAACCATAGCGCAAAAATCACGGCGCCTGAGTTCCATTTTATTAAGCAAATGCACCCCACTTTATCACAGAAAAAAGTATATTGAATAAAAAAACAAATGAATTTAAATATGTTCCATATTCAAATTAATTACTAAAAAAACAGGGTTTACGATAGTGTATAACTTGACAATGTCAAAGTCTCGAGTAAAGAGTATCTAATTACTTTTGGCATGCCCCTCGTATTATGACTGACATAATTCTATTGAGTTAAAATTAATATGGCTTATCGCGAATGCAGGAAAAACTATTTTATCTTTCATTCATACCTATGACCTATAGGTTTGCCTTTGACCACAATCTCGGTTGATGTTGAACGACGATGTGGCTGTAGATTGGTAGCAGACTAAACCTAGAAGGCGGGATAAATCCCTCCCTCACTTCACTGAACATTGTAGCGGAATACGACCATAATGATTGCTTGGCGATACGTTTTTGTCAAGTGGATGGTAACTAATCATTTCTTTCAGTAAAATAAATATAGAATACCGCGATTGCAGGAAAATCTTCTTAGGCTATATTGGCCAATTTACTTTTACAGCAATCACTAGAAAGCCGACCGCAATAAAATGTTCTTAGAAACATTGAATCGTGAAGTTGAAAGGAGTTTCTTAACTCTGTTGTATAATACACAGGTTATGCGACAAAGTTAAGAATGGACTATACCTTTAAAACTGTTCTATGTACCTATATTATTTTGGTAAGCCTTTTTTGTCTGATAATATATTCACTCTTCCTACTATTATTCTAAAGTTAAAATTAAAATGATATTGTAGCATTAAGGTAGTCCTAAGAAATAAAACAAAAAATGTTATAATTTTTAATTCATTAAATTATTATTTACATTTTAAACATACCGCAACTTAATTTATTAATCACATTCCTCTACATTTATAATTAATACATTTTCACATAATACATTAAAGAAAACACCGAAAACAACATATTTCCTTTTACAATAATTAATCGTATTGTAAATCTTTGAAAATTATCACGTAATTATAAATACCTACTTAATTATTATTATAATAATATCATAATTCTAACACAAATAATCGAGACCACCTCCCCAGCAACCCCCCTTTCTATTTTGCAATTTATAGTGTACGTTGTAATTGTACGCAATTAGTACCTAATTAGTACTACCTTTAAATAATTAGTACCTTAACAGGTTCAGAGGTACAGCCAATTGAATTTGGGGTTGCTGGAGAGCACCTCCCCAGCAACCCCACTTTCTATTTTGCAATTTACAAGTACATGTTGTAAATGTACGCAATTAGTACCTAATTAGTACTACCTTTAAATAATTAGTACCTTAACAGGTTCAGAGGTACAGCCAAATGAATTTGGGGTTGCTGGAGAGCACCTCCCCAGCAACCCCACTTTCTATTTTGCAATTTATAAGTACATGTTGTAAATGTACGCAATTAGTACCTAATTAGTACTACCTTTAAATAATTAGTACCTTAACAGATTCAGAGGTAGCCAATTGAATTTGAGGTGCTATGAAAATTCAATTGGCTGTACCTCTGAACCTGTTAAGGTACTAATTATTTAAAAGTAGTACTAAGTAGGTACTAATTGTGTAAAATTACAACATGTACTTATAAATTGCAAAATAGAAAGTGGGGTTGCTGGGGAGGTGCTCTCCAGCAACCCCAAATTCAATTGGCTGTACCTCTGAACCTGTTAAGGTACTAATTATTTAAAGGTAGTACTAATTAGGTACTAATTGCGTACAATTACAACGTACACTATAAATTGCAAAATAGAAAGGGGGGTTGCTGGGGAGGTGCTCTTCAGCAACCCCAAATTCAATTGGCTGTACCTCTGAATCTGTTAAGGTACTAATTATTTAAAGTAAGTACTAATTGGGTACTAATTGCGTACATTTACAACATGTACTTATAAATTGCAAAATAGAAGGTGGGGTTGCTGGGGAGCAGGACGTAAATAATCACTATAAAATTACTTAATTAATTTAAACTCTACGTATAACGAATATACATCTAGATAATCATATAAAATTCTGAATAGGCACCTATGTACATTAGGGTGTCCCGTCGAATGTATGGAAAACATTTTTTTTGAAGCTACGCTAACGCAATAAGTGTCAAAATTTGCGCAATTTGACACAAATCCGTCGAAGATGTGCGCGGCAGGGATACCCACTAAAACACCTGGGGGTGTTCCATAACGCCGGGGCAGCGGGTACGCCAAAGCCCCCGTCCGCGGCCCTGACGGCGTTTGGTCCTCATTGATCGGAGGACCCCTCCGCGGTGGGGTGAAGAGGAGTTTTCATTCCAACCTCTCAAGGGGCTTATTTGAATCTCGTCGAGCCCAGTAATTTCTCTGGTATCATTCCCCTTCAGTCTGGTACACAGGTACCGACGCCTGCATATTAGCGCTAGGAGGATGAATAACTGGCTAAGGTGTTTGCTATAACTAAATTGGTCTATCAATTCATACGTTACACCGTCTTTTTACACATTTTTCTATATTTAATATTTTTTTCACTTCAAAATAATTTTTTTTAAAGATCTAAGCATTAATAGGGATAGACAAACACAGGATGCAACTTTATTTTATACTAGTTTACACTCGCGACTTTGTCCACATGATTAAATCCTTTCTTAGTGGAGGTCTACATCATAAAACTTATCTTTATTTCGAAATTTGAACCCAATCCGTTTAATGATTTAAGCTGTGCGCTGATAGATCAGTCAGTCAGTCACTTTTTCCTTTTATATATTTAGACTTTGTAGAGATTATCACTTCATCAAAGGTACCCTGCTATCCACGGAAGGCTGTGATTGTAAAACTATATTCCTAGATAGGAACATCCTATGCCAATATATGGTCCTAGCAGCGAATGCCAGCAGTAGTAACGATGCTAGCGCTAGTATTATCTGTGATCCTAGTACTAGCTTCGGCCCGATGGAGTATATTAGCTTCAGGTGGTACTGGCTTTTTGGTACTAGAGGTGGCTGTTTCTGAAAAAAAAATTACCTTAGTAAATTTAAATTGTTGATGTTACTTCGGATTATTATCTATGTGCGTGCTTATTTTCATTCAAATCCGTTCAGTAGTTTAAGTGCCATGCACGATCAAGATACACACAGATAGGCAGACAGACATTTTTTACTTTAGTATCGTTCATAAATTAGCCTGTGATTTGAAATACTCCAAAAATTGATTTTGAAATCTTCAATGTACAGAATTTGACCAATTACTTTTTTATTAATTAACCTTCTGCGTTATAGGCGGTTATTAGCCCGCCGCGCCACAGAGGTCGTCAGATATCAAATATCATATAATATTATAAATTGTTAAGATAGGTACTAAATACAATCAAATAAATATAATTGTTTTATTACACTCGTAATATAATATGTAACTGTATGATTGTCTGCGCGGATACGATACGCTGATACCAACGGAACTTTATGTTTAGGAATTATCCTAAATCCAACGAACAGAGATAATATTATTTATTCTGTTTGTGTTTATATTCATAAATACATACTGCATTTTTAAAATATAGTACAAAATTAACCCTAATGTAATTAAAGGAATAAATAAGTAGGTATAAATAAATAAAATAACCGACATTTCCTGCTGTTTGTAGAGAAAGTGTCTAAAAACCGAAAAATACTTGGGATTCTCCAAGGGCAGTGTGAATAGGTACCTTTCTAGGTATCTTACGCGATTCAGGTAGTATGATATTAATTTAAAATTTAACTAATATACCTGACATATCTATAATAACATTACTGCTGCTGTTTGGTCAATAAATGATTCTATTCTATTCATCATCGACCGCATATCTGAGCTTTCTATCAGGTGGGATGTGATCAAACGTGGGCTTATAGTAGTACCTACCTATATGAAAAACAACATGTAGTCGATCCTGCCGCTCCAGGATTGGTTTTATTAGCCACCAACGGAAGTGCCAACGCAACCCAACAGACAGTGCTTAAATCGTCTGCAATAAACGCAAAGGCCGATGATGATATGAAAAAGTGATAGAATACTTACAACTTGGAAATAAGCCACAGGTATGACCATGTCTGAGAAAGGGCTCGTCTGCCCGTTGAACCTCACGTTTCTGATGAACAGGTTCACTTGGATCGAGAACCGTGTGCTCATCGCCAGACCGATTTTCTGAAATCATAAAAAAAAACTTCATTATTTCACTTATAATCCTATCTTCTAAATATAATAAAAGGAAAAAATTACTGACTGACTGATAATAATAATAATAATTGGGGTTTATATCATTGGGGTCTAACAGAACAGGTTTCCCTACTTACACTGTCAGAGTCAAATCACAATTTATAGGTTGTGTGGCGAACCTATATGTTGCAGTTTCAGGTCGCCGAGATTACTACAGGGCCTGCAACATGACCTAACGACTGCCTTCTACATATCTTATAAGAAACAGCCACACCGCTAAACGGATTCGCTTGAAATTTGGAAAGTAGATAGGTTTTATGATGTAGACCTTCGCTAAAAGAGGATTTTAGCTCGCGGGCAAAGCCGCGAGCAGAAGCTAGTAGTCTATAAGTTAAAAACTAGAAACGTCCCGCGATAAAAAAAATATCTCGTGGGATAAAAACTATCCTAAGTCCTTTTGAGTCTCGGACTCGTACTATCTCTGTACCAAATATCATTTTAAACAATTCAGCGGTTTAAGTGTGAAGAGGTATAGTAATATTTAGTATAGATGTGTGATGTGTGTGAATATACGACTCACAAGCTAATCCGATTTAGTTGTATTTATTTTTTAAGTAGTTTAGACCCTGGAATAACAAAAAGGCTGAATTTCAGCGAGTAAAACTGCTGGGTACAGTTAGTTTCTAGTTATCATCAAGTAGAGATACACGCTCTTACTCATTTACATTTTCGAGCATGCTAATCAACACAATTTCAAGCCGCCATCGTACACTTTTGCGCCGATTTGATTGCTTGGAAGTGTACTATAAAAAAAGTTCTTACGTCACCCCGTGGAGTGGTCGTTCTTAGGTCTTTAGCCACGTTCTTGTCTGATATAGATAATTACACCTAATTGACGGTCTGTGATGAATTTTGATCACACCTCGATAACATCTATCCATTTATTGGCGATTAATACAAGTTCACTATATATAAAAACTCATGGACGAATAAATTACTTGATTGAACTTCGTAATAAAGAAATGAGTCTTATGACATCTTTTGACTCTCAAGTAAGAAGCGTTGGCGCAGTGCTCCCAGAATTTTTTTTTAATACAACGCCTTATACTACTTATTGTTATTAAATGTAAATGAAACGTAGATTTTAAATCCATTGTTTTTTTAAGGTTTATGGTGTGAATTTATGTTTTTACGTATTTATTATAAATATACCTAATAATATTATGAGAACTACAATTCCAAAAAAACATACATCTAGTTAGTAAAGATGGAAAAAAACTTTACAACTTATTTTGGTTTAATGATACCGGATGTATTTTGACTAAGATTTTATTTAAAATTGTTTTATGAGAGCTTATGCTCGCGGTTTTACTCGTGTGGCAAAATCTTTTTTAGTCTCTACGTCACAAAAGCATTGAAAGTTTCTACCCAATCCGTAGAGCAGTTTAAGCTGTGCGTCAGTCAGTCAATCAGTCATTTAATTATTTTATATATTTTTTATATGTATATTAGCTGAGTCAGACAGTTTTATCCGCTAAAGATATACTATAGATATAGGATACCTACATATTATGTGTTTTCCAGTGTCTTTAAAAAATCAGCGCAATTAATAGGTCCTAAACGCGTGAAAAAGTAACAAATATTCATACAAAATTTTGCACACTTACAATAATACGTACATTAGAATAAAATAATATTTTTTTGCAAACCAAACATTTACGTAAATAACTTATAGTACTCTATAATCTTTTAATAAAGGTTTAGCGGTTTGGTTAACAGTTGCCGGGCTTACCGCATTAACCTTTAATTTTGCAAAAACAATGATATTTGTATTATGTTATAATAGTATAATTATTAATTATAAAGAATATCAAAATATTCTTACAAACTTTTGCTGTTATAAAATCTGAGCGAAGGATTAGATAGGTAATATAAAATCGGCGTACCGTTAAGATTTTAATAACAGCAATTTTCAAAGTCATCGACCTATGTAGGCTTTAACTGTTATTTCGGAATAAATAGCAATAGCGCACATTAGCGCAATGAAAGAAAAGACAAGAGGATAAAGACAAAAAAAGGAAAATAAAATCCCTGTCCCACACACGGGGGAAAAATAGAGCTAAAACAATTTAAAAAAAAAATACTGTTATTTCGGAAATAAATTGATTTATTAATGAAGCTTTAAAAAATAAATAAGTGCACACAAAAACAGCGAAACCTATATCCTAAACGGTTTTTTACGTTTTTATGAGACATATTTTCGAAAAATTTAAAGGTATTTCTTAATTCTATCTAGTAGGTACATGGTTAGGTTACACGACTAATTTGTGAAATGCCTATTTTGGCCAACGAGGCGTCAGAGGGCTTTACATGATCGTATTAATTAAAAACTGATTTTGAAATAAAACGGCTGACTAGTTTAGGATTAACTCTAACGACTATGGTACTCAAAAAAAAACTCGATTGCGAAAAACTTTATCGTTAGAAAAAATGGCGAAGCTGCCTCTAAATCACCTATATTATACACGATAAACAGCTGGTATTCATGTTAATTAGAACTTGAAACATTTTCGTTAAATTCTGTCATAGATAAGGCTGCGATTATGTTATATTTTTTTTTATTATTATGTTATATCTATAGGTTAAAAAAAAATAGATTTTGCGCGCTTCGACAAACATATTTTGGCCGCTGCGCCTTCGGGATATCGTTGGCCTATAGCAGGCCCTTAACACCATTTTATTTTTCTTGGCTTACAGAGATTGTCAGCAGTGTAAATTTTTGTCAATACGGACTTTTGTAAAGCCAGTAAACGTGTTCCAGCATGATGTTAAGTAAACCAGGGAGGGATTTATCCCGCCTTCCAGGTTAAGTTAGCTACCATCTACGGCCGCAACGTCGCATAACATTACGCAAGATTGTGGTCAAAGGCTTACCTATATTGAATTAAAAATATAAAATATACATACAGGTTCAATGATGATGGAGCTTCCATGTTTCTTCTCATCAGGCTTGATGCCCTCGATCCTCTCGTACAGCTTCGGGTCTGCGTGGAGGAAGTGTGCGTTGGATAGCACTACTGGAAGACCTGGAATTATGGAAAATAGGTTTTTATGACAATGAGTGAAGAGACGAGCAAATCAAGTCTAGTGTCCGATGGAAATCCTAATTCATGATGATGGTTGCAGCAAGATTACCATAATTTTAATTTATAGGCTTATAGTTTATAAGATATTGTGACATAAGTCGTGCAATATTTTTTATTGACATTTTTTATTAAAAAGAAAAATCGAGTTTTTTTTATTGAGAATCTCAAGCTCAAGCAAATGGCTCGCCTGATGACGAATAGTTATCGACGTTATTAGAAGTATGCATCCGTATCGGACAAGAAGATGGATAATAAATAATTTGAAGAGACTTAAAATAGAACTAATAAATAGTAAAATTTAATTGCAAAAGTGCTCCATTGCAGCTTATTTGAATTAATGAATTTTGAGTTTGAATTTGAAGTATACTTTTCCCGCAGTTAAATTCTGGGCACGATAACTACAAAACTTACCTATAAAACAAGGCGACAAATCTGAAACACCATCCATGCAAATCCCCTCGCTGCACAAGCACTCCGTGTCATTATTGACCTGGTAGGACCTATCGCTGATGATGTACTCCAGACCCTCGAAGTCGTACTCCGTCATGACCTTCCCCTTGTAATCCATCTCCAGGATCCTGCAGAATGCTGCTCGGTACAGCCTCAGAGGCTCCGTGCCGTCCATTTCAGTTGGATATCCAATGCCTTCGTAGGCGTTGATGAAGGAGTTGCATTTCGTTCTAGAAAATTTATCGTTATTTCACAAGCGGTTCCCAGTTTTACCCATAATATGATATACTACTCCAGGGTCTAATCTACCTATAAAACATAGGGGTTTGAGAGTTTTTGTGTACAGCGTGGCATTATACCGACTGGTCCGCCATTTTGATTTTAATTTCAAAATCAAATCTTTGTGCTCGTAAAAATATTTTTTGAGAGGTAGGTACTCTGTTACACACTTTAGTGTTATTTATCTACATAAAATTTTTACGACAAAAGCCGAATTCAAATGGGTTTCCTATTGTCAAATAGGAAAACCATTTTGGACTAAATTTGTTTCTGCGGACTAAAGTTGCTACCACACGGGAAGCACCAGCTTTCATATAAAAAATAATAATTAAATCGGTTCACCCAGTCGAAAGTTCTGAGGTAACACACAATAAAATAAATACTCGAATTGAAAGCCTCCTTTTTTAAAAGAAGTTAAAAATAAAGTGTATCTTACCGCTTTTTAGGATTATTGTAGCTCCACTTGTCCAATCCTGGACACCCGTTCAAGGACTTAACGGAGAATCTTTCTTCGTTCTTACTGCTCAGCTCAAACGACAGCTTTGCTTTCTTGTCGTATAACTGAAATAAACAAGCAACTTTGTAATAATTAATTAATTATGTGTATTCTTGTGAATGAAAAATAGTATATTTGTTTACATGTGTTATGCTTTAGGCGACGAGTCTCTTTCTTCTAAATTATAAAAGGAGAATGACTGACTGATCTATCAACGCACAGCCTAAACCACTGGAAGGAATGGGTTGAAATTTGGAACACAGATAGGTTTTATGTAGCAGACCTCCGCTAAGAAAGGATATTACTACGCGGGTAAAGCCGCGAGCGTAAGCTAGTTTCTAATAATCAATTATGTTGTTAAGTCCATACATTTTAATAACACATGTATTCATAAAATGAAATTTAATGTTTCAGATGTTTAGGAAAATGGCGCTTCAAAACTACACTTACTTAAATTTAAGGTAACGAACGAATGTGCTTGTCGAAGTTTTAAAACTTCTTTTTTCGTAATCAGCTGATTGGTGAAATAATATTTTATAATGGAAATCAAAGGAAATCCACATGTACCGTGTACTTCTACTAAATTTGGAAAATATTTTAATAATATTATATCGATAGTTATTTTCAAAAGCTCTTTCATAAAAGTATCTTAACTCTAATAAATATTCATTAGCCCTAAAATCTAAATAAATGGCAATAGTGGTCATTAAAAAATAATTGCAACAAAAAACTTGCTTGTTACGCACATTCTACGTTATAATTAACATGTTGCGAATTAAAAACCAGTTTAAATATTATTATTAACCGATGCCTTCGTTAAATGTAGTTTTAGTAGTATTTCCTGACAATTATTATACATAATTATAAGTTTTATTATATTTGAATAGGCATTTAGAAAAAATAAATTGAGAAAACCCGCTTTAAGAATTCTTTATTATTTTTAGTTATTAAATAACTTTTTATGATTATCTTAATTACATCTTTGATTAATACTTAAACCATTCTATGTAGCGATTTTCAATTATGTGTAAAATTTGAATATATTTAAATATTTAACAAGGTTGTAAGTAAACGTGAACAACAAGTGAAATTAAAAAAAATACTACTTTTTAAAAACAACAACTTTTATTATTACCATCTAGCATCAAAGTACTCGTCAAGACGAATCAAATGAGCCCAAACTCGATGGGGTTACGTCGTTTAATTACGGAGTTCCATATTAACCTTTTCTGGCTTTGGCCTAGGCTTGTCTTTTCAACACATGGACAAAACCGTGTCGCCAAGTGGTCATATTACGACTCTGGTACGTTCGGTAAAGGCAGGAGGGATTTATTCCGATTTATTCCACCTTCTAGGTTAAGTCTGTGCTATCTACAGCTGCATCGTCGCTTAACATCACGCTTGATGGTCAAAAGCTAGGTACTATAATGAATAAAAAAAGTAGTCTGCCAAAAAGTCTTCAAGAGCGTCCACTAAATCGGAGTCGTATTTTTAAAAAATCAAGATATAGATGTCGACAATCCAAATATATAAAAGGAAAGTGTGACTGATTAACTGATGATGAAAATAACTAGTTTATTATATTATTCCGTGGAAGTAAAACGAACATTACGTTGGTCCAATTCAATGTAATTTTTTCAATAAGACATAAACAAAACATATTCCATATTCAAACATATAAAACGAGTAAATTAATATAAAGGTTAGTTTGAACTACAACAGAGGTCTAACACTGGCCCTCAAACTAAACTTACTATATATCAAACATTAACCAACTACATTACTATTTAACCCAAGTTGGTTAACACATTTACGCGTTTTATCCCCGCTAAGAGGTTTAGTTAATACGTCCGCCATCATATCATTCGTACACATATATTGCAGATCAACAAACCCTTGCTTAACAATGTCTTGTACGAAATGATGACGAATGTCAATATGTTTCGTTCGGGAGTGATACATCGAGTTTGTTGCCCTGGCCAACGCAGATTGATTATCATTATAGATACGTACAGTAACGTTAACGCCAAGACATTCATGCATAAAACTCCTTATAAACAAAGCTTCCTTACAAGCATCTGATAGACCTAAGTATTCCGCTTCCATGCTTGAAAGTGCTACTGTTTTCTGTTTCCTGCTTTGCCAGCTGATAGCACAGTTACCAATCTTGAAGATGTAACCAGTAAATGACTTCCGGTCCAGCTCATCAGAGCCCCAGTCTGCATCTACATATCCACTGACAGACAAACCACTCTTTTTATAAGTTAAACAATGGTTCAGTGTACCTTTCAGGTAACGTAATACTCGCTTCGCAGCCTTCCAGTGATCCTCTCCGTAGCTTTCGTTAAACTGGCTGAGGACACTCACTGCGTGCGAAATGTCCGGTCTTGTACAAACAGCTATGAACATCAGACAACCCACCAACTCTCGATACTGCAAGTTTTCACATTTGGAGTCATTTTTCAACAGTTTCAAACCACACTCCATTGGGGTAACAGCCGGTTTACACTCGGCCATATTAAACCGTTGTAAAACATTTTTAATGTAACTTGACTGATCCAAGGTGAAACCACCTTCTTCCTTTCTACAAAGTCTCATGCCGAGAAAGTGATGCGCTGGCCCTAAATCTCTCATATCGAATTGAGACATCAGCTGTTTCTTGATTGTAGACTTATCAATCTCATTATTTGAAAATAAGATGATATCGTCAACATACAGACAAATAAAACTCAAACCTCGAGCAGTATTTCTCATGAACACACAAGGTTCCGACGAAAACTTCTTAAATTTCAGTTTTCTTACTAATACGTCATTTATTTTGTCATACCAACTTTTGGACGCTTGTTTAAGACCATAAATTGCCTTATTTAGGCGATATACTTTTGTAGGATTCCTCTTGTCACGAAAGCCTTCTGGTTGCTCCATATAAATGGTTTCAGACAGATCACCATTTAAAAACGCTGTCTTAACATCAAGATGATCCGCCTCCATGTTATGTTCAGCGGCTAGAGCAAGTATTGTCCTTACAGTTGAGTATCTGACTACAGGTGAGTACGTCTCAAAATAATTTTCTCCATACCTTTGTGTATAGCCCTTGGCTACCAAACGAGCTTTAAATCTCAAAACTTCACCATTAAGTCCTCTTTTCTTCTTAAACACCCATTTACTCTTCACAGTCTTTTGTCCTGCCGGTAAATCAGTCAGTGTCCAACATTTGTTGACAATAAATGACTTGTACTCATCGTCCATCGCCTCTCTCCATTTCGCAGATTCCTCGCCTTCCAGCGCCTCCTTCACAGTGAGTGGCTCGTCGTCAGCACGATCTACTTCAGCCACGAAGATGCATTGTGATGCCAGCTGAGCGTTCTCGTCGTATTCCAACGACTCGTACGACGACGATTCATCTGGAATATAATTTTCATCGCGAAAATCATCTGTTTCACTACTGTCAGTAACATCTAGAGACATATCTCTACTTCCATCTGCCTGCCCAACTGATTCATCAGCTCCAGCATTACTTGGAGTTATAGAATCATCATTTGAATCTAAATGTGCAGGGTCTACTACACTAACAGGCTGACAGTTACATTTAGATGGAGAGATGTGGACAAGTACATCACGTTCTTTTAAAGAACCGTTATCCTTCTCAGGACGATAGAAAACATTTTCCAGAAATGTTACATTTCTGGCCTTCGTTATGCATTTCATGCTCGTAGGGTCAATGAATCTATAGCCCTTGGTGTCTTGACAATATCCTACAAAAATGCACGGTTTAGTTTTTGCATCAAACTTCTTTCTGTTTTCTATCCGTATATGAGCCATACATCCAAATACTTTAAGGTGAGTTAGATGTACCTTTTGTTTGGACCATTTTTCTTCGGGCGTAGTTCCTCTAACAGCTTTCGTGGGGGACCTATTTTTCAAATATACGGCGGTGTTTACAGCTTCCGCCCAGAAGCTTTGATCCAGCCCGGCACCAAGAAGCATGCACCTGGCTTTCTCCACGATGGTGCGGTTGGCTCTCTCTGCCACACCATTCTGTTCTGGCGAGTGAGGAACAGTCGTCTCATGGCGAATACCGTGTTTCTTTAAGAAATTCTGAAAACGAGTATTAATAAATTCAGTGCCGTTATCGCTACGAATGCTTTTCAGTGTTTTCCCGGTCTGATTTTCAACTAAAGCCTTAAACTCCATGAATTTAGTAAAAGCTTCATCTTTAGTTTTCAGAAAATAAACAAAAGTCTTTCTCGAAAAATCATCTATAAGTGAAAAGAAATATCTTGAACCACCAATCGATTTTTCCGGCATGGGCCCGCATAAATCCATGTGCACTAGCCCTAATATCTCAGTCGCACGACTGAAAGACTTTTTCGGGAATGGTAATCTAATTTGTTTACCCTGAATGCAAGAAATACAAGACTCGAACGTAGAAGTATCGTAATCTATTCCAGAGTTCATACCTTTTAGGACTTGCATACTACGCACGTTAAGGTGACCGAGTCGTTTGTGCCACTCTACTTGTGACGCCTTTTGGGTTTGTGATACATCCTCTTGCACCGCTGGCGAAGCTTTTGAGCCTGTTTGACTCTCCATCGACACAGCCTCATTGCATTCTGTAAAAGCTGAACAATTATTATGCCCTACAACTGATGTATCACTCCGCTCAGACTCTACAGTTTCAAGCCTATACACACCACATTCGCGTTTAGCTGACGCTATCAAGGTATCATTTTTATATATTTTACAATTTTCATCTATAAAAATAACTCTGAAACCTTTCCTTGTCAAAGCACTAACAGATAACAAATTGGTTGCCAAATTTGGCACGTAATAGACATTACTTATTGTCTTTACACTATGCTTTAAGGTTACTATCACATTGCCGCGACCGCGAGTAAAGAGTTTTTCACCATTCGCCACTTTCACTTCAGTTATGAAACCAGGCACAAAATCAGTGATCATGTCCCTGTCGTTACACATGTGGTTGCTGGCACCGGAGTCGACAATCCACACATCCTTACGCACGCACGTCGATAATGCAGTTAACATCGCCTCTCCGTTACTATTCTCTTTCTTGTTACTTGCTCCCCCCTTGCATTGTTTTGATGTGTGTCCTAACTTCTTACACTTGTAACATCTTATTTTCTTATGTGAAACAAGCGCTGTTGTTGAGCCTTCTTCATTTTTGTTACCGCGCCGCTGTACTTCCTGCATCAATTTGGCTTTTACAATTTCACTTGATAGTGAAATATTTGAGTTTTCTAGTGCCATGATTAAGGGATCATATTCGGCAGGCAAACCGCTCAACATTAAAACCGCGACAAAATCATCATCAAGAGGTGACTGAATGTCGCTCAATTGTTGACTCACATCACAAATTTTTGTAATATACGCCTCCATGTCTTTGAAGTCACTCAATTTGGTGGCAAACAATATTCTGAGGAGACTTAGTCGTCGCGTAAGGCCTTTATCCTCATAAGCCTTTTTCAAATTGGACCAGGCTTCACGGGCTGTCTCCGCCTTTCGGACATGCATGTATGCAGCTGGCTGTACTGACAAACAAATTTTTGCCAGTGCTTTCAACGACCTTTTCTTAAAATTTGGGTCTTTTTCAGCACTTTCAGCCTCATCCTCGGAGATAACATCCCACAGGTCTTCATGTATGAGCAGCATTTTCAATTGAAACTTCCAGTTTACATAATTTTCATACCCTTTTAGTTTTTCAATTACTGGTATAGCTGCTGCTGCAGGATTACCTGCTGTTGAAGCCATGTTCTCGTGAAAGGACCATAACCTGATGAAAATAACTAGTTTATTATATTATTCCGTGGAAGTAAAACGAACATTACGTTGGTCCAATTCAATGTAATTTTTTCAATAAGACATAAACAAAACATATTCCATATTCAAACATATAAAACGAGTAAATTAATATAAAGGTTAGTTTGAACTACAACAGAGGTCTAACAACTGATCTATCAACGCACAGCTCAAATCACTAAACGGATTCGCTTGAAATTTGGAACATAGATAGATTTTATGACGTAGACCTCCGCTAAGAAAGGATTTTATCACTTATCAGTATAATATAATTTGTACTGATACTGAAATGCCTTAGGAAGTAGTAAATGCACATACCCTGTCCAAAATGCCAATGACATCGAAGGTGACGAGCCCAGGCATGATGGTGTTCCCCAGGTTGATGAGAGGGTCCTGGTACCCCCACAGGTACTCTTTGGCTGGCATGCGGACTATGGCCTTGCTCTGCAGCCGGCTGGTCAGCATGTTGAAGGCCATGCGCGGGATGAACGAGTAGGTGCTCACTTTTGAAGCTAGACTCTGGGAGAATTGGAACAATGGTCAAAAAAATAGAAAACTAGCTGTGCGCCTGCCTATTAAAAGAGATTTTTTCCTATGGGATATATCGTAGTCTTAGGCTAGAAAGCAAATTTATTTATTTTACTTTTAGCACTGAATATCTAAATATACCATAGAATTTTATGAATATACCATAGAGAGAAACAAAGCTGACCGAACCAATTATCTTGTGCGTAAAGTCAAGCGAATTTATTGTTACTGTGACAGTTTTTTATGGACCCGTCTCTATCAATCGCCTGCAAAAATTCAAATTTTGATTTTTGACTAAATATCGTCAGTTAAATAATATAGCAAAATAAAATAATTCTTCATTATCAGACACATGGTCCATAGTTTACAAATATACACGACACAATTAAAAAACAATTGCGTGTTAAAAAAGATATAAAATATTGAAAACAACTAATGGTTTAACAATAATTCCATACTAAATAATAAATCCATATAATAATATAATTTATTTTATAATACAAACTTGAATACTTACCAGCATAGCCAAATTAGGCATGGTAATGTTGACATCTTCAGGTCTGGCCACCGACTCTTCCTCCAGAAACCTGGTGTAGATCTTGGGCGAGTAATGGATGGAATTGGTCTTGAAGTTAAACTCTACGTTTTCATTCTGCCGCATTTCTCTAGAAAGGTACTCGATATTAGTGCAATTCAATTCTTTATTACAATTCCCTTAGAAAAAATTAGTGTAAAATCTTAAATTATGTATATCAAAAATATATAAAAACACATCATGGTATGGTAATATGTACTGCTGATGGTCTTAAAAATCAATAGATAAGTCAGGTGTTAATCTAAGGACCCTGTTGGGCATAATAATATGCAAAATACGTACATTCTCAAAACTTAAATTGCAATGTAAGACATTAAAGCTACTAATAAATACAGATTAATTAAGGTTATGTAGAGGTACCCTATGAAAAGGGCTAATTCAGGTCGCCGAGATTACTACAAGGCCTGTAACGTGACCTAACGACTGCCTCCTACATATTTTATAGGAAACAGCCGGGTCCCACAGTGCCTTCCAAAGCACGTTAGCGTCCAGGCGATATTTTTGTGCCACACTGAGATTTGAACCCAGAGCCTCCGGATTACAAGCCGGACTCTGTAAGTTAACCATAAATACAATATAAATACTCACTGATATGTAAAAGGTCCGACCTCTTGGACCTTCAGTTTGTGATCAATACCCGCCTGGAACCTGTCGGCGTTCGTGATGTTAAACACATACACCGACAGATGGATGCTGTCGAACTCTTCCGTCAAAGCCTCATGGGTGAAAGTTCCGTAGTCTACTCTTATACACTGAAAAAAAAAACAAGAATTTAACAACAAACGTAAAAGTTATTTATTTTATTTTATTATTCAGCACAACGCTAAGACTAACTCAATGCTAAAAAAGCATTTTCTACCAGTTGACCTGTAACTGGAGAAAATTTATATGGATAATGGAGGAGTGCAGACAATGTCATGGACAATAATTAATAAATTAAAATTTACCTATTTAATTTAATTTTTTGTTAATCGCAGGTTTCAGAAACATAGGTAAACTTGCGCATATTTTTTTATTGCGGTTTATTCTCCAACAGAACATGTTACCCTTCTTATTCTGTCAGAATCAAATCACAATTATAGGTTGTGTAACCAACCTGATTATCATGTTGCAGTATCAGGTGGCTGAGATTATTACAAGGCCAGCAACTTGACCTGAGGACTACCTCCTATATAACACAGAATATAATAATAGAAAACAACCGGGACCCACGGTGCCTTCTGAAATACGGTAGCTTCTAGTCCCACACTAAGATTGGTCTTATAATTTGGAATGGATAACAAGACAAACGTTCGACTACTGGATAATAATAATTGTTATTTTATTATTTATTGCAATAAGGACCACATTGTCCCATAAGTCCGCACGTTAATAAATGTTAAGCTCTGATTTTATTAACACAAACCCGCATTTAACAACTACATGCAATAATAATAAATAGCCCTTAATTAAGGCTATGTCTTATAGAACGGGTTTTCCTAATTACATAGCAGAGGTAAACTCAATTGGATTGGTTAAACTAACTACTTTGACCGATATCTAGCAAATTACATTCCTTTTTCGTAGGCTTTAATTTTTAACTGACGAAATAAACGGAGGTTTACAAGTCACCGCGTATTTTTTTATGTATAACGCATAACTTTTCGCAGAGTAATCCAATTTCTATTCTTTTTTATCGGAAAAGGAGAGAGTGATCCCATATAAATTTAGAAAAATCATCAAATACCTTTAAATTATAAACCTCAAAGCCTTGCACCGTGGACTTTTTTGTCTCCGTGCATGTATTAATTATATTGTACAAATATTAATTTTATGTATGAACATTAATCGTAAATGATGAAAATTACAGAACTCTTTTTTTTTTATGTGATGAAGTAGAAGACGAGCAAGACGCTCTCCTGATGTTAAGAGATAACGGCTGCCCATAATCAGTACAGTGCTACCTAGGATTTCACAATAATGTGAAATTCTAGGAGCACTGCACCAACGCTTCTTACTCAAGAGTCATAAGATGTTAAGACTCTTTAGCCCAGTAATTTCACTAGCTACAGTGCCCTCCTACCGGAGCACAGTAATGTTAGCACATCACTGCTCAGGCGGTAGAATAACTGGCACTGTTGAGGTACCCACCTAGACGACCTCCTGCAAAGGAAGTCTACCCCTGGTAACTCATTGGTAATTTATATTTTAAAATAAAATAGTATTATTTATATTAAAATTATTTACTTTCGTTTTGGACTTATTAATTTAGTGATATGTAAATACCTATGTACGTAAATCAGCGTAACTAATCAGGTGTTTTAATTTGGTTTTAATAAATGGTCTGACAAATACTTACAAATTTGGCGATTATCAACACGGGGTCAACGAACAACAGCCCAATGTCGATTATGCCAAAACTTATGCCTAATATTATTAATAACGCCAACTTTCCTGGAAAGAAACATTAATTATAAATAATCATTATTCATCTCGCACGTAATGCTAATTGGGTTATACATGATAAAATGTATTCAAAAACAAGTTTGGACGAAAATATCTTTTAACCTTTCCACTGACCAGAAGTAGAATAACTAGAAAATACCTTAAATTTAGTATAAATGTAAGGTATTTTCTAGTTATTTAAAATTAAGGTAAAAGGATACATGCATTATTAATTAGGCTATATTTGGCACACACAGGTTTTCCAATAAATCATATCACACCTCCGTTTTTAAACATTTTTTTTATGTTAGAAAAAGACACCCTCTAGAGCTTCACACGTCAAAATAAAGCCATGATGACAACTTGGCAAGCTGGTTTTGTCTAGTGGGTGGTTAATATTTAACAAATTTGATTCATTATATTATTTGAATGAGATTAATGGTATTATTATGAATATCAAATTATCTTAACGATGCATAATATGCATATTATACATTCAATGAATAATTTAATAAAATTGTATTCATAGGTTCAAGCAAATAGTTGTAAGTCTTGTGTAAAACTTCCTCAGAAGTACTGAGAGATTGGACTACAATTTCATTGTTACCGTTTTGAGACGGAGTTGTGAATGAAGCCTAAAACAAAGTCTTGTTTAAAACGTGTTATTTTTAATAATAAAACTTACTTCGGGACATGGGCCGATGGTGTGGCCGCTCACTTTTGGTGAACCCCATCCTTATTGGCGTAGGTCAAGTTACATGTTCAACTCTGAAGACAAAGAAAAATATGACATTAATATATTGAAAACAAGAAATTTTTAGTATATTTTAACATATTATATGGTTTAATTATGGTTTTGGTTACATAATATAATTAAAAAATAGAATACAATTCAATCATTTTCTCATTTCAACTTAAATATGTCAAATTATATTATTATACCAAAATATTATTAAACTAAAATATCAGGACCTTTTTTCATATTGGATCGTTTATTTTTAACTCAAGTGTAAATTTTTCTCTCACTTATTAAGGCGCTATGGTAAGTGAAATGTATGTTTTTCAAAGCCTAATATAGCAAACTTTTAAGAAGATCTACTACTTTATATTTTAGTATGTGTAACTTCAATCTTTGAACAAGAGATCTTAATTAACAGAAACATGATAATTGTTTTTTTTCTCGATAGTTTTATTTTTTTTAAATATGCCTAATTTTCTTCCTTCCATTTAAATATTTGTAAAACTAGGACAAAAATAAACATTTAGAGTACTTTATTTGATACATAACATTCAAACGGATGGCTATATATAGGTATTTTATCGATAAGTTTATTTAATGATTTTTAATTGAATTTTAATTCCCACTGAGCATTACCGCACGCACTCAGAACGCCGGTGACCACTGTCAGCGTCGGACCTGTGCACTTCGATCTCACCTCCACTACGATTACACACGCGCGTTTGAATTATTTAGGAGTACTTACATATATTGTGAATTTCCAAATCTCAGAAGCGTGTAGGGGGTTTAATTTATTTGTAATTAGATAATAAATATTATAATCTTTATTTTGTCCTTCTAGTCGATTATTAAAAAATATAACACACACGTACTATATAAAATAAATTAGATTAAATTAATTTAAATTAAATATTATTATAAGTTAATAATTTAATTAGATTAAATTAATTTAAATTAAATATTAATATGAATTAATTATTAAATACGATTAAATTAATTCACATTAAATATTAATATAAACTAATTATTAAATTAGATTGAACTAATTTAAAATAAAATCAGATAAATTCGAAAAAAAATCAGATAAATTCTGAAAAATTCTGATAAATTCGAAATAATCAGATAAATTCGAAAAAAAATTAGAAAAATTCTGATAAATTCAGATAAATTCGAAAAAATCAGATAAATTCGAAAATTCATCAGATAAATTCTGATAAATTCAGATAAATTCGAAAAAATCAAATAAATAAAAAAAAATCAGATAAATTCTGATAAAATCAGATAAATTAGAAAAAAAATCTGATAAATTCTGATAAATTCAGATAAAATCAGATAAATTCGAAAAAATCAGATAAATGCGAAAAAAAAAATAGAAAAATTCTGATAAATTCAGATAAATTCGAAAAAATCAGATAAATTCGAAAATTCATCAGATAAATTCTGAAAAAATCTGATAAATTCAGATAAAATCAGATAAATTCGAAAAAATCAAATAAATTCGAAAAAAAATTCAGATAAATTCTGAAAAATTCTGATTAAATCAGATAAATTCGAAAAAATCAGATAAATTCGAAAAAAATTCAGATAAATTCTGAAAAATTCTGATAAATACGAAAAAATCAAATAAATTTAAAAAATCAGATAAATTCGAAAAAAAATCAAATAAATCCTGAAAAAATGTGGTAAATTCTGATAAATTCAGATAAAATCAGATAAATTCGAAAAAATCAGATAAATTCGAAAAAAATTCAGATAAATTCTGAAAAATTCTGATTAATTCAGATAAATTAAAAAAATCAGATAAATTCGAAATAAATCAGATAAATTCAAAAAAATCTGGATTCTGAATTTTTTCGAATTTATCTGTTTTTTTTTCGAATTTATCCGATTTTATCTGAATTTATCAGAATTTACCAGATTTTTCAGAATTTATCTGATTTTTTTTCGAATTTATCTGATGTTTTCGAATTAATCTGATTTTATTTGAATTTTTCAGAATTTCTGATTTTTTTTCGAATTTATCTGATTTTTTCGAATTTATCTGAATTTATCAGAATTTTTCTATTTTTTTTCGAATATTTCTGATTTTTTCTGATTTTATCTGAATTTATCAGAATTTACCACATTTTTTCAGAATTTATTTTATTTATTTTCGAATTTATCTGTTTTTTTTTTCGAATTTATCTGATTTTTTTAATTTATCTGAATTTATCTGATTTTATCTGAATTTTTCAGAATTTATCTAATTTTATCTGAATTAATCTGATTTTATCTGAATTTATCAGAATTAACCAGATTTTTTCAGAATTTATTTGATTTATTTTCGAATTTATCTGATTTTTTTTCGAATTTATCTGATTTTTTTTAATTTATCTGAATTTACCAGATTTTTTCAGAATTAATCAGATTTTTTTCGAATTTATCTGAATTTATCAGAATTTTTCTAATTTTTTTTCGAATTTATCTGATTTTATCAGAATTAACCAGATTTTTTCAAAATTTATCTGATTTTTTTTCGAATTTATCTGATTTTTTTAAATTTATCTGAATTTACCAGATTTTTTCAGAATTTATCAGACTTTTTTTAGAATTTATTTGAATTTATCAGATTTTTCTGAATTTATCTTAATTTATCAGATTTTTTCTGAATTTATCTGAATTATTGTTTTAATTTAATTTAATTAATTGGTCCAATTTAATTAATCTAATCTAATCAATTAAATGTAATCTAATTTTGTTTTTTTTTTCAACAAAAAATACGTGTATCTATAATATTTATCTCGTGTCTCATTTTTTCGATCTTGTCCAAAAATTTTAGCACATTGTAACCCCCGACGCAAAATCGACGGGGTTTTATAAGTTTGACGTGTTTGTGAATGTGTGTGTGCTAACTACATGCAAAGAATCAATCACCAAGGGTCAATGACCGCGCACGTTTTACGATAAGCGTACGCCACACGTTTCCAACGGGCGTTCTGAGCAACTTTTGCCCGCACTAAATACCTAATCTGCTCGTAAAGCCCCGCCTTAATTGTACTCGTATTACTAAAATATCACAATTTTATTTTTAATATAATTATGCCATGTTACATGTTATCTTAAGATCGAACTATGCTTTTATTAGTTTAATCTATAAGTCAAACTATAATTAATACTATTTTGCATACTCATACAATAAAAACGCGATAATCATGAAAGATCTTGAGTATTTCATAATAAAAACTTGTCCAATAAAAAACTGACGCACTTAGCTTTTTTGGCGACTTTCTATATTATATTATTAACTATTGTTAATTAAAAAAAACTCCCATCTTTGTCAGTAGCTATAATTAATTGATGTTATAAACTACACCTAATAGTTTATAACAATTTTCTTTCACAAAAACATTTTTTTTAAATAAAAAATGTTTGTAAACTATGCGGGAGTATTTAGATTCATCTTTGTAAATAACGGTCGGAACGAAGCCGAAATAAATACAACTGAGTTTATGCCATTTATTTTTAAAATAATTTTACCGGCTAGCTTGTAAATTTATATACAAATTACTAAAATTTTTATAATTAAATTAACCACCATAATACAAATATTAAGTTGCAAAGCTTGGGGTTAGGTGGCGCTGTGTGAAATGTCCTAAATATTTATTTATTTTTAATTATTTAAATTTATTATTATGTGAAACCAAATGAGACTAAGAAATATTTTTATAATTATTATTCCAAACGGACAAAATCGTGAATTTTCAGGTTACGCGTCTAAAATATTCGACCATAAGGCCGTCAACTTAGATCTGTTAATGATAATAATAATTATAATAAACCATTGAATTTGCATTAAATTGGAGTATTTAATCATGCGAATTACTAATTTAATTTATTGAAAGGTTAAGGAAACCAGGAAATTCTTGCAAAGATTTTATTAAATATTTATTTTTAGGTTATTTAGTAAATCTGAAAATCAGCGCTGCGAAGTGATTTTGAGGTCAGTTCTGTGCGCATGTTAAGCACAAAGCTAAGTTAAAAAAAGACTAATAACATAGTTAACTAATAAGTATTGAATTATTTTTTATTAGTAAACTTGTTTTGAAAAGTATTTTCATGAGACTTAAAAAATGAATAAGGGTTATATTATTATCATCATCATCAGCCTATGTTCGTCCACTGCTGGACATAGGCCTCCCCCATGGCACGCCACTCAACTCGGTCCTCCGTTTTTCTTCTCCACCCACCCCCAGCGACCCTCCGAATATCATCGCCCCATCTCGCCCATGGGCGCCCTACACTACGTTTACCGAGACGTGGTCTCCACTCGAGAACTCGTCTACCCCAACGGTTATCGGTTCTACGGCAAATGTGACCAGCCCATTGCCACTTCAGTTTGCTAATCCTTTCTGCTATGTCGGTAACTCTGGTTCTCTGTCGGATCACCTCATTTCTGATGCGATCCTTCAGAGAGACACCGAGCATAGCCCGCTCCATAGCTCGCTGAGCAATTTTAAACTTATGGACTAGTCTCACCGTAAGTGTCCACGTTTCTGCGCCGTACGTCATGACAGGTAGGACGCATTGGTTGAAGACCTTAGTCTTCAAACACTGCGGTATGGGTGACGAAAAGATTCGACGAAGTTTACCAAATGCAGCCCATCCCAACTGAATCCTCCGATTGGCCTCCCTCTCAAAGTTGTTTCTACCCAACTGCACTGTTTGCCCAAGGTATACATACTCCTGAACAACTTCGAGAGGCAGTCCATTTACGAGAATCGGTTCCGGAACGACCCGATCATTGAACATCACTTTGGTCTTGTCTATGTTCATCCGGAGTCCGACTCGTTGGGAAGAGTCAGCTAGGCTGGTTAGCATTTGCTGTAAGTCTTGCAGCGTTTCCGCCATGATGACGATGTCGTCCGCAAATCTCAAGTGAGAAATGTACTCGCCATTGATGTTAATGCCATGTCTCGTCCAGTCCAGTGTCTTAAACACGTCCTCTAGAGCGTTGGAGAACAATTTGGGGGAAATAACGTCCCCTTGCCTCACACCTCGTTTCAAAGGGATATGTTTAGTCTGCTGGTTCTGGACTTGCACAGTCATTGTGGCGGCATCGTACAGAATTTTCAGCACTTGGATATATCGCCAATCGACTTGACATCGCTGCAGAGACTCCAAAACAGACCAGGTTTCGATGGAGTCAAAGGCTTTCTCATAGTCCACAAAAGCTAGACACAGGGGCTGATTATACTCTTCGGTCTTCTGTATAATCTGCCGCACCGTGTGGATGTGGTCTATGGTGCCATAACCTGATCGGAACCCGGCCTGTTCCGGTGGCTGGAACTCGTCGAATCTACGTGCGAGACGATTTGTGATAACCCTTGAGAAAAGCTTATAGACTTGGCTCAAAAGCGAAATAGGTCTGTAGTTCTTCAAAAGGGTTTTGTTTCCTTTTTTGAAAAACATCACTACTACGCTTTTGCTCCACGCCTTTGGAGTTCTCCCTGTGAAGAGGACGGAATTGAATATTCGCTGGAGCTCTCTCAATACAGGTACACCTGCAGCCTTCAAGAGCTCCGAGGTAATTCCATCCTCACCAGGGGCTTTTCCATTTTTAAGCTGTCCAAGGGCCATCGCCACCTCGTCTACGCTGATATCCGGGAGGTCTTCGGTATAGTGACGTGTTAGAGTGGCTCTTGAATCATCATTGCGGGTATCAGACTGAGACGCGTGCGAGGCATACAGCTGGCGATAAAAATCTTCCACTTCTGCAAGAATCTCTGACTGAGAGGTTATGACGTTTCCACCTGATGTTGTCAACTTCGTCAGATGGCTCCTCCCCAATTTTTGCACAAAGACCTTTGTCCCCCGGTTCTGCTCGATCGCTTCCTGTATGGCGCGTGTATTAGAGCTCCGGAGGTCACGTCTTACTGCCTTGGAGATTGTTTTGTTGAGAGCTCGTCTCTCCGACGAAGATGACGGTGGGTCTTCCCGTCTCTCCTTCATCAGCTGCAAGGATTCCTGAGAAAGCTTGGACTTACTGCCTGTGCGTTTTTTCTCGCTCAATTTAGCGCCTTCTTCCCGCAAGATTTCCACCACTCTGTTGAGGTCCTGATCTACGTCATCGTCAATTGTGGTTTCCAAGGCTGCAAATCGGTTCTCCAGTTTGATCTGGAATGCTTCGGATCCAGCAACAGTTTGAAGCACATGAGGTCGGAGCGCGGACTTCATCAATCGAACGCGTTCAAGCTTGCAATTGATATCCAGGATGCCTCGGACAAGTCTGTGATCACTTCCGGTGTTAAACCTGTTGATCACTGAGACATCCCTGAATATGCGCTTTTTGTCCGATATGATGAAGTCGATCTCATTTTTGGTCACAGAGTCTGGGCTTTGCCACGTCCACTTCCGCCGGGACTGTTTCCCAAAGAACGTGTTCATTAAGAATAGCCCCTCTCTCTCCAGGAAGTCAACGAGCATTTGCCCCCTATGATTTCTGCTTCCTATACCATGTGGTCCTACTACCGATTCGCCGCAAGTCTGTACTCCCACTTTAGCGTTGAAATCACCCATGACAACGTTGAAGTGTGCCTTTGTGGTGTTGTGCAAGGCTTTGGATATGTCCTCGTACATATCCTCTACATCCTCATCCGAGTATGTCGACGTTGGTGCATACACTTGGATAACCTTTAGGTCATACCTTTCTGTTATCCTCAGCACAAGGTATGCAACCCTCGCGGACACACTGGAGATTTCAACAACGTTGTCTCGGATGGCTTTATTAATCAGGAACCCTATACCGCCCTGGGATGGTTGGTCCCCTTCTCTGAAATACATAAGGTGGCCCGACTCTAAGGTAACCGTATCCTCTCCCTCTCTTCGGACTTCGGACAATCCCAGTACGTGCCATCTTATGTGTTTCAGTTCTTCCTCGAGCTGGTGTACGTGCTCATCCAATCTCATCGTGCGTCCATTATAGGTAGCCAGGGTCAGTCGTTCACATCGGCGGCCTACCGTAACCCGGAGATTCTTAGCACCCCTCGCCCTACCGTTACCATAGCCGCCGCCTTGGCTAGGAATAGTAGGGCTGCCAGGAACTAGGGGCCCTTGATTTATGTGACTTGCCATGTTGGGTTTTGCCCATAATTGCCGCGCTGGGCATGCGTGTTGGCAATCGCAGAGCGTAGGGTCTTGTATCGGTGGCGCTGCTGCCCACCACCGACCTAGGTGATTTACCTACGCTTGTTCGGATGGTTATACCGCCATCTGCCGGTCGCCAGAGCCTCGTTCGTTAGTCAGCAGGATGTACCACGGGCAGGTGAGGTTGGCTTGGGACTTATGGATGGAGTTTAGTCCCCGTACACCCCTAATAAATATCGTCCCTCTTCACAAAAAGGGGTCGACGAAGATGTGTGGAAACTACCGCACCTTGGCCCTCATATCCCATGCCAGCAAAATTATGCTTCACATCCTTAACAATAGGCTCCGTTATTATGTGGACTGGCAGATTCCGCAAGAGCAAACTGGTTTCGTTAAGGGAAAAGGTACAAGGGAACAAATTCTCAACCTAAGACAGTTAATAGAGAAAGCCAACGAATTTAACACACCCATCATCATGTGTTTTGTTGATTACAGTAAAGCTTTCGACTGTGTCAACTGGAACTGTCTCTGGAAAGTGCTGTTAGAGCTGGGAGTCCCCAGGCATCTGATCACTCTTATCGAGAATCTGTACTGCAACAGCAGAGGTGTGGTCAGAGTGGACCACATGCTTTCTGATCCTTTTAATTTCGGTAAGGGCGTTCGTCAGGGATGTATTCTTTCACCCATTCTCTTCACCGCCTATGGCGAATACATAATGAGACGCACGTGCGACGAATGGGAAGGAGGAGTGAGCATCGGCGGGATGAAAATATGTAATCTCCGTTACGCTGATGACACGACTCTCTTAGCCGCTAATGAGCAGGAAATAGTTACCTTGTTGAGGAGAATGGAGTCCATAAGTGAGGAGCTGGGCCTTTCTATAAATAGAGCCAAGACGAAGCTCATGGTTGTGGACCGTGCGAAAAAGTTGGAGCCCATTGGGACTTTAGATCTGGATCAGGTGGATAACTTTGTATACCTGGGCTCCAATATCAGCAACAACGGTTCTTGTGAGCTCGAAGTGCGTAGGCGTATTGGTATGGCAAGGAGTGCAATGTCTCAGCTTGACAAGATCTGGAGAAATCGTAAAATTTCACTGAACACCAAGATGAAACTGGTCCGCACTTTGGTCTTCTCGATTTTTCTGTACGGCGTGGAGACATGGACGCTGAGAGCCGCAGACCGAAAACGCGTCGATGCTTTTGAGATGTGGTGCTGGAGAAGGATGCTGCGTATTTCCTGGACAGCACACAGAACCAACATATCGATTCTGACGCAACTAAAAGTGAAGACAAGGCTGTCGACAATCTGTCTTCAGAGGATTCTCGAGTACTTCGGCCATATAGCTCGGAAGGGGGATGGAAATCTAGAGAAGCTCATTGTCACCGGCAAAATCGAAGGAAAGAGGTCCCCAGGGCGTAGCCCGATGCGTTGGCCAGACCAGATCCGCACCACCCTCGAAGCTCCTGTTCACGAGGCCATGAAAATCGCATCTAACCGACCCAGATGGCGCTCCATCATCAGAGATCGAATCCTACAAAGGAGGGGTCACGACCCCCAGTAATTGGGAATACGACACAAGGAGGAGGAGGACATATTTGCTAGGCGATTTATAAATTTCCATATTGGTCAGAGCAAGTTTTAAAATTCACGCGGTCAAATCGTGTCACTTTTTTATTAAACTTAAAAAAACGCGTAACATGTAAAAATATACCCACTGAAACAACTGAGCATTTTTTTTATAGAGAATAGGGCTGCGTTTGACCACAGTCTCACCTGTTGGTAAGCATTGCTTGTAGTAATCTAAAAACACTTTTAAAATGTGTGCAATCACTACATAGTATGTGTAATGTCCTGAAATATTTATATTTATTTATTTATATAGTAAAAATAAAGTTGCTTCCCGCGACTGTATGTCCCTATGTACAGTCAACTGCAAAGAGATGTATCCATGTTAATCTTACAAAATGAAGGAACTTTTAGTATGCAAAAGTTATTTACCCTAACTTCGTGACATTTTTAGTATCCACCAAATCTTATACTATATTCGATTCATTTTAAATGCTATTATTATGTATCACCTAAGGAAAAGTAGTGGGATACATCATTGTTGCATATTAAACGAGTCGATGATAATATAAAGTTTGATTGCTACTAGAAATGTCACGAACCAAGGGTAGTTCATTGTGGCAAATGAAAATTTACTTCATTTTGTAAGCCTAACATGGATACATCTCTTTGTAGTTGACCTATGCATCTTTCAAACTATGCAACGGATTTTGATGCGGTTTTCATTAATAAATAAAACAATTCAAAAGGAAGGTTTATTATCCATAATATAGTAGGGAAACACTGATAATTTTCTATTAAACGCGACGAAGTGTGCGCGGGGTCCATTAGTTACATATATTTTACAGAGCTCTTCTCTTGTGGAATGTCCGAAACGTTAAATATACGAATTTATATTTTAAAATTTATCAAATAGTGGGACCAAGAGAGCGTCAAGCGTGATATACGCTCTTAATAGAAATAGATTTTTTTACAGTTCCTGAAATAATTTTAGATATTTTTTAATTTATTCTACTCCTAGTACCTACTGACTCCATCATTATACTGGTAACATCATCTTACTAATATTATAAACGTGAAAGTTTGTAAGAATGTGTGGATGTCAGGATGTATGTTTGTTACTCTTTCACGCCTAAACGGGTGGACCCATTGAGCTGAAAATTTGGTGTAGAGATAGCTTAGACCCTAGAATAACACAAATAAAAGGCTATAGTAGAGCCGGTAAAACCGCTGGGTGCATCTAGTAATATACTCGTTTACATGTATATTTATTATTATTTCTCCCAATATTTGCATAATGATAAGTTATTTATGTCGTCAGAATCACGTCAATCGTCATTGTTAATTAGTTCACGTAATAAATCAATATTTAGCTAATATTGTTTTTTTATTTAATCAAATGGTTTCTACTCTATGCTTCATTATTCGAATTTAAATTGTATTAGTATAATGAATAGCCTATCTATTTATAAATTTTATGATTGGGGTTTATATTTCTTTTCAGTTTATAATTCTTATACCTTCAATAAACCCATTTTCAATAAAGTTGGGGGTTTGGAGTCAAGTCTGGAAGAACGACAAATGCCAGGCAATTTAAAAAAAGATAATATTTATAATTAATACATGCGTCTCGGTTATTGAAAAGAGCTTGCATCGTTTTATATTTTAAAGTTTTATATATTTATATTTAAAGTTGATCCTACTACTTTACTGTTACTGTTCTTATGCGATATCGTAGATACAAAATTGAAGGCCTGACATTTTCTGACTCTAAAAGTGTATTTAAATGTAAATATATAATCTATTAAAAGATACGTAGGAGATAGGTATACTATTCTTGGAAAATTATTTTTAGATACTACATTTCTGAATCATATTATAATTGCGGCGATATAATTATACCTAATTATACAAATTAAAAGCAACGCCAACGATATTATATATTTAGAACAAATCACGACAAGTACCTACTACAAGTGTCATAAGTCATAAGTATTAAAAAAAATCTATTAATAAAAGTACATAAATATCTTTATTTTCTAACTAAATATTTATGTAAGTATTAGTAGGTACATATTTTCGGTCTGAGATTTTAAGAACACAATAAATTTTTTGAATACCAAATATAAATAGTCATGCATACTCCATACAATGTAAATAAAGGCATTATTCTTAGCTATAATTCATTATTATAATTATGTATTCATACGTCTGGAAAAGACAGGTTTCGGCAGAACAATGCATTACATTAAGATCTGATATTATGTACCTGAAATCTATGAATAAACAAATTCTTATTCAACAAATTTTAGCTCAAATCGTTCTACCTATAGTAAGTTATGGTCCAAGAGCCAGCGATCAGCAGACCTTCGTCATTTTAAAAGCTGAAAGTTTGTATATTGTGTAAAGATAGGCCGTAGTTCTGTTGTCCAATTGAGGTAAGAACTATTCCCAAATATGGAACATGGATGGTGGTGGCTTTAGCAGATATTATATAGATGGTAATAAAGTGGTATGAAATTGGCTCTCAACTTCTATTATATAGTACTAGCTTTGCTCGCGGCTTTGCTCGCGTGGCAATATCCTTTCTTAGCGGCGGTCTACGCCATAAAACCTATCTGTGTTCCAAATTTCAACCGAATCCGTTCTGTGGTTTAGGCTATGCGTTGAAAGATCAGTCAGTCAATCAGTCACTGTTTCCTTTTATATATTTAAATAAAAGCTAGATTTTATATATTTTCTTTGTAATAACATTAGAAATCACACCCTAGATCGGCAGACACTTAGAGCTCTCCCAACCCCCCGGCAGACACCCTTGACCCTGATAGTTAAGGCTTGTAACAACTCGCGCAACTCTCTCGATCGCTCGAATACGCAATATTTGAAATATAAATTCATTGTATTTACTTTTTGAAGTTTTATTTTTAGATAAATTTAGAGTTTTTTTTTTTTAATTTTTAAAAGAATTTTTAAAAAATTTTAAAAATAATTTTTTTTATTTTCGGTTTTCTATGTTTAATAACAACAAAGTAGTTCGAAATATATACCAGATAAAATATTGTGATATTGTGCGAGCGAGCGAGTTGCGCCATTTGATGTCACCCTTGAACTATCAATTTTAAGGGTGTCTTACAGGAGTTGGAACCATAATAAATGTCTGCCGATAGAGGGCGTGATTTCTTTGAACAATCTAATTATATAAAATCAATATTTATTATACTTTAAAGAATTTGAGAGCCAATTTTATACAACTTTATTACTTGATATTTCCTGAAACCACCTCTACCCAGGTTTTGTTTTTGGGGATAGATTTCTCCTCTATCTATTCACAAACTTTCAGCTTTTATAAAATGACGACGGTCTGCCGATCGCGGGCTCTTGCTCCATTAGAGGTCATTTGTTACGTAAATTAATCCACACTTTTCAAACAATAGAATATTCCTTGGTTATTAACTTTTATTGCAAAATTATTATGTTAAATGTATGTAGGTATTAGGGAATATTCACATTAAATTTGTTCTTTTGCATTTTTGAATATTTTAGGTTAGTATCTTTAAAATTTTACTTCTTTTATTATAATTATTGTTTTTATATGTTATGGGTGACTAAAATGGACGTACAGGCCATATAGAGGTGAACTCCATTACGTTTTTTATTTATTTATTTTTATGTTAAAAACAGACAAACAAGCAAACGGCCCGCCTGATGGTGAGCTGTTACCGTCGCCTATGGACGTCTGCAACACAATTGTGGCAATTATTAGTTATTATTTAATATTTAGTGTTAATTCCGCTCTAAATTTGTGAGTCTAACTAAGTTTTAAGACACGGCGAGAAATTCAAACGTTACCAAAATAGTAATTAGTATTAATTCCACCACCGAGTGCACCACCCGCCCTCCCGCATATGCATGCATTAAGGGTTATACTAACTCCAATGTTATAGTGGCTAGATAACCTATATATAACACTTATTTATTTATTTAAATAGAGTACCTACTTATATACTTTTAATTAGTAAACACATAGGTAATATTATACAGAAAGCTACCCAGACCAGAAAGAATAAATATTTTTGCACAGGCGGGAATCGAACCCGCCCAAATCATCGACGAGATGATGGCGCGTCAAAACGAAATGCTTTTTAAAACATGTAAAAGAATATATTTATTTTGAAAAACGCCGCATTGAAGCTTTTAAAAGATACAAAATTAAAAAAAAGAAATTATATTTGATTTTATACTGGAACGGTAGGAATTAAAGACCTCGAATAATACATAATATGACGTCTGATATTTAATTTTTTTATAAAATTTGACAGTAGGCGATGGTGTGGCGATGGCGAAAAGAGAGTCAAATTTGGTTATTAATTAAGCCCCTGTGCCCTGATCGATAACAAATACTGTGATACGAGTCCCTTTTCAATAGTAAAATAAATAAATAAAATAATAATAATTGAGGTTTATACTCCAACAAAACAGGTTAGGTAGGTACCCTACTTATACTGTCAGAGTCAAATCACAATTTTAAAGGCTGTGTGGCTCACCTGTTGCAGTTTCAGGTCACCAAGATTCCTGTAAGGCCTGCAACATGACCTAACGACTGCCTCCTACATTTCTTATAGGAAACAGCCGGGACCCACAATTTTACGTGCCTTCCGAAACACGGTAGCGTCCAGGCGAAAATCTTTGCCACACTGAGTTAAATAACTATATGAACAGTAAAAACACTTACCTTTGACTAAAAAAGTAATGGTCCCCTTGAACTGTTGAACACACGCATTCACCTCGGATCCGCCGATCAAATGAAGAGTTGTAAACTCAAGTTCAAAATAAAATGTATAATTTTGGCACAAAAACTGTGTAGGCTAGTTCAAACAGAATATTAATATTTTGAATAACATTTTAATTTTTTTCTGTGGGAAATTGAAGTGGTTTCATAATAAGCTAAGGCGTGGGACTAACTGAGAGACAAGTTTTTCTAATAATGTTGCTGTAATTGATGTATTATAATTAATTATGTAACTAACACTAATTTTAAGCAGCTGGTAGTTGGTTTTATTGTAAAATTTTGTACCAATATCGGCAAACGTCAATATGTGATTTTTATGTTAGAATTAAAAAAAACCCTTATCTTTTGTATTTTTATATGAATACTACTTTTACTTTTCATTAAATTACCATTCAACATTATAAGATACAAAGTCAAAAATTTATAAATATTTTGATTTTAATTTCTTTAAAAAATCAAACTAGTCCATCTATGTATCTAAAGTGAATGGAAATATTTAATTAAATCTTTAAGAGTTCAATTTAAAAAAAATCTTCCAAATATTACTAAGTACATCTTTCTAATAAGAGTAAAATTCCTTTAATAATTATAGATATTTCAATTAATTAACGCCAAGTCTTTGCTTATTAATTTTAACTCAAGCTTAAACCTATAAAATATAGGTAAACCTTTGCTAGTTACATTTTTTTATAAAGGACACTAAAATTTGTAATTTCAAACAAAAACACCTCGAGTATTTTACAACCGCATGGTTTTTCGACGTTTAAGATTAATTAATTATCTAAGTACTTTAAAGAACACTTAAATTAGAAATTTCTAATAAAAAATAGTTATCTTTTAACAGCATAGTGTTACGACCGCGCGGAGCCTACTGCGATACTAAAGTTAAAACATTTCTAAAATGGTCGATATTTATCTATTCACTGAATAATAATTAATCAAGATTAACTTTATGCCTATACCCTTGGTTGTAAAATGGTTCTAACTCTAGATTTTTTTTAGTTCCTAACTAACTCTGCATTAATAACTATTAATGCAGAGTTTTAGATTTATTTTAAACTAATTGATATAGGTTGCCATCTAGGTATTATCTACATATTATTAATATAGTTAGGGTTGTTAGTTAGTTTTAGTTGCTAGATTGAAAGATTTTGACAGATTAAATAGATATGGTAGATAGTTAGACAAATAGAATAGTAGTAAGATTTTAATGGAGAGAGAGTACAATACGGGCTTAATAATAATAATGCTTGCATCCACTGCTTGTACCCAGTGCCTTTACCCGCTGAAAACTAACCCAGATAGGTTAGTATTATATTCTAGGGTCTAAGCTACTTACTAGGTAGCGCGCGCCCCTTGAGATGGTGAGGTAAAACGGTAAAACTCTTCTTCACTCCCACCGCGAAGGGATTCTCCTGTCAGTGAGGACCAAACGCCGATGGGGCCACAGACGAGTGGATCAGCGTACCTGCTGCCCCGGCATTATGGCGTTTTCAGCGGGTATTCACACATACCGCGCATCTTATTTACGCAAAAAATAAGATTCTAAGTTAGAATCTAAAAAGGTAAAAACATCCATTCATCTATTAATTATTATCTATACAAATATTCGCGGATGCGCATCCGCTAAAAGTCCAATGACTGATTGCAGATAAGATTAGAAGAAAAAAAAAAAAAAAAAAATATTCGCGTGGAATTTATGTGTATACCACTGATATAAAAGTGCTAAAAAACTTTAATGGGAATGGGCGGGTCACTTCGTTGTATGCACCAACTTGCTGGTAAAATACGAGTGTATTCACAGAATGGGTAGGTATGACTGCGCCTCCGTGGACTGCGCCGAAACCGGTAAGAGTTGACAAAACGATTTGAACGCCTACTGGAGGCCGAAACAAATTTTTTTAGAGACATTGAACCATTCATTTTAATATTGCATTTTCATATCGGAGAGTGTGCACAGGAACTCGAGCTAAAATTCCTTCAAGCTCGTTTCAACTTCAGACGTTACAGCAGCCGGCAATGCGGCATCCATACTTACTAAGTAACTAAGGGCACTCTGCCATCTGACAGTGGTTTGGAGCACTTGGATTTTCTGTAGATCGGCTTGTGGCCGATCTGTGGTTAATGAAAGTGATCTTAACTGCTGTAGTATTGTTAGTTTGTTTTTCTCAATAAAGGCATTTGCCAGCGTTTGGAGGAGGTTTTCCCCAGCAGTGTGACAGTAATAAAAACACCTAATATTAGTGGGTATGTGTTGCAAAAAATAGTTAAAAATCTATTAAAATTCTAAATTCCATGAAACAACAATAATATAAAAACTTGCACTAATTTTCCGCTTATACAATTTACATCATTAAAACCTGCCGGGTCATGTTTACATTTTAACTTCTATTTATGGCACAATTAAGACAAGCTTAAGGCTGCCTGTCCACTAGGAATTCAGGCGTTTAGGCTGCCTGTCAATTGATGCGGAGTTAGCTCATGGCTTATTTTGAAAAAAAAAAAGCCACTTTGATGTTACCAAAAGACACAAAATGAAAAAAAAAAAAGTTGCATTTGATTTTGTACTGGAACGATTTCTTATTCAAATTTTTTTTTAAATTTGTTATCGACGCATTGCTTTGACATAAATTTGGTCTTGAATAACGCCCCAAACTCAAACTCAACTCAAAATAAATTTATTCAACAACATTTAAGACTACCGCTCGTTCGAAAAGCAGCTTCCTCTATGAGACGAGCCACCAACAAACTGATAAGGATTTTTAAAAATTACTTACATGTTTATTACCACATTATAATGCTAAATCCCACGGATTCTTCTGATCTGTGCTAAATCCTGTCCTTCCATTCCGACCAACTGAACCGATGAACAGAAACCGATCAACTATGGTTGGGAAAGTAAAACTCTTTCCCAACCATTTTCAATTAGTTAAAATAAGAAACAAAAAAGTGTCGCAAAGCGGTCATTATGACAGTTTTCCGGCATGATATTCAGTGTAGCCAGGAAGGGATTTATCCCTCCTCCTAGGTTTAGTCTGGTACCATCTAATCTGTATACCCAATGAATAAAAACACGCCCACTAACGACTGTCGTGGGTACAAACCCTACAAGTAAAAAAATATTATTAAAGATTACAAGAATGTTTTTAATAACATAATAGGGTAAACCAAGTTCTAGTTAAATGGAATGGTTAGCTAATCGAGGACTAATAGACAATGTTTATAATTATACCTTTATTTAATTATTTTGCAACTAAATAAACAAGTTCATGGCGCGTCTGAACAATTATAATAATTATCATTATCATTACATAGTTTAAACAAAGTCGCATCTCGTCTGTCTGTCCGACTGTCCTAATCGAGTCGCGCAACCCTCTCGTTATCACAATATTTCGTAAAATTAATTTTTGAACTATAGTCGGGCCAGCCTAAAAGGCCACATTTGACAGATGTCAGTCATAGCTAACTAGTGTTGGGACATTGTTTGTTTATTTCGATTACAGGATATGAATCGATACGATCTTCAAACACGTTGGAATCGAATACAGTTTTATGAAAACATTCATAAAGTCTAATTAATTTAAATTCTAATAGGTTTTTGTTGTAAACATGTAATGGCGTCATGGGCTAGTTTTGTCAGAAACATCTCACGAGTTATAAAAAAAACCTGTAATAAAAAAATATGTTTATTCTCTATACATTACACAATTTAATTTAAATTACATTATATTTTACTATAATATAATCACAATATTAACAATATATTTTATTTTAATCGCAATATAGTTATTTATTTAAGATCAAATATTCAATCCAAGTTATAATTGCATTCGATTCTACATTTCAAATTTCGATTTCGCGATTTTATTGGGTAGCATCCTTATTGTTTTAAAAACCAAAACTGATTGACGTGACCTTGTATAGGGTGTCCTATTTATTCATCTAATGCTTTTAACCCCCAACGCAAAAACGGCGGGGTGTTATAAGTTTGACGTGTTTGTTTGTCTGTCTGTTTGTGTATCTGTCTGTGGCATCGTAGCCGAACGGATTAATGAAGTTTGTTTATTTTTTTCGTTTATAAGATTAATAATATTAGTCGGGAATTTGAGTATTGAAGAGGTCGTGGAGAAAAAAGTAATCCGCTATTTTGTAGCGGTGGCCATGTGTGATGTTGGTGGAAATCGGTCCAGATCGGATCGGAATTTTGATGAAGTGTCAAATGTGGCCTTTTAGGCTGGCCCGACTATAAGCAGCTATTGTATAATGTAAATATTAGACAAAAAACAAGTAACTCCGAAAAAATTTGAATTTGTAACATTGTGCACATTCATTTACAAAAACGCCTGATCGTCTCATACCAAACGCCTGATGGAAACCTAATAGAAACAAACGCCTATCCAAAATCAAGCTGCAATATCCTCCCGAACTTGCTACTATGAGTACGTAGGCGCATACCAAAATCTCATACATCATCTCCTACATAAATTGCTCAGGCAAATTTCATAGGCAACTGGGACATAATAATATCTTCTTAAATATGCATAATGAATCGTATAGACAAATTATTTAATAATAATGTAATTATTATGTCAACGACAGGTCCCAAAACACGATAAACAAGGTACGTTGTTGCATAAAATGGTACTTATAACAAAACTAGTGGACTCGCGCAAACTTCGTCGCGCTTAATAGAGAATTATCAGGGTTTTTCTACTATATTGTGCATGTATTATACATATTAACCTTCCTCTTGAACCACTCAATCTATTAATAAAAACCGTATTAAAATCCGCTGCGTAGTTTTAAGAATATATAAGCATACATCGGGACAGACAACGGGAAGCAACTTTATTTTATACTATATACGTATGTAGTTATGATAATATTTAGTGGATGGAATTTGTCCAGTCTTAATAATTCCTCTCCTAATTAAAGCTAACTACTCATTGGGAGTGAGCGATTCTCTACAGACGACATCAATGTTAGTATACGCTGCGAAAACGAAACTGCGAAGACGTGGTCGTCGCTAGGGTTATTCACTTAATCCGTCAGGTAATCGAATCGACGACAGAATTGTTAAAAAATATATAAAATGACGTATAATGACGTATTATTAAATCGATACGACATAATACGTCATTTCATACATTTTTGACAATTCGGTCATCGATTTGGTTTCCTATCGGATAAGTGAATAGCCCCGCAGGCCTGCGCTGCGTCGCCGAATCGTTGTCGCGGAAGCGTGACGTGTCACGTCTTATCAACTTATTGATCACGGGAACACGATGCCAGATGTGGGCACAGCCTACGACGTACTAAACTTTATAAGTGGTTTACCTTATCAAAGAGCCTGACCTTGAGACTAGTTTATTAGGCAAATAACTTTGGGACAATATATATTTATTATCATCTTTTTTTTCCTGAAGGAAAATCATTGAGGAGCTGTCTTGAAAGGACTTTAAAAGTAGGTACCTCCTTTAAAAATCCTGATGTACTTACTGTGAGAAACATTTATTAGCACTTCGTCACTTTAGATCAGGTTGTGGTCAAAGGCAAACCTATTTAAGAATAAAAAAAAATTACAGTGGTACTTTTATATTGTTGCGCCGAGGCCTAGTGGTTCAAATATTATGTCCGTTATTAACCCGGAGGTTCAAATCTCAGTAGGTGTTTTCAAAGGCACATAAACCTGAGTCTAGGTAGTCGCCTATAAAATATGTAGACCCTGAAATAACACATACAGTACAGCGGGTCAAACCGCTGGTCGCAGCTCGTTTCTAATAAATACAACAATACCTACGTCATTACGTACCTAACACCTAACCTTTTACTAACGCGTGGATCTTTCTAATTTGCATGCAAGATCATTAAAAATTAATTAATGTACACAACAAAATTCCTGTTTTCCCAAAACCCGTTGTACCTCAAGGAAAACCGTAGCTTTATAATATTATGGCCAGTGGCCCAACTTTTGGAACCGGATCGGGGTCAAAGCTATGGGGTCCATACACCTGTTTTAAGACTTCAGGTACCTTAAAACCTGATTTAATATCGATATCCAACACTGGTCGATATCTAACCATATCGCCAAGCGATTATTTTGACCGTGTTCCGGAATGATGTTCAGTGAAGTCAGGAATTGATTTATCCCGCCTTCTAGGTATAGTCTACTACCATCTACGGCCGCAGCGTCGTTTAACAGCACGCGAGATGGCCATAGATAGAAAGAAAGAAATTTTATAGGACCTAAAAAAGGTATTGGTGTGGAAGGATACCATAGAAAATTCTTATTCGTGCTATAGCTCGCTAAAATTATATCGTACAACAACATACAAAGTGCAAATTAAAAAATATATAGTATTTATTTATGTTTCTGAATCAAATTATGAAACAGTCCGCCATGCCATTTTAAATAAACAGCCTCCTCGAATTTGAGGCCTTTAAGAAAAAAATTATGTCAAGTCATAAATTTTTGGAAACGTGTAGGTACCTAATAACTACTTATAGAACACCATAAATCTATAAAACAGAAACCGTTACAGAAACAGTTTCAAAAAATGCGCAGACGCACAACTAATAATAATAATCCGTTGAAGTCTAATCATTTAATTTAAATAAAATATTTGTCTGTTTTAACGGTAGGTACAATAATAATAACATCCGATTTCGATAACCACAAAAATGTTCCGAAACACGTTTTTTGCGCAGTTTTTTAAAGCTTAGAAAAGTAAAAACGTTTTGGGCTAATTTATACTCAAAAATGTATGGATATCCTCTGACGTTTAAACTTTTTCATAACGTAAGAATTAAATTTATTGATACCAGAAGAAATTTACAATCTTACTTACAACAGTACTAAAACTAAACTAGTACTAAAATAATAACACATTTTTTTTATATAACGTAAGAATTAAATTTATTGAGACCAGAAGAAATTCACAATTTTACTTACAACAGTACTAAAACTAAACTATACTTCGTTTCAAAAACAAAGATATTTTTTACAAGGTTCGAAGGTTATATATCAATAATGAAAATGTCATTGATATATTCACAAAAACTGTTATATCCAATATATCTTAAATAATATGATAAATATCCGATATATATCCAATTTATTAAGATATTGATCCTTTGAACCCTGCAAAACTTATCTTTGTTTTTGAAACGAAGTATAGTACTAAAATAATAACACATTTTTTTTTATATAACGTAAGAATTAAATTTATTGAAGCAGAAATTTACAATTTTATATAGCTGCTGCTGAGCCCAGCGGTTTTTTTCGCTGTTTTTTGTTTGCTTTTGCCTATTAGTAATTCCAGTGTCTAAGCTATCTCTATACCAAATTTCAGCTCTCGGTCCTCCCGTTTCACACTCGCACAGTCACATACTCACAAACTTTCGCATTTGTTTTAAAAACTAGTTTTTCATAAAATAATTCAATTTAAATCCAAAAATAATAATACTCTATTGTCTGAAAATTATGTACACAACACCCTAAAGTTGTATGTTTTACCTTTAAGGATCATACACTGTTTTATAAGCTTTGCGAACTAGCACTAGATTTATAAAATTGAGAAAATTATTGTAAAATTGACTTCCAAAAGTGCTCCATTGTAGCCTATTTCAATAAATGAATTTTGAGTTTGAGTTTATAATATTATATAATACTATCTAAATACCTTTTTAAAATGATGCGGAGAGTAATAAAATACATAAAACGTGGCATTTAATAAGGAAAACTTATCCAAATGATTAATTTTCTACAAACATTTAGCAACTTGTTCGCAAATTTGAATATTAAAAACATCGATAAAATAATAAAAGTAAAACATCAAGTAATTATAATATAGAGCGATTTAATTTGTTATTACAAAATAATATTAATAAAGCAATAAAAAATGTAGGTACGTACCTACCTACATCCTACATTTTCCTTATTATTGAGTAAAGAGTTAACATTTCTTGTGCAGTCCAAGACTCAGTTTGAGCCAGTGCTCTTGAAGCCCCAAAAAGTTCCTAACTCGATGTTAATTTATATGCTATAAATAAAATTATATGATGGATGTGTGGAGTAACAAGAATGGATAAAATCAGAAATGAGTATGTGAGAGGAAGACTGAAAGTTGCACCAGTGACAGAGAAATTAAAGAGTGGAAGATTGTCCTGGTATGGACATATTATGCGGAGGGATGAAAATCATGTGACCAAAAAGTCCATGAATATTGTAATAAGTAGTAATCCGGGAAGGGGACGCCCGAAAAAGGTTTGGATGAACTGTGTGAAAGAAGATATGCGTGCTAGGGGAGTGGATGCAGATATGACGGATGATAGATTGGAATGGAGGAGAAAAACGTGTTGTGCCGACACTACCTAGTGTGGGATAAGGGCAGGAAGAAGAAGAAATAAAATTGTAGAATATTCCATATACCTACTCGATATTCTAATTAAAATTAAAATGAGGTTTAAAAAATCAGGCAATGGACTATAATATATTTCAAAAATACAAAATCTTACTAATATTATAAACGTGAAGGTTTGGTATAGAGATAGCTAAGACCCTGGAATAACACAAATGTAGGCTCCAGTGCAGCAAGTAAAAACGCTGGGCGCAGCTAGATAATAAATCCATTAAGAAAGGTATTTGAAATTCGTTAGACCGATTATACAGATTTTTTTTTATACAAAATAGGCCTACGTTTGACCACATTCCACCTGATGGAAAGTGAAAATGCGGTCGACGATGGATCACGTATGATGCCTAGAAAGGTACCTATTCACTCGTACCTTGAAGATACCCAAGTTAAAATTATAAATATTATGCGTGTGGCACGATGCATTTATAGAAATAGAAAAAGATAGAGAGATAATATTAGAAGAATTTTCCAAATCTGTAAAAGAGAGAGTACCTAACTTCCTTAAGGTTGGTCACATTTTAAATGGGTATTGAAGGTAATTTTTTTGTGGAAAACTACGTGATTGTTAGTTTCCTTATGACACGAGTAATTTTTCATAATATTTCCCTTAAGTGTCCCACTGCAGGGCAAGGGCCTCCCTTCTCTTATTTTTAATTTTATTTCCTTAATGTTATTTTATTATTATTACTTCCCTATTTAACTTTATTATTTTTATGTAAAGCACATAATCTTGACTCTATATTCCACCGCCACAGATTACTTACAGGTAATGAGATCGGTCATGATAGGATTTTTGTTTAGAACTTCCGCCACCATATGTCGTATTAGCTAAACCGGATGATGGCAATCACTGTAAGGATCAAATTATGTAAATCCTTAACCTAAGCTGTAAGAATCCTAGAAAAGCGAAATGTTGTCGTTCGTTTTTTCCACTACGATAGTCACAGTACATTTTTTAATATTTGCGTCTAGCGATTGGTCCTTGGCCAAAGAGAAGCTGTTCAGACCATGGACATTACGTCCATTAATAATATAATTACGTCCATGGATTAGCCAGAGGTGGGATTTATCCCGCCTTCTAGGTTTAGTCTGATACCATCAGCGGCCGCATCGTCACTTTACATCACGCGAGATCGTGGTTAAAGGCTAACCCTCAATAATTAAAAAAGTTATAAAAACTGCACGCACGAAATGTGATCGTGTTGACTGTAGTTTGAAGTTTGTTGGTAGTTTGTTTGACTTCTAGCGCATTAGTATACTTGTATGCTGATGTTCCATGACCGTTCCCCTTAATATTTGTTCTGTGTACAGCACAATATAAATATTTTTTTCTAGGGTTTTTTAAAGTCTAGATTAAGATAAGATAACAGTTTATATTACCTAACAATTTCCTTAAAGAGCAATATATTGTAGACATTCAGGAAAAAATGTCTTAGATTGTATCGAATTTGCTCTTTTTCGAGACATCACGTTCACTTACTTGATTTAATGATAATATTTATTATGTTGGTAAATTCATAGCTCCAAAAAGTAGCAAATCTTTAAAATCTTTTTTCCTGTAACAATGTTGTAAAAACCTACAACAAATTATTATACTCATATAATTTACCTCTAATGTACTTTGGTTTTTTTAGTACTTTGGGTAATTAATCAAGGTGCACTTTACCCAACTTTACCTATAGTATTTTAATCTTATCTGTATAATTTATTTCTTTAAAAACTACTGGACCGATTTTGACCGATTTTCGATAGGGTACCATTTGAAATAAATAAAAAATCGGTACCTACATAAATCTTCCAGTAATCGGTGAACACAGCAAATTATAAAGCTTTTGCGTTTTCACGTCGGTAAAAAAAAATACGATTTTGTAAGAAAGGTACAAAGGCAGGCCCATGAAACTCGGTACAATTGTCGACCAGTAATTACCTACTACTACTACATTGAACACGTAACGTGCGTATACTCATCATAGTGTGTGTAAACTACGTAGGGTTGCTACGAAACTCACTTTGCAGCAAGTGGTACGTGTTAAGTCGACTAGATGGCGCTTTTTGCAATATCCGACAGGGTCCATAAATTATAATTATGAGCTACGTAATGTTATTTTTAGTTTTGGAATATTTAATTTGTGGAAAATGAATACACTTAGGACCTATTTGAATACATTTAGGGCTGTGAATACGTTTAGGAACCATTTAGAATCTAAAAAAACTTCAGATTTTTGTTGGAATAACTGATTGGTAATATCATTCATACACCGAACGATAAAACCCAATTTATAATGTAATGTTATATCTTAAAATTAAAAATTATTATATACGCGCTATTGATTACTGCCAACTGCCAACCCTGTGCATGTAGCCAACTCGTAGACCATTTGGCGGGGAGGAAAAAAATTTGGCGGGGGGAGGTGAGTGTCGCTTCTTTACGTAGTAATAGTTTCTATTCTTTGACAAAGGGTTCCCCTTCATATTTCATTGCCATATTTCAAAGTATCAAACTTGAAATATAAAAATATATTATCTTATGAGTTGCACCGTGAAAAATTTTCAAAAAGTTAATCTAGTTTATATTTCAAAATGTGTCATAATACTATTACTATTGTGCGACGGAGAGAGTCATGCAGGGACGAAGGTTTTAACTATGTAATTAAATAATATTTGAATTTATAATAAATTAATACCTATGGAAAGAATAAATAAATCCATTTGTGTTGCGTCAGAAAAGATAAAACATTTTATGGATCAGGAAAACCTTTTTTAAATGCCTTTTTGACTTTGAAACCTGTGTTTGTTATTACCAAAAAGTTAATTTGATTTCGCCCACATTTTTATAATATTATTAAGATGTATATGTATAGTTATTTTTATGGACAACCATGGTTGAAATATGCTTCCAGCGCTTCCACAACAAGCCAAGCGCTTCAAAAACTAAAAAAAAAAAAAAAAAAGTATTTTACTGACTTTAAAAAAGGAGTAGGTAGTAGGTGCTCCTACTTATCGCATTTTTTTAATACATTTCTTATTTATAATAAAGTGATTTGAAATGAATTTTTAAACTTTTGCTTAGATGAGTCAGGGTCGCTTAGTAAATAAGTTTTTTTTTTGAAAATATAGTAGTGAAAATATCTAATCAAAAATTGACGTGTTTTTCCAGGTTTTCAGCTACACCGAGTCACACCGAGTTCCATCGCAAACGACTCAGCAATTTTCGCGTGAACAATCTACAAACATACACACTCACACACTAACTTTATATTATAATATTATGAGTAGGATTTTCCTAAAGGTAGACCGTCGGACCCCCATGTTTTCAATTAAAATTAATTTATTCATTTAATTTCGCATACCTGTTCTATGACTCCGCGACATATAAAATGAAAAATTCAATCACGTTTATGCTAATAATATAATTATTATTACTATTGAACTAGAAAAATTACATTGATTTACTTCTTGAATGTCAACGAACCATACACGTGAGCTTAAAAAATGTACACTGGTATAGAATTTACTTTGATAGATAATATTATTGTAGATACAACATTAAATTTTAAACAAGTGAAATTACAAGTGAATTTGATAAAAATATTAAACTGACTTCAAGCTCGGTTTTTACCTGGACGCTACCGTGTTTCGGATTTCGGAAGGCACGTAAAACAGTAGGTCCCGGCAATTTCCTAAAGATTATGTAGGAGGCAGTCGTAAGGTCATGTTGCAGGCCCTGTAGTAATCTAGGCGACCCGAAACTGCAACATATACGTTAGCCACACAACCTATAAATTGTAATTTGACTCTGACAGTGTAAGTAGGGTAACCTGTTCTGTTGGCGTATAAACCCCAATTATTATTATTAATGGCATACGCAACCAATACAATTCATAATTTGTACATCATCGTGAAGTCCTGGGTAGCACTGTATTGATTATGGACATCATTATCTCTTACCATCAGGAGAGCGTCATACTTCCTTGCATAAATTAACTTGAAAACCATTTGACACATTTTGATTAAAATTTAAATGGGACGTTTTACACCCGGAAAGAAAAATACATAAGCCTTGGAAACAAAAAATATTTTGTCAAATCTGTGCTGGCGTTTTTTTTGTAATCGTTAAAAATAGAGAAATGTAGGACTGTCCTTCGGTTTTCTTTCTATTCTCCGTTTTTTAAAATTTACAAGCTTATTTTTTGTAAAAGCGGCTAAAAATAGGCGATTTCAGTAGCCTGGCTTCACTTTTATTCTAGTCAAGCTTTCCTTCTTATTATATTAGACGTGTGGTACTAATCTTTATTGCGGCGATATTTATTAGGACACAGGAGAGTAGGTAAACAAAACACGAATTTAATCTATTCAGTGACGTCAATGCAGCTTTAATTTTTTATTTATTTTTATGAATTTGCATAGTTTTACATAATGTGTAACGTGCAGTGGTACAGGTTAGGGTGTTGAAGTGTATACACGTTTATAAAACTTCTATACAAGTACATATAGTACGCCAATCTATATCGTATCATTTGTTCTAGCTTAGTATCGCGTAACCACATAACTGACACAAACAATTAGTTATAACCCTTAATGCATGCATATGCGGGAGGGCGGGTGGTGCACTCGGTGGTGGAATTAATACTAAATACCTACTATTTTGGTATCGTTTAAATTCCTCGCCATCTCTTAAAACTTAGTTAGACTCACAAATTTAGAGCGGAATTAACACTAAATATTAAATAATTGCTAATAATTGTATAACTAAAAATTTAACTAAAAAATTTAATCCTATTTGAATAAAATAAATAGGTATTTTATTTCACTTAACATCACTCTAGCGTCGTCCTACATTAAAACTCTGTACTCAAAAATATCTGGCAAACTACGAGTACAAAATATAGTTAAAAACGTGTGTTAAACGCCTGTATAAAATATGCACACAATGTGCGGCTGTAATATTAATTATCTGATCATGTAATTAATAATTTAAACATATCGTTAATCAACGATATCTTTAAAACTAATAAAGATATCTTAACCGCTATAGTTTTCCTGGAAAGTTCATGGTTGAAACCATATTCTTGATTTTTTTTAGATATAAAAGCTAGTAGTTCAAATTTTTGAGGGGACGCCCAAAATATAGTTTTAAACTTAAAACGGACAGACAGACGAACGGACAAAGTGAAACTATTAGGCTACCTTGTTCACTACGGAAGCCTAAAAAAACTATTTGTCAGAAGTTATATGCTGTCTATATAATCCCTTCAGACTACCTAGTGCCTAGTAGTACGATATATCTAAAGAGAACTAAAATATGTCTAAAATTTTCGATTAGATTATCTAAGTATCTTTATTGTGTACCTAATACTTAAGCAAGTGTAGAAGGAACAATTTAAAGGCTTTGCGTGGGAGTTCAAAACTTCGTCCTGGGGATTTCCAAACGAGTACTGGTTTATGTTTTGCCGATTTGTTCCTACTGCCAAGGATTTGATTAATTTTGGCAGCAGCCATTCTTCGGTAGATGCAATATTATGTGATAATATATTATGAACGCTAAAGAAAAAACCTGTAAGATAAATAAGACGTTCACGATGCTCGGCAGAAATTCTCTTGAGAATTTATATTACACTAGCTTATGCTTGCGGCTTTGCCCGCGTGGCAAAATCCTTTCTTAGCGGAGGTCTACATCATGAATAAAAAATAAATAAAAAATAAATAAATGACGATTTATTACCAAGCATAAAAACACATCATACAATACATTGAAAAAATTGAAAAAGTTATTATTAAGTTCCTAACTAAGAATTACAACAGGTACAATAGTAGAGTCGCATAGGAACGACTTGCCCTAGTTACGGTTACAATAATATATTATTATTAGTTGGCAAAAGGGATGCATTCAGTATATACTGGGTGAATACCTATAGATAGATGTTTACCCAGCGCTGGTTTTCAATGCACCCCTAACAACAACACACCCCCCTACATGAAACCTATCTGTATTCCAAATTTCATTCGAATCCGTTTAGTAGTTTGGGCTGTGCGTTGATAGATCAGTCAATCAGTCACTCTTTCCTTTTATATATTTAGAAGAAGAAGATAATGCAAATTGTGCAAGTGAGAGAGCGTCCTCTAAAAAAATAATTCCTATGAGTTTCTTGCTCGTTCTTCTCATAGAGGTGCTTTCCGAACAGGCAGTAGTCTTAAAATATAATTAACTAATTAAAAATGCTACGAAAATAGTTTTTCATTTTCATTTTTTTTTGCAAATTATTTATTGAAATATTACTGCGCTTAAAGAGTCTTATGTTTATGATTCTTGAGTAAGAAGCGTTGGCGCATTGCACCTAGAATTTAACATCATTTTTAAATCCTAAGTAGCATTGTACAGATATAACGCTACCTAGGCCAGAAAATACCGCTACCTAGGTCAGAAAATACCGCTACCTTGAAAGGTAGCGGTATTTTCAAGGCAAGACGCTCCCCTGATGGTGAGCCATCAGGGGAGCGTCTTGCTCATCATATTGCTTCTTTAAATTAAAAAAAAGGTAGCACTCCGGGAGTGCCGGCAGAAGTGAAAACTTCAATATTAACGTTGTGTTTAATTATAAGTATAAAAATACTATCATTTATGAGGTAGAATACAATGTTTATTTATTGCGCTATCGTACACAAATATGACAATTTATATGTTGTTATTTATAATATTATATTATATTATCGGGCGCGCGCTTGTCTAAGCCCCCTGTGCCGCCTAAACAGAGCAGCACACTCAGGCACGGTAGAAAGAGTGGGAGATACTAGTTCCTCTCACTTCCCCTCGATCTTACGCTTTTTCGATCAGCATCACGTGACCCTGACGCGAGTTTGAAAGTTTTTACCCATACAAAAAAAAGTGCTCAGCGCCGCTAAAGAAGTTTTCACTTCAAAAAATACACAACTAGGTTTAATAGGTAACGTAGACATCGCCTAAGAAAGGGTTTCCTTACTGCAGGGCTAGAATAATATCTAAATTCATAGAGCTTCTAAGATTGATATCCACTTCAATGTACATTACTGCTGTTCATATTTTACTCATATTAACGAGGAGGTTTAAGCAAGTAATGTACATTAAAGTGGACATCAATCGCAATGGCTATGAAGCCAATAGCCCTGCAGGACCCGCGAGCTTGAGCCAGTTGTATCTAATCCGAAGAAGTAGGAAGTAATTCAATACAAAGTGCATACAAAGTTGCTAATTGTATGATTTTGTAAAAAATGATAATACGGAGTTTGAGAAATGTTATTGTATCGAAACCACGCGACATCATGGCGGATGCAATGAGACGGCAAAGTGAATTAATTAAACGACCGCCAATTGATATTAATTTTCATTTCCCATGTCTAATTGCCGTGTTATGGCTTGAGACATGAAACGTGTGTTAATTCACCATGCTATGTCGCTCGCTGAAAATATTTTGTTCGGTATAAACCTTACAAGCGAAGTGTAGGACGTCCACCCACAAGGTGGACAAACGACCATATAAAGGTCGCCTGAAGACGCTGGATGCAGGTCGCTTCCAACCGGTATATATGAAAGTCCAAAGGGAAGGCCTATGTTCAGTGGACGTTCTACTGCTGAGATAATGATGATGAGTATAAACCTTTTGCGGCTCTTTTCTCGTAGAAACGTAATCCCCTATTAATATTTAATGCGTACTTTCAGAAGGGTATTTTTATTTTTTTTTATAACAGGACAATTCACACAGCGCCACCTAACCCCATACTAAGCAACTTAATGCTTGTATTATGGTGATTAGGATAACGGATATAATATAGGGGCATTTTCATTTTTAAGTGTACCCTGATCAAAATACACGTATTTTTTCAAAGTTGTATTTTTAAGATGTTTAATGGACCTAAGCTGTACTATGTAATCTGGCGGACTTAAAAAACTATTTTATTTATTACAAATAGCATGTTTTCCTTATTAAAAACGATAACTAAATGGACATTGTAGTAAAATAGAGGTCAGTTTAGTGACTACATAAAAATCGCCCTGTATTAATATTAAAGGGATTATAACTTAAATTCTATTTTCTATTGCAGCTTGATATTATAATCCATCGAAAAAAATAGATAGTAACTTTGAATTTCAATCAGATTTTTTATAATGAATTTTTAACATCGGTTTTGCCAAAAGTGATGCCAATAAGATTGATTTTTTATTTTATTTCTTAAACAGAGCGGTTAGTTTTTTAATGAATTGTGTTGAGTTCAACATTTCAACCGGCGCAAACAATATTTAAAATGCTTTTAAGTAAACTAACAATACATAATTTATAAATAAATATTTTGTTCATCTAAAAATGGAGACAGTCACGAAACTGACTCATTGAATATCCTTAAGCTGAGGTTACATGAATCGAAAATGATACAGATTTTATGAACGTTCTAGTTTTAGCCTTTCTCTGTAACGTTTAGTCCTTTCCGCGCCACTAAGTGGCATAGTGAAGTGTATTATATATATTTTAATATCAATTTACCTGTAAAATTATATTATAAATATATTTTCAAATTGTCGATGTAACTCTAGCCTTATGTGTAAATTTAGTGACATTTGAAGTCAGTCCTATATGTGACGAAATAAAAATGTCACTAAATTGACGTCACATTCTCAGGCAAGATTAAAAGAAAAATGTTTTTAAATTCCAATATGATATTTAGTAAGAATAAAGTTAGCGGAAATAATTCTAAGTTATACCTGAATGGTTTGAAATAATTCTAGGATGGTTAACGTCTATATTTAACAAGGAAATAACATCACTAACCTGACAATAAAAATGGCATCAGCTGCTGACCAAAACAAAACACCCTTTCGCTTGAAAAACTGTTTTAATTACTAATGTTTTAAATTACTGGCCGTGATCTTCTTCACAGATGGTGCCATTTTAGGCAATATAAGTTTCTTTAGTAATTCTTTTTAACCATAAAATACTGTCACTAAATTGACATGTCCAAACGGTAAAATGTATTTTAGTATGTTTTATTAGCATTTATATTACAAATTTAATATATGTGAAAGTAAAAATAACAAGCTATGCTTGCATCAAAACAGTGAATATATATGTATTTTTGGGAATCAGAAGCAGGGTTATTTAAAAATAAATACAAACGGCATTAGCCACACTAATTTTAATTACAAAAATGAATAAGAAACATTGCAAGAAGGAATTTAGCAAAAATGACACTACTGAGGGTAGACCGACAAGATGACCGCACCGCACGAATTCTCGAACAAGAGTGACGCACCGCTCAGCTTGCACCCGCTTTTATGCCGATGTACCGAAAAAGGGACAAGTCCGATATTAGTGACTAGTCAATCATCTAACACGGCCTCTCCTGACACCCTGGCGTCCCGACAGGTTATTCGCAGACTGAAGAAAGCAGCTGAGGCAGAGATTTCTGTGAGAAGCCGCTGTCCTGACGCTCTCATTAATCTCGTCATGGATTTCTGAAATCAACGATAAAGTTATTCCGGATCGCCTGCATGAGCAAGCAATATTAGGTAGTTTAGTAGTTAGCCTTAAAAAGCAAGCACAATAAAACCACCAAAATGACTAAATCGCAAGCAAGATTAGTTTAGTAGTTAACCTTAGAAAGCAAGCACAATAAAACCACCAAAAATAATTTAATCTGTGGGCAACATATTGCTCACACATCAAAGTTCAGTTTGTCATGCACAGAATTAAAACTAAATGTACTGAGTGTTTGGGTACGGTTGTATTTGACAAAAGTTGAAGAAAAGATTAATGAAAACCAGCACACACCCAGACACTCAAGGGTTCCTTGGCATGGGCCCTACCAAGGAACATACAACACCAGAGGGACATGTATCATGTAACCCTCCGGTGACTCTCCGTGTATGTCCGGAAAGCTTTCACGTTGGGGAAAAAAGAGTTTGTACTCCCCCAACGACTCTTCGACACAGCGAAAAGCTTCCACATCGGGGGGAAAGGAGTTTGTACCCCCCCGACGACTCTCCATCATTTTGGAAAGCTTTCATCAAGGATGCATCATGATCAGGAAATAAACTCAATTTTATGTAGACACTTCAGGATCAAAATCTAAACAGGGGTCACGGGACCATATAATGGGCGGCTGAATAAGAGGTTAGGAGAACCTAAGAACCCTAATACCCTACCTACCTATACCTATACCTATTTTCTACATGTAATGAATTTCTTTTTGTGTGGTGTACAATAAAGCATTATATACCTATCTAACCTGTAGTAGCTTCAATTCGTAATGATGGTTAAAGAGAGCTTTCACAATTCTATAAGGCCCCTAAATGTCATGTCTGTATGTCAATGAATCCTGGGATTGGGCGAATAACGAACGCGCGATTATTATTATGAAGCCAGGTCAGCGCCATAGGAACTAGGTTAGCGCCACACGCGCCAAGTCAGCGCCACATGCACTAGGTTAGTGCCACAGAGCTGCGCGCCGACGCGCAGGAGAGCGCGCCACACGGCTGCGCGCTGATGTTCAGAGGAGCGCGCCACACGGCTGCGCGCTGATGTTCAGAGAAGCGCGCCACACGGCTGCGCGCTGAGGCGCAGGAGAGCACGCCACAGAGCTGCGCGCTGAGGCGCAGGAGAGCGCGCCATACGGCTGCGCGCTGATGTTCAGAGGAGCGCGCCACACGGCTGCGCGCTGATGTTCAGAGGAGCGCGCCACACGGCTGCGTGCTGATGTTCAGAGGAGCGTGCCACACGGCTGCGCCGTCGACACTTCCATGTGCTTCATGCACAACTTCAACTTCAAAGCACATCACTCATCTGCAACAGGGATACAACAGCACAGCATTGTGTTCGGTCAACCTGACCCAATTTTAACATCATTTGTAATCTCATAAGTTATAAAGTTAAAACACAAGGCGAGGGCCTTACGGATTCATGAAACTTTTCAATTTAAGAAGAAACATTGAGCGACAAGAAACGCAAAAAGAAATAAATAAGATCCGCGATGCTATTTAACCAATACTTAGGTAGGTACCTCATCCTTGGTTTACAGCTGTGACGATAGTGCAAATTTCTTACTCACTGCTCATCAAATCGTCCACACCAATTGGAGCTTAGGTATAGGTCTCAAAATATTTTAACAGTATATCAGGTAACATTTCTATGAGCTATGAGCTTTGTTATGAGCACGGGAAGTTATCTTCAACCCGTCACGACAAAAGTAAGGGTCTGCAACATTCTGTGACATAAAAACTTATTCGTAGACCAACAACTCAGGGAACAGTTATCTCATGGCCAATAAATATCACGAAAGCCCGAAGAACGCATTGCTCTAAGTCACCACAATTTTAACTACACGGGTAGACATAACAACGGGTATGTAGTTTGTAGTCATTTGGCGCCCTTGAAGAATCGCCCCAACTCAAAGAGGTCCTACTAACCATTAAGAGACTTCCCATTGTTGTTACTCATCGTCTATCCGCGGACTACTCAGAAAAGCAGATACTGACTACCATTGCCGGTTTAGTGAAGTAGTGTTGCAAAGAATGGGAAAAAAGGTTTAGGTTCTTAACACCATAAAGAGACGTAAACTGGAATACCTAGGCCACATAATGCGTAGTCCCAAATATGAGACTTTACAGCACATAATACAGGGAAAGATTAAAGATACAGGGAACGAAATCCAGGAAGAAGAACATCTTGGCTTAAAAATCTGCGCCAATGGTACTGCAAAAGTACGCGTTAAGATTTAGAGCTGCTTTGTCGAGGGTTCAAATTGCCATGATGATCGCCAACCTTCGTTAGAAGATGGCAACCAAAGAAGAAGATTATTTTCCATTAGTGTCTAAGTCGATATTTAGTTTCACTCGCCACCGATGTTTAAAATTGTAACTAGATGGCGCTGATCATCGATAGAACTCGGTGACGGCTTGTTCGCGATACATGTGTAGGATTATAATGAGATGCTACTTGTGTTGTCCGCATACACATATGCACTGCTTATCACATCTACCAATACTAAGTACTAAGTGGGTTAAGAGAACTCAAGGTGGATTTATTTCAATAACCCAAAGAGAACACCCCAACTTGGGCACAAGTGGATACCCCTAGACATTGGTCCTTCATCATTTTGCGACTAGAATACCCCGGTATAGTTAAGTTACCTAGCAATCTACCGAACAGAGTAGAACAAGACGCACAAATCTGTTCTAAATCATTTACTGTCAATCCATCCATCCCTACTTAGTAGGTATATTTGGGTTTTATCAAAGGTTTAGAAACTATTCAAACTATATGTTTCGATACTAAATTTTCCAGGAACCAAAAATGTTTTCAAGGTTAAGGCCTTCTTTATACCAAAGTATTGTCTTAAGTCACATTGGCTGGTAGCTTGCAGTCTTCCATGTCTGAAGTCTGAGCACATACAACATAAAACGGACTCACCGATTCATATCAAGTTCAAGTTCAGTAGGTTACCATTTCACTTGGCCAACATCGTTGCAAATCACAACACGAACAAGGAGAAGGTGCGCAGCAGGCACGTTAGCAGCACACGCGTCGTAGGAGCCAGTGTACCGGTGCACGCGCGGCGCGCGTCACGGGAGATAGTGCACAGGCGTATACGTGCACACCCATAGCTCTGCCAAACATAAACAAACATACCAAAACATCATCAATTGTTTTCCACATATTAACGTAACAGAGTGACACTTTTAAAAAAACGTTCCAATGAAATGTATGCAGCCCAGCTGGTTAGATCATCAATTCTTTCCTTTTCTAACGCCCAGTTTAACTTGTCTTTAACGTCATTTACTTTTGTTTTTCGCAAAATTGTCTTGAAGGTAGGAACAAATTTATAAACCTCGTCAACGACTCACGAATATGTGGGCCGCGTATTACAATTGCCAACATCAACACAACGGAGGCGGCTCCGCACTATCAGTAGCCGGAGAAGCGACCGACGAACATAATCTGCATACGTAGTTCTTTAAGTTTGTTTTTGTAACCTCAAACAAAATGTTCACTATACCTGGTGCTTTGAACACAACGCGACCTATCACGCGCACACTATCACCTCGCGTATGTAACACAGCTACGTTATCGTCCGTGTTCAGACTGATAGTACGAAAAGGTACATCAACACTTTTTAAATGCACTGAAAAATAGAATCTTTGTCCAAAACAACCAAGAATGGACAAAAGAACAGAACAGTGAACATAACAGTGGTTGAGAGATATCTCAACGAATAATTAACGTGGGTACAGGTATTTTTAATAAAAAGTAGAACTTGCGAAACTGGTTTTGCTTCTATTCAAGATAAGCGGCTACGGTTTGACAACGTCAAACGTCCTAACGTAGTCGTCATAAGTGTTATTCTTATCGCTATTAGTACCTAGCATAGCCTCGAGACGAATACAGATTTTTCTATTCTGCGTACGCATAAAGGTTTGACATCGGAAACCTTAAAATTGGTCTAGGTGCGCTATGCTATGCTGCTACGTCGCTAGATACCGGTCATAGCTTAGTTTTAGCGTCACCTTTCAAGGAATTTCCTATGCGTGAAATGCATTCACGCTAATCCCATTTATTAACAAGCCTAACCCTATTGTCTGCGCTAAACTACATATTTACTTCGGTTATTATAGGGCCGACGTATTAAAACTCTGAGCTTGCCCTATAAAATCGAGCCGCGACAAAATGCAAGAGACTCACAAGTACTTCGAGGCACTGACAATACGGGCACAGCAGGTGTACACACATACGCTTTATGTGGTAATAAACAGGGTTTGTACGTACCTCATTACTAGTTACTGATTCACGTCCATTCTCTTACCGCATGAGTCATGATGACTATGCACAAGTCATCACACGAGAACCAGATGAACACCCGTCGTAGGGTCCGCTCGAGGGAATGGCCACGAGACAGGCGGCCCGCTCCGGGCGCCGGGCGGACGCTCAATCGTGCGACCGTTTCATCCCTGGACCAGTCACATGGCACCAACGATCACTGAGGTCGGCTTGACATCATCATCTGTCAAGAACAAAAAACAAAAGGGCACGCAAGAACGCACCCAATTAAACAAATTCTCAAAAAAATAAAAGGAAACATATAGGTACCCGCACTTGAATACTAAGACAAAGATATTTACTGAACAAAATGTGGGGAACGTGAGTGAATCCCTCTTCTGATTTTGGGAATCAGAAGCAGGGTTATTTAAAAATAAATACAAACGGCATTAGCCACACTAATTTTAATTACAAAAATGAATAAGAAACATTGCAAGAAGGAATTTAGCAAAAATGACACTACTGAGGGTAGACCGACAAGATGACCGCACCGCACGAATTCTCGAACAAGAGTGACGCACCGCTCAGCTTGCACCCGCTTTTATGCCGATGTACCGAAAAAGGGACAAGTCCGATATTAGTGACTAGTCAATCATCTAACAGTATAATATTATTTTAGTAATTTGAGCCAATATAATCTTGTGACGGCGACATGCCAAAAACAGCTACTCTGGATATTTAAAATACTCATAAAATAATAATTAAAAGGTGTTTTACTAAACCTGCAGTCTAATTCGCTAACTTAATATATATTTTACCTTTTTATATTAAACTTTAAACAAAATGTCCATTATTAAACTCGCAAAAAAATGTTAAACACCGGCGACATGCTCAAATTGGCAGGTACACTTAAAACTGAAAATGCCCATATTTATATACTTTTCTTTTGTAAATACATACTTATAATAGATATTGAAAACCACCCAGACCAGAAACAAATATCTGTGGATGACACAAATATTTGCCTCATGCGGGAATCGAACCCGCAACCTTCTGCGTTGCAAGCGGGTATTAGCCCACCGCGCCACAGAGGTCGTCAGTATACTTCCACATTAGTACCATTTAGGTGTATATTTGGTGGGTAGGGTTGCTGGGGGTGGGTGGAGAAGAAAGACGGAGGACCGAGTCGAGTGGCGTGCCTGCGGGGAGGCCTATGTGCAGCAGTGGACGAACATAGGCTGATGATGAAGTATATATTATTTGATCGTAATCGGTTGATTTTTAGGGTTTCGTACCTGTCAAAGAAAGGGTTTCGACCCTTATTTTAAAAAGAAATTGAAACCGAGCTTCAAGTGGTTATAAAACTTAAAAAAAAAATGTCAATTAAACATAAAAACTTTTCTAATCAAAGTGTCACAATTGGCGGTCTTATTGGTAATAAAAATATCTTCCAGACAGACATGAGAGAGATAAAAAAACTCATTTCGCCATGGCAACAGCTTCAACACCTCCGTCAGCAAAGATAAGTAAAAAAACCAAAGATGTTCGTCAATGAACTGTTTTTTAATAGGTTAACCTTCGACTTCTGTAGGTCCTTACAGTTTTTAATACGTAATATTAATATTTATAGATTATTAGGTATTTTATTTTTAGTTTGAATTGACGTCAACATAGTAGACAAGGATAATACTTACTAACTCTTAAAATAATATATTTATTATTTTTCACATTTAAATAACAAGCATGTATAAAAAAATAACGCGGGTTCATCTGTCATGTCATGTAAAAAGACAAAAAGTTCAAGATTTTTTTGAAAATTCGGAGTTCTTAGGTCATTCTGTACGACCTAGACCTAATCAACTTAAATAACTACAACTAATCGACTTCAATATAAGGTGGAAAAGTTTATAATTTGTCGGAATGATAACCGTACAGACTTACAGATACGATTGATGACAACTTCAATGTACATTGCCGTTTGTTGTTTTACTCATATTAATGCTTATATTAAAGAATTATTAGTTATTATTTATTATTTAGTGTTAATTCCGCTCTAAATTTGTGAGTCTAACTAAGTTATAAGAGACGGCGAGGAATTCAAACGTTAACAAAATAGTAATTAGTATTCCCGACCGCTGGACAGGGAGAGTAGCTGTCCAGCGGTCGGCGAGTGAACATCTCTCTGAAGATGCCTCGTGTAGAGGCGAAACACGTGTCAGCGTTGTAGTCTATTTTTTCGTAGCGTCCGGCAGCGGTTTGTCATCGTTGTCGTCGTCGTTTCGTATCCTTTGTTCTAGCTAAGTTTCGCGTAACCACATAACTAACACTAACAAATAGTTATTACCCTTAATGCATGCATATGCGGGAGGGCGGGTGGTGCACTCGGTGGTGGAATTAATGCTAATTACTATTTTGGTAACGTTTTGAATTCCTCGCCGTCTCTTAAAACTTAGTTAGACTCACAAATTTAGAGCGGAATTAACACTAAATATTAAATAATAATTGTTGTGATGGATTTCCGCAAAGTAACGCCTAGTTCCATTAATTATCTTATATTAAAGCTTGTGTGGTCAACCTATATTTTGCAATTTCAGGTCGCCGAAATTACTACAGGGCCTGCAACATGACCTAACGACTGCCTCCTACATATAAGTTAGAAACAGCCGGGACCCACAGTTTTATGTGCCTTTCGAAACACGATAGCGTCCAGGCGATGATCTTTGCCACACAGATTTCAACAGGACTTGCGGGTTACAAGCCGGACGTATGGTCACTGGGCTACGGACTAAGTATTTATTTATTATTCAGCACATAGCTAGGACTAACTTAATGCTACAATAGCATTTTCTACCAGTTGACAAACATAGGAAAAGGTTAACCTACAATTAATTGTAATTAAATTACTTATAAGTAGCAGGTACATAGCTAAACAAATTAAATACATGATACATCACACAAACAAATAATATTATAAATAAACCTACATAAATATGTACACAAAATAATGGTATAAAATAATTACTATAATGTTGAAAAATAATACACAAATAATAAATACATAATATACCTATATATATTTAAGTATATATATACACAATAATATTAAACATAATACTTAATAACAGATACATGGAGATGTATAATAAAAATGGAGATGTATAATGGAGATGTATGATGGAGAAGTATGGTAAAACTTTCACATTAATAATAATGGTGATTAAGTAGGTCAGAATTTTAAGAATTTTTCCTTAAGATTAAAAAGTTGACCATTTGATAAACTTGTTCACAGGTGGCCATTTTATTTGAGGTCATAGGATACACGTGTTGAATGAAAAACGTCTATGACAGCTGTATTTTAGAAGTAAACTTCTTTAGGTCAGTCACTGGCTAAATTAGATTAAATTAAAAAATCTTCATGATCCAATGAACATAATAATTTTGGAGCAATGCAGCTCTAGCAAACACACATGGAACTTACGTTTCTGAATTTTGGTATACCTATTGGTTAGGGAGCCTCAATTTATAAACGGATTGTCTCATGTTAATTTCTCGCTACACACAATACAATTTACATAACTAGCTTACGCTCGCGGCTCTGCCCGCGTGGAGAAATCCCTTCTTAGTGTAGGTCTGCGTCATAAAACCTATGTGTAATCCAAATTTGGTCCTAATCCGTTCAGTGGTCTGTGCGTTAATAGATATGCTGTCCTTAAATATATCGATATGATAACTTCCGTTTATGAAGTCGATTAAAAGAGTAAAAAATAAAGCTCGCGTTACCAAGTGCAAGATCGTTTGACGTAAGAGCTCACGCGCAGATGGTCTTGCACAAGGATGGTTTTGTTTTATTTCTATGACATGTGGGATGAATTGAGGATGTACGAGACAATTTCGTATTAAATAGGGTTCCGTTTAAAAATATAATAAAAACCACACCTCGTTAAAATCTATCATCATTGTCAGCCCTTATCGTCCCACTGCTGGGCAAAGGCCTCCTTCCCTTCGTGCTATTCAATTCTGTCCTGAGCAGTTCGCATCCAGGTTCCTGCGATTCCTGCGATGTCATGCGAAAGATTGTATGTGAGTGTGATGTTTATTACTTCTTCACGCCAAAAAGAGTGGACCAATTGAGCTGAAATTTGGTAAAAATATAGCTTGGAATGGAATAACGCATAGGCTAACCGCTAGAACTGCTGCGCGCAGCTAGTAAAATAATAATTAATGAATCGTCAAAATAAAAGTACGCTCATTGCTTCCGATGGACTGCACCAAATTGAATAATTATTTAATTTTTTTTTCGTTATTGTTAGGACAAGGTTTCATTAGGAGAAAATTCAAAATGTTGTTTTAATCAAGGATATTGGAAGATAGCAATGAGCAGCACTAACTTCGGGCTGGTTTTACAGGGGCATTCACAATCAACGTCTCTTTTTTCGACATGGTCAATGGTCACATTATCGCCTACTGTAATTTATTTTACGAAATTAAGAAAATGCCAAAAAGTCGTTGCGAGGCTAGTAAATAAATAATATTGACGGAACAGAACCCTAGCGCTTCAAAGTACTCTCTAACTTTACCACTTTTTATAAAGATGTAATAGTGAGAACACGACCGTCCCATAGTTTCCATTCATTTGACAAAAATGATGAATGACAAGCTTTATGCTTATGAGTACACTTGTAATTATTATGCCACCAAAAACATAACTTGTAAAAAATACCAAGTCTCGCAACTGCAGTTCTTCTACCGTAAAAAGTTGTGAGATCCATGTACTACCAAGTCGGTAAAATCTTTTGTGTTTTAAATTAATAGATCGACTTGGCCATCGCATGAAAACACAACAATGTATCTCTTAAGTAATATATCGACATAATAGTGCGATTGCCAAGTCAATCTATTAATTTAAAACACAAAAGATTTTACCGACTTGGTAGTACATGGATCTCACAACTTTTTACGGTAGAAGAACTGCAGTTGCGAGACTTGGTATTTTTTACAAGTTATGTTTTTGGTGGCATCTCACTACTTTTTGTTTTTTTTTTAATTCGTTATAGGTTAGCCTTTGCCCACGATATCGCCTGATCTTAAGTGACGACGCCCGAAGATGGGAGCAGACTAAACCTAGAAGGCGGGATAATCCCTCCCTGGGGATTCTCCCGCCTTCGCCTTCTTTATACATTATTACGGCATATATATTATGGCATAATTATTGGGATTTTATGCAATTATTACCGTTGACTGCAAATGTAACTTTGTAATCCTATACATTTATACGGGATTACAAAGTTATTTATGCAGTTTATGTATCTCGAAAACTAGACCGAAATTGCATGTTTTTTTAGTTTTCCTATGGTTTATACAATAAATTCTAAGTATCTACCAAGTTTGAACTTTCTATGTTTGCTGGAAGTGCCTTAGACTTTTGATGATCGGTCAGTGAGTGAGTGAGTGAGTGAGTGAGTGACAAAATTACAAAACTTTGACTAGTTATAATTTTTAAACGACTAGTTAAAATTGAATGAAATTTGGAATAAATCGTGTTTATCCAATGCATACTCGATTGTTAAAAATTGAAGCTTCTAGTTTTTTCCACAACGAAGTTATAGGGGGTCGAAAATGGTCTGAACTGCTTCCAGAAAAGGATGGTACGGCCCTGCCGCTTTTTTTGCTCGACTTGGCGGGGGCACTGCCGTGCCCCCAGATAACCTAATTTTAGATAAAAGTCTTAGTTATATAATGAGATTGATTGTTAATGTTTAAAACATGTAGAAGATAATTCCCGTGATAGTACGAGATATATAGTACCTACTGTATTTTATGTATATTTAATATTATTTATAAGTTTTTTTGGCAATTTCCCTTATCGAAGATTTGTTGTATAAAAATATTTTTAACATGACTATAAAATTATGGTCATAAAGAAATGTATATTTCAATTTATGACCATTTTTGCTTGTAACAAAATTTAATTGCTGACTACTACTACTTACTACTAGTCCGTTTGTTTCCACCACTGCTGGTGATATGCCTCCTCGAGATCACACAGTAGAAAAGATAGAATAAAATATGTTATAATAATTATAGACGGGGTAGACTTCCTTTGCAAGAGGTCGTCTAGGTGGGTACCCCAACAGTGCCAGTTATTCTACCGCCTGAGCAGTGATGTGCAAACATTACTGTGCTCCAGTAGGAGGGCACTGTAGCTAGTGAAATTACTGGGCTAAAGAGTCTTAACATCTTATGACTCTTGAGTAAGAAGCGTTGGTGCAGTGCTCCTAGAATTTCACATAATTGTGAAATCCTAGGTAGCGCTGTACTGATTATGGGCAGCCGTTATCTTTTAACATCAGGAGAGCGTCTTGCTCGTCTTCTACTTCTACACATAAAAAAAAAAAAGTGACTCTACCGGTAATCCGGAACATTAGTTTATCAGTTCCGTTGTGGACGGCAGACCGTGCGCACGCTCGCTAGGAACCTGTTACGCGCATCTAACCATCTTCTGTGTTTCTCAAACTTTTTCCTTGCGTCTTCGTATCGGCTATATATTTGACTGCTATCATGTATCGGTGCGGTCGTTGTGATGCAGAGTTCCGGGATGGAGTTCAGTGCTCCATGTGTCAGGGGCGTTTTGATTTTCCATGCGCTGGTATTACTGAAGGAGGCTACAGGAGGCTGGGTGAGGATAGACGGAACAACTGGAAGTGCACCACCTGTAAGACTGTTGTTGCCAGCCCACTCCAACCATCAGCTACAAAGGCGTCAGCTTCCAAGTCACCAGTGCCCGCTGACATGGAGAGCATTGCCTTGGACCTGAAGCGACTTGCTGCACAGATGAGCTCGCTTCCATCTCTTACGGAGAGTGTAAGAGCCATACAGGCTGACATTGCCGACATGAAAGCTATGAAAGCTGATATTGCTGATCTGAAGCTTTTAAAGCCAGAGCTAGGCGAAGTAAAGGCATCGGTTGAGTTTTTGCACGGCTCTTTAGAGACACTAACTAGCAAGGTCACCGATGTAAATCAGGAAGTGCAATCTCTTCTTAAAGCCAAAGATGAGGTTCAAGTACTGCAGCAACGATTTGGGAATCTCCAGAATGCTATCCTTGATTTTGAACAGCGTACAAGGATGAATAACATTGAAATCAAGGGTGTCCCAATGACCCCGTCGGAAAACCTCTTTGAGATAGTCAGCAAGTTAGGGAATCACATTGGCTGCAGCATCTCGAAGGAGCAAATTAATTATGTTGCACGAATTCCCATGCGTAATGAAAAGGATCATAAAAATATCATCGTTTCGGTGCACAGCAGATATTTGAAGGAGGACTTTGTGGCTGCAGCGAAGAAGCATACATTGGTGCCAGCGAACTTAGGCCTGCGGGGCGAAAATCGAATTTATGTCAATGACCACCTCACACTGGAGAATAAGATGCTACTGAACAAGGTGAAGAATTTAGCAAAGGAGCGGGGTTTTACCTTCGTCTGGGTAAAGGGGTGCAAAATATTTGCTCGGAGAAACCCCACATCACCTGTGATCGCTATTCGGTCCGAGTCAGATCTGAAGAAGCTTATGTAATTATAACGGTAATAATGTTTCTCCTAAATCGATACCATTGTTTTAGTGCATATTTGCTTTGCATATATTTTACTATTCAAAATTTTAAAAACGCTGACTCGCTGGTAATTATTACATTATTTGTTTACATATTTAATATTAATGGATGGATGCAAAGTTTGGGAACCGCAGACTTACTTGCGCTCCAGCGCTATTCAATGCTTTACGACCGCTCGGTTGCCATGCGCACGCGCTCCTCTTCTATCCTATCGCTATTGCAATCATGCTATCTCGCTCGGCTCGCCTCTTATCTCCGCCTTTGTTCTATTGTGCCTATTGTTGTTGCTAATTACTTTGTTGACATTTATTGTTTTTTAAGAGGTTTACTGTATTTTTATGGTTTTATAATTGTTTTGTGTGTTTTGTTCAAGGCTAATAGATTAATTTTATTAATTAATCATTACCTAAATTTTAGTTTTGAAGATGGTGGTTAAAATCTATTATCAAAATGTTCGTGGCCTTCGCACAAAAGTATCAACTTTCTATCGAAACATTTGCCTTAATACTTATGATATTGTTTGTCTGACGGAAACCTGGTTGATTGACGGAGTGCATGATAATGAGCTTTTTGACGATCGATACATGGTTTGGAGACGGGATCGAGACTATGAGAAGACTAAGCAAACCATGGGGGGTGGAGTATTGATTGCCGTTCGCCGGGAGCTCGCAGCCGAGGCACGTAGTGACTGGTGTACAAACGCCGAAGACCTATGGGTAACGCTAACACTTCATTGTCGCAGGCCCGCAATAAAATACAAGTTACACTTATGTACTGCTTACATTTGTAGTCAAAGTGGAGGTAGCTCACTATCCACTCAATTAACTACTTTATCTAGCCATCTCACTGACATTACTTTGAATAATCCCTGTGATAAGTTTATTTTAATAGGTGATTTTAATATGCCTAATTTAATTTGGAGTCAGTCCGTTGATAACACCTTTTATACTGCTCTAAATATTCAAGGCTCACATCAGGTCGAATTTTTTGATGATATTAATATATGCAACTTATCCCAATATAATTTAATTTATAATCAAAGTAACAGATTATTGGATTTAACTTTTTCTAATAGCGATGTAATCGTCTCTCATTGTCAATATCCGCTATTACCAGAAGATTCTCATCATCCTGCACTTTGTATCTCTGCTGAATTTGCGCAGTTACATTCCCTTAGGCCTCGTCCTTATTCCAAGTATTTGTATCAATGTGGCGATTATAACACGATTATGTCTAGGATTAATGAGATTAATTGGGAACATGAATTACATCATAGACCTCTTGAACAAGCTTTAGATTATTTCTATGATACACTCTCAGAGTTAAGAAACCTATATGTACCGTCAAAAATAGTTACCCCTTCTCGGAAATACCCTCCTTGGTATAAAAAACCCCTCATAAAAATTTTGAAAGAAAAACATAAGTTTCACTCTAAGTTCAAAATATACGGAAACAAATCTGATTTACATTCTTTTGAAACTCTTAGAAATCGTAGTAAAATTTTAGAGAAAGATATGTTTGCCACCTATATTTCATGTATCGAACAAAATATTGCTAAAAATCCCAGAGCATTTTGGTCTTACATTAAATCTAAAAACCAAAACAATGCGTACCCCGCTGTTTTGCGCTTTGGTGAGCGCTCTTCTGACTGTGGAGAGGAAATATGCGATATGTTTAATGATTACTTTCACTCGAACTTTTTAGATAACACATTAACTGATTACACGGCACTTGAAATCGTAGAAAATAATTTTTCAATAGCGGATATTCACGATGTTGAGGTAATGCCTTTTGAAGTCTGCAGACTACTTGAATCACTTGATATTAATAAATCGGCCGGCCCAGACAACATTCCCGCAATTTTTATAGTAAATTGTGCCAAAAGTCTAGCTCATCCTCTTACATTACTATTTAAACGTTCTTTATCTGAGGGCTTAGTACCAAAGATCTGGAAAATGGCTTATATTACCCCAATCAGTGGCGGATTTGCCCTAAGGCCCAGTAGGCCCGGGCCTAGAGCGGCCAGATATTAGGGGCGGCCAATCGTGACAAAAAAATCACTGATGACAAGAAATAACTAAAAGTACGTAAATATTTTAAAGGCTTCAAGGGACCATGGGTTTTTCTCGGTGGCTCTGCTCTATAATAAGAATATTTATTTTCTCACCGCTCAGAACACATCTTTAGTAGCCTGAAATATAAAATTTTCTCGGCACTCGCAGCTAGCTGCTCGCGCAATTATAAATAGAATATTATGTATTTTGCTCACCACTCAGAACGAGCTCATTGTACACAGTACCGGCGTTAGGGTGGGGCGCGGTTGGGCGACCGCCCAGGGCGCCGGATAAAAGGGGCGCCACAGGCTCTATAATTCGTTGAGAAAAATTCAATATTCTCGGTGCTCGTAGCAAGCTGCTCGCGCTTTTATAAGAACATTTATTTTCTTTGCCACTCGAAGGAAGATAAACGCACATCATTCGTGCTGAAAAATTCAAAATTTTCTCGGCGCTCGCAGCGAGCAGCTCGCGCTTTTATAAATGAGAAAATTTACTTTCTTTGCCATTTGAAGCAAGATAAACGCACATCATTCGTGCTGAAAAATTCAAATATTTTTCGGCGCTCGCAGCGAGTTACTCGCGCTTTTATAAATAAGGACATTTAGTTTCTTTCCCACTCGAAGATAGCTAAACGCACATCTTTCGTGCTGTAAAATATCTAAATTTTCTTGGCGCTCGCAGCGAGCTGCTCGCGCTTTTATAAATAAGAATACTTATTTAGTTTCTTTGCCGCTCGGAGCAAGATAAACGCACAACATTTGTGCTGAAAAATTCAAAATTTTCTCGGCGCTCGCAGCGAGTTGCTCGCGCTTTTATAAATGAGAACATTTACTTTCTTTGCCACTCGAAGCAAGCTTAACGCACAACATTTGTGCTGAAAAATTCAAAATTTTCTCGGCGCTCGCGCTTTTATAAATAAGGACATTTAGTTTCTTTGCCACTCGAAGCAAGCTAAACGCACATCATTCGTGTTGAACAAATCTAAATTTTCGCGGCGCTCGCAGCGAGCTGCTCGCGCTTTTATAAATAAGAATATTTATTTAGTTTCTTTGCCGCTCGGAGCAAGCTAAACGCACATCATTCGTGCTGAAAAATTCAAAATTTTCTCGGAACTCGCAGCAAGCTGGAAAGTTGGATTTTTTTCTAGATACGCCCATGATTTTGTCCATCGGAATCGGCCCAGAAAAAAATCCTGGAATTTTTTCCTTTTTAGTATGGGTTTGAATTGCTTTTTAGAGGGCGCCGTAGAAATCTCGCCCAGGGCGCTGGTATTGTTAAAACCGGCTCTGATTGCACATCTTTTGTAGTCTGAAACGTAAAATTTTCTCGGCGCTCGCAGCAAGCTGCTCGCGCATTACAAATTTTATTCTATTCGGAACGAGTTAACGCACACGTTCTTGTCAGCGATGTAACATTTCCTATTTTAGAGATTCAAATTGTAGGTAAACGTTGAAATGTACAAACCTACCTTGTTCACAAGAAAAAAAAATCTGGATCCGCCACTGTTTAACACATTCGGTGCCACCGACTCGCCATGCGAGTTCACGTTCATTTTGTTCGCGAGTCGGTGGCACCGAATGTGTTATAAGGAGTAAGTAGGAGTAGACATGTTATATACGACGTAGATGCAGGTATTACATGGACTGGGGCCTAGGGCGGCCTAGACTGTAAATCCGCCACTGACCCCAATACATAAAAAAGGATCAAAAGATGTTGTTACAAATTATAGGCCTATCTCAAAATTATGTCAATTTGCAAAAATATTAGAAAAAATAGTATATAAACAGCTATATGCATGTCTAAAGCACATACATTTACTCCGGAACAACACGGTTTTTTGAAAGGACGGTCCACAACCTCTAACCTTATAATTTGTAGTGATTTTATTACTGAGCATATGTCAGAACCAGCGCAAGTTGACGTCATATATACAGACTATAGCAAATGTTTCGATAGAATTGATCACTTGTTGCTATTACGCAAATTACAACTGGTAGGTATACGTGGCAATCTCTACAGATGGTTTACATCATATGTACAAAACAGGTGTCAAACTGTTGCACTGGGTGGCTTCTCATCTGCGCCAATGATAATCCCTTCTGGTGTTCCTCAAGGATCACTCTTGGGACCGCTACTTTTTAATATATTTATTAATGACGTTGCCTCTTCTTTCACCTATTCAAAAATACTCCTTTACGCCGATGATATGAAAATAATATATCCAATCCGTTCACAAGAATGTGCTCTCCGTCTTCAGGAGGATCTCGGCAGGTTTGAGCAATATTGTGTAGAAAATAAGCTAGATTTAAACGTTTCTAAGTGCTATATAAGTTCATATACTCGAAGAAATAACCCTATCACGTATAACTACTCGTTAAAAAACTCAGTACTGTGTAGAGTGAACACCACTCGTGACTTAGGAATAATCTTTGATAAAAAATTACTTTTCGACGAACACATTAACTCTATTATTAAAAAAGCGTCGAAAGCACTTGGCTTCATATTGCGTATGTCAAAAGACTTTACCTCTATTAAAACAATAAAAATACTTTATTGCGCCTATGTAAGAAGTCATTTAGAATATGCCTCTCAAGTTTGGAACCCTGTTTACGATACATATATTACTCGTATAGAATCAATTCAAAAACGTTTCTTGCGTCACCTTCAATTTAAAATTAAATCATATTATCCAGATTATTTGAGTCGTTGTAAAAAATTCCATATTTTACCTTTAGAAGAAAGAAGGCGTATAGCTGACGTCGCGTATATAATTAACATAGCGAATGGCATTGTTGATTGTCCTGAGCTGCTGCAGCGCGTCGGTCTGCGGGTCCCATACGCCTCACTCCGGAGACCATGTTCCCTGCATGTCCCCGGAGCCAAAACCAACTACAGACAAAACAGCTATCTGCTGCGAGCGAGTCGGTGTTTCAATGATTTTATTGACAGGCTTGATCTTGATGTATTCAGCACTTCTGCTGCCCAAATAAAACGAGTACTCACTGATGATTTTTTTAGTCGGTAGTACTCACTGGTGTTTTTTTTTTTTTCTCTTTCTCTCTTTGTAATCGGTAGTGCGAAGTCAGTTTTGTATTAACCAATTTAGCTGTGAATTTGAGTCTAATTGATTACAATGGTATCCTTTAAGATATTAGTTTCCATGTTTTTCGTTCTCCGTCCACGATTTGTTGTGAATATTCTGTCGCCTATATGTGGAAACTTGTAAATGTCCTTCATAACAATGTTTAAGTACCTTTTATTTTAAAACCTAGATGTAAGTTTTCCCAAAATTGTAAAATAAAATAAAATAATTATTTATTTTAATATATTTCTTGAAATAAATGAATAAACATTTTGACACTGTATGACCAAATCACAGTAGGTTGGCTATTAGTGCTCACGGCTATTAGTACATTACCAAGGAGACAAGTTACCTAAAGGTTAAATTAATACCATTTTTGTGTTATAGTCTATAACAGATTTGTTATTGTTTTTATCACTACGTATGAATCAGATTTTCGATTGCACAATGTTGCATAATTCCGTTCACCAATTGAACTTGTTTTATGTAAATCATAATTTATAATTATTAAAGTTCTGTGGTTTTTCCTTTATGTTTATAGTTTCTAATTAGTAAAAACAAACTATTTGATAACACGAGAATAATATTTGCTTGTAAGTTTGGCCTCGGAAGAAATATAAGGCGTAATATGGATGATAAGGTCAAAACAAGTGAAATTTAAAAACACTTTTTGAAAACAAGCTTTTATTTTTATTACCATCTAGCATCATAAAGTACTTACTCGTCAAGGCGAATCAAATGAGCTCAAAAACTCGATGAGGTTGTGTCGTTTAATTAAAGAGTTCCTATGGCCACCTTCCAGCTCCATCATCAGATCTGCTCCATGTTATAAAAATACTGCATTGTCATCCGATTTATACATGCATGCAAAATTTCAGCTCAATCGGAAACTGGGAAGTGGGTCAAATATAACTTGCAAGATTTGATTACAGACATACAGACAGACAACAGACAGGTGAAAGTAAATAACAGCTTGTAAAAATATAATTAGCACAAGAAAAAATTATATTAGTAAAATATAGTTAGTAATAAAAAAATAATAGTACCTACGTATTTTTTGGTTTCTGAATAAAAAAGCTGAGACACAACGCTTATAAGTTTTTGGGTGGGGATGCACTACGTCATTATCCGGTAAAAGTTACTGCGTGCCAATGACGTCAACACTCACCAAGGAACTTTAGTGCGTTGTATCTCACAGTTATTTATTAAATTTACAAAGAAAAGAATACATATCCAATATATTTTTTTAACGATCTAGGTACTTGACACTTGACGGACATAAAAAAATTATTAATTATTATTCCTATTATTGCTTGAACACATAATATTATAACTAAACGCATATTGCGATTATTTGTCGTTTGATTTGACATCTCGAAAATTTTATAGTTAATAAATCTGACCATGATCATTATCTCTCAATGTCAAGGTAAAAAATTAAACCCAATTTTTATCTGATCAAGGTTCCAACAAAAATGTCAATCGATATTATAATTTATGTAAACCTACCTATATATCCCAAATTTCAACTCAATCGATGCTTATTACAATTAAGTGTTTGAAAGTTCGAGTAACCAAAATAAAAAATATAATTTTTATATAAATAGGCCATGCGCTAGTCAGGCTACGCGCAATGTAGGTTTCCGTAGTTTGGGCAAATCGTATATTAACTTACATCAACGATAATTATATATCTTTAAAAAACTAAGTGCTTGTTCACGCTATAACACGCGGGCGCGGGCGCGGGCGCGGGCGCGACAGACTTTGCTCACACCGCACGTGCGTTGTACGTGAACACCTTCATAGCACGTCATATGTTTGATATTTCGCGCCCGCGCCCACGCCCGCGGGTACACGTGAACAAGCCCTAATAAAGATGTCTTAGTACAGATATTAAAGGGTACGCTCAAAAAAAAGTTTAATACTTTGAATATCTTTCAAAATACCCCTACATGATGGGTACAGCCAGATTCATCACCATCTTACATGTTTGGGAGGTACGCTAAATTTATTAATTTTGAAACAGACGGACAGACAAAGCGAAACTATAAGGCTTCCATGATGACTACAGAAGCCTCAATATATATTTTATAGGTACTTATAGTTTTATATTGTCTAAACTAATAGAAACAAATACTGTTAAAAGTAATAATAAATAAATCGTAGGAAAATCTTTTCTGTTCGCAGGGAAAAACCGAAAATGATAGATAAATGACTGTTTATTGATACAGTATAAACCATAGAACAGGATATACAATAAATAGGGAAAAAATATTATGTTTACTACTTACCACTTATCGTAAAAATAAGGTATTATGAGTATTACACATTATCCCCCTTTATATTATCATCATCATCATCGTCATCATCTCAGCCATTGGACGTCCACTGCTGAACATAGGCCTCCCCTTTGGACTTCCATATGTACCGGTTGGAAGCGACCTGCATCCAGCGTCTTCCGGCGACCTTTATAAGGTCGTCTGTCCACCTTGTGGGTGGACGTCCTACGCTTCGTTTGCTAGTCCGTGGTCTCCACTCGAGCACTTTTCGACCCCATCGGCCATCCGCTCTGCGTGCTATATGGCCTGCCCATTGCCACTTCAGCTTGCTAATCCGTCGGGCTATGTCGGTGACTTTAGTTCGTCTACGGATTTCTTCATTTCTGATTCGATCTCGTAGAGAAACCCCGAGCATAGCCCTTTCCATAGCACGCTGGGCGACTTTGAGCTTCGAGATGAGGCCAATGGTGAAGGACCACGTTTCGGTGCCGTAAGTCATCACTGGTAACACACATTGATCAAAGACTTTCGTCTTGAGGCACTGAGGTATATCGGACGAAAAGACATTGCGTAGTTTCCCGAACGCTGCCCAACCGAGTTGGATTCGGCGGTTGACCTCTTTCTCGAAGTTGGACCTACCTAATTGGACTACTTGTCCTAGATAAATATACGAGTCCACAACTTCGAGTACCGATCCTTCAACAGATATTGGGGTGGGCACAACATTGGCATTCGACATAAGCTTCGTCTTGTCCATGTTCATTTTTAAGCCCACCCGTTGTGAAGCTCGGTTGAGGTCATCGAGCATCATGCTGAGTTCCTTCATCGACTTTGCCATGACTACGATGTCGTCGGCAAACCGAAGGTGAGTGATGTATTCGCCGTTGATATTGATGCCAAGTCCTTGCCATTCCAGGAGCTTGAAGGTGTCTTCCATTACGGCAGTAAACAGTTTCGGAGAGATAACGTCTCCCTGTCTTACGCCTCTTCTTAATGGAATCGCCTTCGTGCTCTGCTCCTGTACTCGGACTGACATAGTGGCGTTCTTATACAAGCACTTCAACACTTCAATGTACCGATAGTCAATATGGCATCGCTGAAGTGACTTGAGCACCGCCCATGTTTCCACCGAATCAAAGGCTTTTTCATAGTCCACAAACGCTAAGCATAATGGCAAATTATACTCCTCGGTCTTCTGTATAACTTGCCGCAGCGTATGAATGTGGTCTATGGTACTAAAGCCTCTTCGGAAACCGGCTTGTTCGGGAGGCTGGAAGTCATCAAGTCTGTGTTCGAGACGGTTCGTGATGACCCTTGAAAACAGCTTATAAACATGGCTCAGAAGCGTAATGGGCCTATAGTTCTTCAATAGGCTGTTATCACCTTTTTTGAAGAACAGCACCACCTCGCCTCTGCTCCACGTCTCAGGCGTTTTGCCCTCGGACAAGACGGAATTAAAAAGTTTCTGGAGGACTTTAAGTACCGGTGTTCCACCCGCTCTCAGAAGCTCTGAAGTGATTCCGTCTTCGCCCGGCGCCTTGTTGTTCTTAAGCTGCTTCAGGGCCATCCTAATCTCGTAAAGACTGATGTCCGGGATATCAGACTGGACCTTTCTAACTTAACGTTAATATTTAGTGAGCCTCGTACAAGTCGGTGATCACTGCCGGTTTTAACCCTGTTGATCACAGAGACATCACTAAATATCCGTTTCTTGTCGGTCATGATGAAGTCTATCTCATTTCTCGTGGAACCATCGGGGCTCATCCAGGTCCATTTCCTGTGAGGCGGCTTCTGGAAGAAAGAGTTCATCATGAAGAGTTCCTCTCTCTCCAGGAAATCAGCCAGCCTCTGTCCCCTAGGGTTCCGTTGCCCATACCCAAATCGCCCCACTCTCAACTCATCGCCGCTTTTCTTGCCCAACTTCGCGTTGAAGTCCCCCATAACAACAGTGAAGTAGGTTTCGGAAGTATGTATGGCTCTACTTACGTCCTCATACATAGCCTCTACTTCATCATCGGAGTGTGACGAGGTCGGCGCATATACCTGAATGACCTTCAGCGAATACCTTTTAGATATTCTGAGTATTAGGTATACCACCCTGCTCGACACACTGTCGATGGTTATGATGTTGTTTACGAGGGACTTATGAACGAGAAACCCGACACCACCTTGGGACTGTTGGTCGCCCTCCCGGTAGTAGAGCAAGTTACCGGACTTCAGGGTTACGGTGTCCTCCCCCTCTCTACGGACTTCACATAACCCGACAATGTCCCAGCGTAACCTGCTCAGTTCCTCTTCCAGCTCGCAAATCTTCTCGTCAGTCCTCAAAGTGCGTATGTTGTGTGTTACCAGGGCCAGTCGTCGTGGGGATGGGTAGCCGGGCATCTGCCGGTGATTCTTAGCACCCCCTGCTCCGCCGTTACCTTGACTGCTACCCGCGTCAGGAACAAGGGAGCTGCCGGGGACTGGGGGCCTGGTATCTATATTGCTCGTCATTTGTAAGGGGGGTTTTGCCATACGCGCCACGCTTGGCAGGCGGGTTGGCGCGCGCAGTTTTTTTATTAAGTTGATAAGAAGCCGGGATATGCTGCTGCCCATCTCCCGGTATATTCCCTTAGCAGGCTCCTACTGCAACCACGGGACGATATGGTGGGGGACAATTCTAAGGCCGGTCACCCCACGGCACATATTTATATTATACAATTCCTATTTTATTAACATATTACAATGTATACCCGAGTACTGAATAGCATTTAGCATACCTTGTCCTGAATTTTTTCGCGAATATTCACTAGTTCATTAAATTGACGACCTCTATGGCGCGGTGGGTTCATATTCGCTTGCAACGCAGAAGGTTGCGGGTTCGATTCCCGCATGGGACAAATGTTTGTGTGATCCACAGGTATTTGTTTCTGGTCTGGGTGGTTTTCAATATCTAATATTAAGTATGTATTTACAAAAGACAAATGGATTGGGGATAAGTGGTGCTGTTTGAAATGTCCTGAAATATTTATTTATTTATTTACTGGCGGTAGATTTCCTTTGCAGGAGGTTTACTAGGTGGGCACTTCAACAGTGCCAGTTATTCTACCACCCGCGCCTGAGCAGTGATGTGCAAACATTACAGTGCTTCGGTAGGAGGGCACTGTAGCTAGTGAAGTTACTGGGCTGAAGAGTCTTAACATCTAATGACTCTTGAATAAGAAGCGTTAGTACAGCGCATCTAGAATTTTACATCATTGTGAAATCCTGGGTGGCACTGTACTAACTATGAGCAGCGTTATCTCTTACCACCAGGAGAGCGTCTTGCTCGTCTTTTTACTTCTATGCAAAAAGGAGATAATCTATTTGTTGACCTATTTAGTTTCATCTATGGAACTAAATAGGTCAACAAATAAATAATCTAAACGCAAATCTTAAATCTGATAAGAGACTTACATTACTAGAAAGAGATCGACCACTTTCAATTTGCATTTGTCGATCTCATAGAAACACAAACATTGTGTTTGGCGGACAGGTCCAATTTTAAAATGGTTTTATCTATTCTTGGCTCAATGACTAGGCTATTTACCTAATTGTCATGAACACTCTAATTGGGTGCAAATGAATAAGGTCTACTTGGAATCACCTCAACTAAGAGCCTGAGTAATGTGTAAGTTTGTTGCTGCGACAAGAAGACCTTTAGACTTTAGAACCTTAACTGACATTGTGACTTGGAATCAAGTGTAATAGTTAGTAGTAACAGTCATTATATTAGATAGTAATTTTCTTTCTACATTACAAGTTTCAGCTCAATCCGTTCAGCCGGACTACGGAAGCCTAAAAGCTTCCGTAGTCAACAAGAAAGCCTTATAGTTTCGCTTTGTCCGTCTATCCGTCCACGGCTTTGCAGAGGAACTATAAGTCCTAAAAAGATGTAATTTTTCACAAATAGGGGCGATAGAAAGAGTAAGAGAACGGTACGAAAAATATTTAAAATTAATAAATTTATGGTATTTCCCAAACATGTTAGATGGGGATGTTTTTTTTTTCTGGCTGATCCCATCATGTGCGATATCGTTGAATAGGTATATTATTTTAAAATGAGGGACAGGTTTCTAACAAACTTTTTCAATTTAGTGATCCATTTGTGTAAGATATTCAAGTTTAAATCTTTTTTTCTGCGTCCCCCATCAAATAAGTAGTAAATTTCCGAATATAAATTTCAAAATTTTTCATATCGTGCGAGCGTGAGAATCGCACGAAAGGACTAAACTTTTAAGAATGCATAATACTTTTCACTTTTAGAGATCAATGTTCAATGTCTAAAGCTCAATGAATGTGGTCAATGGCCAATTTTATGTGTCATCGACATGCGATGGTGGTCATTGACCTATATTGTGACTTATGGGATAAATATGAGGGTATTCGGTTCTCAGGTTATAACATTTCATGTTTTGCCTTGTTTGAGGTCTTTTTGGGACTTCTGTACAACTTAGTCCAGTAGAATATAATATAATATTTAATATGGACGCTGCTTAAATCATATTTTATAGATGCAAAAGGCCAGTGATGATGATGATGATGAGTCCAGTAGGTACCTACTGGACAAACCAATTTTTTTACCATTGGTGGTATGCAATATAGCGAGCGATTACCGCCGCCTATAAAATAAAAGAGAATAACTCTTACCAAAATATAAAACGTGGATAAACATTTTAAGCAAATAAATGAATTATGAATTATTATTATTATAAACTTAAAACTAGAGGTCGCATAAAGAAATATCTTATAAACACTGGGTGGAAGGAAATGTATGTATTTTGGACAACTATTGTAATAATTAATTAAAGATGTAAGTAGGTATGTACGTAATCTCTTTATGATTTCTGGTCTTCTAGTATTTTTGGAGAGATCAGCTATTTATAGACATGTTGACTGATCTCAGAAGCATACAAAAAACTCCAACTTCCGTGTTCTATTAATAAATATTCTTAGTAGTATCACTGCCCTGCAACAAATGAAATAAATAGTGTCTTGAAAGGTTGGTACTAGCAATAAAAGTGCTTATACATACATTTCTATACGTTAAATAAATAATATATTTGTATAAATAGAGATTGATTAAAAATAAAACACGCATACACACTCGCACGTATAGAAATAAACATAGGTACATATAGGCGCTTTTATTGCTAGTACCAACCCTTTAGGTAACCTTTAAAGACACTATTGTTTTCATTTGTTGCAGGGCAATGATCCAACGAAGAATATTTGTTATTAGACCACGGAAGATGGAGTTTTTTCTATATTACTGACCTAAAAATACCTCTAGAGAAGCAAAGCTAAAAATATTTTAAAAACATTATATAATAACCATTAATGATCTGTATACAAAGAAGATTAAAATCACCTTAAAATACTTTGTATAAAAACAATTTTAAGTTAAGTGGTGCATTTCGTTTCGACATTGTCTTTAAAATCGCATTAGTGTGAAAATCTTGAGGTCAATAATTCAGCTACAAGGTTAGCATCGCAAAATTCGAAAAAAAAACTTTTCTGTTTTCTTTTATAAATAGTTTTTTACTACTTTGATAGATATCATCTAAATCTTACTAATGTTATAAACGTGAAAGTTTGTAAGAATGTATGGATGTCTGAATGTATGTTTGTTAATCTTTCACGCCTAAACGAGTGGACCGATTGAACTGAAATTTGGTATAGAGATAGCTTAGACCCGGAATAACACATAGGCTACAGTACAGCGGTTAAAACCGAAATAGTTCTAAATATTTGTTAAAAAGACTAAATGATTTATCAACGCACAGCTTAAACCCCTCAACAGATTGGTTTGAAATTTGAAATACAGATATTTTTTTATGACGTAGACCTCCACTTAGAAACCATTTTTCCACACGCATTCGTAGGAATTACTTTTAGAAAATTTTAGACGTTAATTTTAATGTCTTAAAAAACAACAAGGTTATTTATAAAACGAAAAATACATTTTTCACGAGATCGAGAGCGACCACTTTTAGCGATAACACCAATTGCCAATTGTACTCGTAATAATAAATAGTACATAGATTATAATATTGTTTTTTTATTCTAGTCTATACTGTCCCACTGCTGGGCAAAGACCTCCCCCAAATCCCTCCACGCATCTCTATCCTGCGCTACCACCACCAGTCAGTTTGACCAGTCAGTCTGGTGCGCGTCTAGATCGTCTCGCCACCTTTTTCTAGGTTGGCTTCGACGACGATAATAATAATAATATGTTTGTGTAAATGTTTGTAAATCTCTCTTTTTTGTATTTTGGAAACCTTTCGCCATTTTTCAGTGTCAGACTGGAAATATTATTAAGATATTTACTAGAGTTTTACCGAGAGGCATTTTCAAAAAGTAAATTCTACTAAGATATTATAATATATCATCAAAATTTGTCTATCGAACGAGATAGTCGAACGTAAGGACGAAAATGCTAAAGTTTTCAATTCTCGATTTTAGCCATAAAATTTCACACGTGATCAAAAAATATGAAGCTTGTGTTATTCCCATAAATATTATAGTTTATTGTTAATTTAAGTTGTTATTATAAGCATATTAAATTATTTTACTAGATATATTTAAATTAATAAACCATATTATAATGTAATCGAGGCTTCGTTTGTTCCCACAATAAAATATCTAAAGTAAAATGTATACCTACGCTTGATTATAATTTTATAATTTATAAAAAGGTAGAAATAACCAACTAGTTAGATATATCTATTTATTTAAACTTTGTCATAAACAAATTCCTAAATCTATGATTTACAATCAATTTTTTAATAAAAGTCAATGTAGAGTCTTTCTGATAGTACATTAAAAAAATGTTTTTGTTTTTTTTTGCATTTTGAGCTTAGCCAGCGCTTTTTTTGGATTTTATGCAAAAAAAGCACTAGAATGACAATCATTATAGTTTGTTTTACCTAGATAGTATAGGTAAAATACCAATATCTACATTTTTTTAGCGTTAACCACAAGTGATTTGGTCTTTTCTAAGCTGGTCATGAGGACTGGATGCCAAGGCTCTGCCGATTCCCAGTCCTCCGTCACTAAGACGATGCGGGAGTGCCGCCGGGTCGTTTTAGTGGGTAAACCGTGCAGCTGTCCTGCACGGGAGTCCCACATAACCCTCCCATTCCCTCGATGGGAGGGTATGCGTAATGCTTTTTTTTTGACCAGAAATTTCGCGAGCAACTTGCTTCGTTTTCTTCCTTCCTTTATCATCACAGTAATGCTTATACATTATTGTTAGGCGGATGAATAACTTGCAAAGGAGTATTATGTCTATTGTCTATCTCTGTCTTTTCCTAAGTTTTTCAAAGACAAGATCAATAACTGAATATAGGATTGGCGTTCAGCCAACGTCATTTCTGCAGCTGACCTAACACAAAATTGAAATGCAGAGAGCTTACAATAACAAAACACATTGAAATACATTAAACAATATACTTAGATGGATTATGTCAGTCTGAAACTTATGATAATCCAAAAATTATAATCAATACAATGTATTACGTAGAACAATGCATAGAAATGTATCTTTAAAAATTTGACAAACCTTGAACCTCACCGGTCAAGGTCGCAATGAAAAACAAAAATGTCGTACAATTTTATTCATGTCACTTCAAATTAGATCCAATTACAAAATATCGCGATAAGACCGCCGGTTGCAATATAGTATACTTTTCGTTTTTTTAATTAATGTTGTTAATTTTAATTAAATGTGGTGTTATGTGTTTTACCGGGGGTAGACTTCCTTTGCAGGAGGTCGTCTAGGTGGGTACCCCAACAGTGCCAGTTATTCTACCGCCTGAGCAGTGATGTGCAAACATTACTGTGCTTCGGTAGGAGGGCACTGTAGCTAGTGAAATTACTGGGCTAAAGAGTCTTAACATCTTATGACTCTTGTGTAAGAAGCGTTGATGCAGTGCACCTAGAATTGCACATCATTGTGAAATTCTGGGTAGCACTGTACTGATTATGGGCAGCGTTATCTCTTAACATCAGGAGAGCGTCTTGCTCGTCTTCTTACTTCTCCACATAAAAAAAAACATAAAAGTGTTATACCTACCTATCTATCTTGAGCCTACTCAGATTTTTTTCAAGAAATTGTTTACCCACTATCCATCAAAGTCCACGTTAAGAAGAGACAAGTACTTTCGATAGCGTTGTTCAGTGACATGATAATAATAGCGTTAGGAAGCGTGCACACTGACTCCGTGACACACACATACCGCACCACGTTGTTACGGACATAAATACATTACAGAATACCGACGGCGTGGCGGAGGATATTGAAAAGTTTTAGTTTTATTACAACCTTATTCTAAATTACGTATTGGCTAGTGGCACTCTTTGCATCAAAGAAAGAATGAAAGAAAGAAAAAACATTTATTGCCAATCATAACATAGACCACAACAGTTTAAGTGAAGTTACAAAGAAGAAAATAAAACCGGTCAAGGAGCACCGAGGGTTCCGTACAAACCTACGGGTATGGAACCCTAAGGAAAAGTGGGTATAATATTATATACCGTAGGTTTTGATTCCCTTGCGAGTACTTTCGTGTTTGAAAATATGCGGCTAAAATTGCTGTCTCTTTTGATTGCGTTGACATAGATGTTTGATTTTTTTACAACTTAAAGTTATTATAAACCTTAGTATTTGATATGACTTTCAGTTTAATACCTGCACGCGTTCATGAGAAATGAGGTAGTAAGTATGAAATTATTTAAGACAGAATTTGTCAGAATGTTCGAACAGTTGATTTAAAATTTTAATAAGGATTTATATTATTGAGAGGAGATTGAGTAAACTCCATCCTTTAAAGTATTCTCTAAAACAAAATGTTCTTTAGCTATCATCCCAACTAATTTTCCGATATAACATACATGTACAGTTCTCAAAGACGTGTTATACTATGCCATATGACATCGTTGAAAAGTGTTTTCTAAATAGGGTGTATGAATGCGCGCAGAAATTGACTAATATTTATTGCATCAAAATGTAAATAAATGTACTTTTTTGGCTTTGCTCACTTTCAGCAAAATGTATATTCAAGAAGCACAGTTACAAAAATAAAGAAGGTACAGTATAATAAAGTGTAGTGTTAAGTGTCCCGACCACACCTGAAAACTGAAAACAAATGACTCGACCTCTCGAGTGCATACGTCACTAATTGGCCTGGCTTCTGTATCTACATATTTCCAGCTATGACTCGCTGCGGTAGTACAGTTCCACAGTATACGTAATACGACACTCTTGCTCCACAAACATTTCAGTGCGCGCCGTCCGAACAGTGCCTTGTGTTCTCTATTTAAAATTATTTTTTTAAAAACATCTTTTTCTTTTTTTTTCTTGTTATATCGGCCAGTGACAAGACTATATAAGCGAAGCTGTTATAATATGTTATGTTATTGTGCTTACTAGCTCTTTTGCTTTTTAAGAACATGAGTGTTAAATTGTAAATAGTGTTGTGTTTCTGTGATTTTGTTTTTCAAGGTGCGTAAACATTTTTTTTACTGTTTTATTGCGTAATATTTGTTGTGATTTTTATCAACGGTCAACGCTGTACTATGCGTAGTGCGTAGGTACATAATATACAATAATAGGTATTACGTTGATATATTGAGGAAATCAATTACTTTTCTGTTTATGTATTACGTATAATTGAATAAACATAATAAATAAATCAGATGACATTTATTGAATTAAATGCTTGATTTATTAAAATAATAGAAAACCCAACTTATTAATAGAAAAAAAACAAGTTAAAGTGTATTCTACAGTATAATAAACAAGTTTTGATTAATCTTATAATTAACATACATTTCAATAATCATGACATAATAAATAATTAAATCACAAAAAAATCTGCAGATCTTAAAATAATATACTTGCTATGCAACATAAATTTAAGATTATTTTCACTATTTTTTTTAATTGTTGACTAAACTAGATATTAAAAAATATAATATTAAAATTGTAAAAACACCGGGCCGTTCCCAGTAGAAAAGTGCGCCCTTAACACCAGCTTTCTGTGTATTATAACGATGGATATTCTTTGCACCAGGAACAATCCAGAGCGAATTAAAATAATCGGAATCAACGTAATTCAGCGCAATCAGCGTAAAACAGCGTTTCAGCGTAATCTGAACCACCGAGTGCGAATCCCGGCCCCGCATCTATGATTTTAGATAGATAGATAACTCTTTATTGCACACAATAATTACAAACAAAACAATTAACATTAAATACATTTGATTTAAAAAGTGTTACAATTGGCGGTCTACTTTAATTAGTTATGTGCGGTTTTTCCACTCGCTATACTGGTGGTAGGCTTCGTCCGTGGCTAGTTACCACCCACTAGACAAAACCGTGTCGCCAGGCGGTCAATTGTGACCGTGTTCCGGCATGATGTTCAGTGAAGCCAGGGAGGGATTTATCCCGCCTTCTAGGTTAAGTTTGCTACCATCTACAGCCGCATCGTCGTTTAACATCACACGAGATTTTTGTCAAAGGCTAACTTATCTTACTTACTTATACTTATAATATTATAAACGTGAAAGTTTGTAAGAACGGATGTCTGGATGTCAGGATGTCTGGATGTTTGTTACTCTTTCACGCCTAAACAGGTGGACCGATTGAGTTGAAATTTGGTATAGAGATAGCTTAGACCCTGGAATAACACATAGGCTACATAAATACTGCGGGTTAAACCGCTGGGCGCAGCTAGTAATGTATATAAAATAATAATATTAGGTATTAAAAGTATGTTATAAATAGTAATAATAGGTATTTCTAATTATTGAGCAATTCAAATCGTTTAATTGAGATGACGGTCGTTTGTGCAGATTTTGTTCCTCTGTAATATACTTTATGATGTCATGTGTACCTACTATAAAATTATAAACAATAGCCAATAAACAAATTAAATAACTGGGTACATAATAATGTATGAATAGCATTAAGTGACTTTGTATTTTTTTGTAATTTCAAGAAAAAAGCAGAATAATTATCGTCTTCAAACCACTAAAATTATATAGAACATAATATACCTACGAGAATTATAACTTTCTGTTAGGTACTTAGGTACATATAAATACACAAAAAAATAGAATTATGATAATTAATTTGCATAGTACTGTCATTTGGACGAGACTGCCTTTGAGTCAATTTTCTACGTCTATAGATGGACTCACAGACAGACTCCGATAAGTGTCATCCATTACATAATTTCTATGTTGTATGTTGTTGTACCTATATGTAGCTCAAAAGGGCCTCTGCGCGTTAGATATTTTTATCTCCGTGTATGCCTATAAAAAGGCCTGGGATGACCCATGCTTAAGAGGGACATGTTATGTAATTTGCTAAAATAAAAAGAAAAAAAATGTAAGATAAAATATGATTTTTTTAAATCCAAATATAGAAATAAAAATAAATAAAATAAAAATCATAAAAGGAAGGAGTGACTGACTGATCTATCAACGCACAGCCCAAACCGCTGGCCGGATATACAAATAGGTTTTAAGGCGTAGAGATCCGCTAAGAAAAGATTTTGCCACACGGGCAAAGCCGCGAGTATAAGCTAGTAAGAAATAAGACAATAATATTGACGTATCATTTTATAAATATTTGTGCATTTAAATGTACTCACCTAACTATCAAATGACAGTAAACGCTACATAAAAAACTGTTTTCTATTGACTTTTATAAAAGTTTTTTTTTATTTGCAGAAAAAAATAATAAAAAACCTAAAGATGTTGTGGATGAAGAAAGAAGCCAACAGAAAACACCAACAAATATGTAAATGTAAGTATTTTTAAAATTACATAATATAATATTAAAATAGGCACCAGAGAATTTTAGTTAAAATATTTAATTATAATAAATTAAAACCAAGATATACAAAATTAACCCCGATAAATAATAAACTTTTTATTATTTTTTGCTTTTATGTAGAATAATAATAATAATAATTAACAGTTAAAACTTAAAATGTCCACTTTCAGTAATTTCCACAACACTAAGCGGAGGCCATCTCTAAGTCCATTTTATATGGACTCAATAGTGGACTCCGATAAGTGTTGTCCATTATAACATTATTTAGTTGTGTATTCGCCCTCTATTGAATGAACATTGAAGTCGAAAAAATTACGTTTCTTCGACTATTTTGACAATTTTTTAATTACTTTGGCCTGGCCCTTCTATCTGTCTGTCTGTAATCAAATCTTGCATGTTACATTAAATCCACTTCCCAGTTTCCGATTAAGCTAAAAATTTGCATGCATGTATAAATCGGATTACAATGCGATATTATTTTGACATAGAGCTCATCTGATGATGGAGCTGGAAGGTGGTCATAGAAACTCCATAATTAAACCACGTAATCCCATCGAGTTTGAGCTCGTTTAATTCGTCTTGACGAGTACTTTGGTGCTAGATGGTAATAATAAAACCTTGTTTTTAAAAAGTTTTTTTACATTTCACTTTTTGAATTAATAATACAGGGACTCTACATTTTTCTTCGAAAAAGGTAGAGTCTAGGTGAGGTCGAAAGCACGACTTAAAATACAGGGGTATTTTTTTTGTTGGATCAAAAGCTCAAAGTAGTCTCCGCTCGTTGTACTTCATTCCGTACAAATCTACAGCAAAAAATCTCCAAATTGATCAAAAGTGCGTGCGTAAAAAACAATCCTAACTTTCGTTCATTTCAAAACTAGAACATGTTTATACATTTTTGTGTATAGGGCCTTACAGTGGAGGTCATTGGCCATGATTCGGCTATGAGCGCAATATACATATTTTGTTCCGCGAAAATTAACGGTTTGCGAGCTAGTTTTTTTTTTTTGAAAAATTGAGGTGACAATTTTAAAAAAATCATAAAAAATAACCCTTTATACCTATGCCATAAGTCCCGACTAATTAATCGGACATGCTTTTTCGAACTGTATAATGATGCAAAATAAAAAATAAAACATTCATTTAATAGGCTACAGTCAAGCACTTTTTACCATTCATTATCTTAGTGTCCTCGTAAAATCTAGGACTCAATCCACTTCAACATGACCTATATCTTATTCCAATAATAAATTGTCCCTGATTACAATACCTCTAGGTTTAATTAATGCAACTTAGGTACATAATATTCATTACATTATTATGTATCAACATTAAAAAGTCACTGAACCGAAACCGATAAAATTTGTTTAAAGCCGATACTGACATCCAGAATGTTAATAAGGTACATATGCTTTACTTGCTTCATTACAGGTATTTTTGAGTAAATTTAATGAATACTTATTAGATATATATCTAGTGTTTAGTAATAGGTTTATAATTCGTTAATAAAATTACATTTTCAACTCAAATTATTAACTAAATAATTATAAATATAGATTAATTATTTTTTTGTTGTTTTTTTTTTTGGTTTTTTTTTTTGATGATGTGAGGCCAATAATAACAAAAGTAATGTATCGCAAGAAAAAAGCTTTTGAAATCCTAAAAAATGTGCTTAATAAAGTTATTGTAAAAAATGAGTTTAATATTGTAAATAGTTATTAAAAAAATAAAGACACCTGTTCCAAGAAGTTAGTTGTGCTTGTCACAAAACCTATCTCTGTGCCAAAGAAAGGACTCAGCTTTTAGATGTTTCTAAACTGTGCGGTAATAGATCAGTCAGTCAATCAGTTAATCAAACACACTTTTTTTATATAAATAGACAATATAGCACGAGTTTTATTTTCTAGCGACTTAGTAGCTCCAAACAGCCCTGAAACAGTACAGTCCCTGATAGAAAAGCATCCACTGGCAGCGGTCGACCTTACCATGCCCGATCCACCACAACCCGGTGACGTCACTGTTCAAGCGATCGTCAGCGAGGTTTCTAAAGCCGTTATGTCCTTTCAAAATGGTTCCGCCGGTGGCCTAGATGGCCTTACACCTCAACACTTAAAAGATCTTTTATGCGCTATTTCGGGCGAGGTTGGCGCAACCCTCTTGAAGGATTTAACTGATTTAGTTAACCTGATGTTGGCTGGTCGAGTTAACAGTGAAATCACTGACATTTTATATGGCGCCAACTTGTGCGCACTTGCAAAAAAAGATGGTGGCATTAGGCCAATTGCGGTCGGTATGACTTACCGTCGCCTGGCGGCCAAGGTTTGTTGCAAGAAAAAAGTCGCTCCTTTGAGCGATCTTTTTCAACCAACACAGCTTGGTTTCGGCTCGCCAGGTGGCTGTGAGGCAGCTGTTCATTCTCTTCGCACTTTTCTCGATCAAAATTGTGGTGAGGTTCTGCTAAAGGTGGATGTAAAGAACGCCTTTAATTCGGTGGACAGAGGGGCCCTGTTGACGCAAGTGAAAGATAAAGTCCCGGATATCTACAATTTTCTTTGGCAATGTTATGGGAATCCTTCGAAATTAGTTTACAAAAATAATCTTATTTTGTCTTCTGTTGGTTGTCAACAGGGTGATCCACTCGGACCGGCCATTTTCAGCCTGGCCATCCATCCGATTATTCAGCGTCTAAAGTCCAAACTTAATGTTTGGTACTTAGATGACGGAACTTTAGGAGGTGATGCGGGAACTGTACTTGACGATTTAAAAACTCTTATAGACGAATTTCGTCTCATTGGCCTAGAACTAAATTTATCAAAATGTGAAATTTTTATTTCAGATACATGTTTGGACAAAGATTTGGTACTTGATCAATTCCTTCGTTTGGCACCCAGCATAAAAATTGTCGATAAGTGCTCACTTCGCCTCCTTGGTTCGCCGATCCTAGACGAATCCTTCCCACCTTTTGTTGAGGAAAAAATTCAAAATTTTATGATGGCCTCGGACAGATTGATCAAAATTAATGCCCACATGGCATTTACTATTATCAGGTATTGTTTGTTTGTACCAAAATTTACATACGTTTTACGATGTTGTCCATTGTGGAAACACAATGAGCTTCTTGTAAGCTTAGACAACGTCATAAAAAATACCCTGATGTCGGTCCTGAATTTGAGCTTGGATGACAGGGCTTGGTCTCAAGCCTCCTTACCTATCAGGTTTGGGGGCCTGGGGGTCCGTAAAATTTCTAGTGTCGCTCTCCCGGCTTTTTTGTCCTCAGTGCATAGTTCGGACAATCTCATTCAAAAAATACTCGCTCCCTCGCGAGACCCCGCATTATCATCTTTGGCTATAGCTAATTCAGCTGAGGCAAAAAATGCTTGGGTTGCAGCTTGCCCCAATACCGATTTACCTAAAGTACCATCTTCACAGAGACTGTGGGATGGGCCTCTCTGCGAGTTGGCACGGAATAGTCTAATACAAACGTGTCCCAACTCGTCAGACCGTGCCCGACTTCTAGCAGTCTCTGTTAGGGAATCTGGTTTTTGGTTGCAAGCCATCCCTTCCATTAATACTGGTAATCTTTTAGATTCATCTGCTTTTCGTGTAGCTGTTTGTTTGCGCCTGGGTGCAGCATGTTATGTAGGTCACCGCTGTCAGTGTGGTAATGCAGTCGACGAACTCGGTCACCATGGTCTCTCATGTTCTCGGAGCGCTGGCCGAATCTCCCGCCACTCCAGTCTCAACGACATCATTCGCCGGGCTTTTACCAGCGCCAATGTAGCAGCCATTCTGGAACCGAATGGTCTGATGCGTGACGATGGTAAAAGACCTGACGGTATGACTTTGATTCCCTGGAAGTTGGGTCGGCCGTTAGTGTGGGACGCGACTTGCGTTGATACACTGGCGCCCTCACATCTTCCAGAGACTCAAATTGCGGCTGGTGCGGCGGCAGTTTCTGCTGAGCGGCTCAAGCGGCGTAAATATGCTAACCTCGATAGCGGTTACATTTTTGAGCCGTTTGGGGTAGAGACTTTGGGTCCTTGGGGTCCGGGAGCTCACCGCATTTTCCAAAATTTATCTGAGCGCTTGGTCGAGGCGACGTGTGACCAAAATGCTGGGGTATATTTGGCCCAACGTATAAGTATTGCCATTCAACGTGGCAATGCTGCCAGCATTCTGGGCACTCTGCCAACTGACAGTGGTTTGGAGCACTTGGATTTTCTGTAGATCGGCTTGTGGCCGATCTGTGGTTAATAAAAGTGTTCTTTACTGCTGTAGTAGCTGTAGTATTGTTAGTTTGTTTTTCTCAATAAAGGCATTTGCCACTTTAAAAAAAAAAAAAAAAAAAAAAAAAAAAAAGACAATATTAATGTACCTTTAATACATGATAGGTTATACGAATTAAAAGCATAGCAAATTTAACATTATCGCAAAGTAAAAAATGGGATTGAAAATTAACTCAATTTTGCCTCGAAAAGACCCCACACTGAAATAAAATGGCTAAGTCAACAAGTAAAATAACTTATTTTAATGTAATGTTGTAATAAACTAAAGGCCAAGGTCTGTTTTAGGATAAAAATAAAGTTAGTTGTTAACTACGACATAATTATGTTATTTTAATATCAAGGATATACAAATTGTTTAAAAGAAGATATTTTGATACTTACAGTAAAACTGACATTCCAAAACCGCGTAACAAATATAGATCATTTGGCAAAAAGTCCGGTAGAGGAGGAGTCCCTATGAGTTTCATGCACGTTATTCTTCTCATAGAGGTGTTTTGCGAATAAGTGATAGAAGCATAAAATAGACAAAAAAAAACGCAATATTGACTTGCAAAAGTGCTCCATTGTAGCCCACCTATTTAAATAAAATAATTTTGGGTTTGAGTTTATTAGATTCGTCGCTGAAACAACGAGAAAAGTCAGCACGGGTCATCAGGTCCCCATTCATCGGTGATCATAATATTATTTGCTAAGATAATGCCTTTTGTTCTCAGATCAAGTGATAACCAACGTCAGTATAGGATGCTTCCTGCTCGTCATCCCACTGGCGGCGATAGTGCTCGACCCTATCGCCCTGGCCATCAGATATGTGAGTATAGATTAGATTAGATATAGTATGAGAATATATGAAAATCAAAACTGAAATCTTGCCAAACGTCTGCTGAAGATGAAATGAATTTCCGTGTGTGTAATTCCGGTAAGCATGGGTCTTGGGTCTTTTAAAAAAGAGAGCCGGCAATGTAGCTACCTGCAATACCCCAAAGCTTATTTTGAGGATCAATGAAGATTATATTGATATTAATTTTAAAAAAAACATTAAATAACAATTAAGATGAATTAGAATAATAAATTACGATCATGAATAAAATTAAAAAGGCCAAATAATATTAAAGGAATTTAACATACACATAAATGTTTGACCCATAAAAATACTTAATTTTCCATCCAGCCAATCTACTATAGATCAATAATTTAGTTTAATATATTTGTAACCTATATTAAATAATATTTTTATATATCAGGGTACAGCAATGAGAAACGGGACCTTCCTCTTCAATGTGTTCCAAACAGAGGTCTCTGGGACCCGTCTGTCCCTATTCGTCTTCAACATCACCAACGGGGAGCGATTCCTCACCGGAGTAGACCACAAGCTCAAGGTCGAAGAGGTCGGACCTTTTACTTATGTGTAAGTTTTATTCGTCACTTGCTTGCCATTTATGATATCCTGGTAGTTTCTTCCCTTACCGTATGTAAGTAAATTAAAAATACCCAGCGGTTTGTCCTCAAAAATTTTGCACTTTTTTTATACATTCACATTACGCCATCCGCGTTTCCCGAGTTTATATCTATAGAAAAGTTTTTATCTATAGAAGGTTATATAATTTATTATAAATCAGTACATTTCTACTATCCTGGTAAACTACTACTTCAAACTAGGCATTTTTCTGCTATGTTTTAAGTAGGTACCAAATGCGAACGCGTAGAAATAGAGCTATAATTTATAATCCATTAAAGCAAAGAAAATGCATTATACCAAGCATGTGTATGCTAAATAATAATGTGGCTACAATAAAACTATGACAGATTTAATTAACCACATCGACGTAGGTATAATAAATCATAACAAAGATGGACGCTAGAATTCAAAATAGTTATTTTAATTGTTCGCGAGTGATTCTCTACACCTGAAATAATAGTAAATATTATAGCTTCAGAACAAGATAGATTAGAAAACAAATCTAATAGTTTTAAAATAATTGATCTTTGAAACTACGCAACGGATTGATGCGGATTTTTTTAATTGATAGACTGATTCAAGAGGTTGTTTCATCAGGAAAGTCCATGAATATGGTGATAGGTGGTAATCCCGGAAGGGGGCGCCCGAAAAAGGCTTGGATAAACTGTGTGAAAGAGGATGGAGGATGCGTGCTTGCTAGGGAAGTTGATGCAGATAATATGACGGATGATAGAGCAGAATGGAGGAGAAAAACGTATTGTGCCGACCCTACCTAGTGTGGGATAAGGGCAGGGAGATGATGATGAGACCGATTCAAGAAGAAGGTTTATAAGCACACGTACTAGACCAGTATCTCAAGGCGAAGGAGGAGTACCTGATGGAGGTCGAAAAGGCTTATACCGCCAGCTGGAAACTCTTTTGTACTAAGCAGGACCGAGAAACAATGTGGGATGGGATCTATCGAGTCATTAGAAGGACTTCTGCACGATGTGAGGACGTGCCGCTGGTTCAGGACGGAAACGTTCTTAATGCAAGCGAGTCCGCGAGCCTGCTGGCCGAAACCTTCTATCCGGAGGATAATCCAAATGAGGACGCTGCCGACCATACGCTTGTAAGAGAAGTAGCCAACAGTGTGAATGACGAGCCACATGAGGACTCATGGGACCCGCCATTCACGGCGGAGAAGCTAAGGTGGTCTGCGGCGAGCTTCAATCCAAAAAAGGCGCCCGGGCTCGACGGATTCACAGCGGACATCTGCAGACAGGCCATATCCCACGATCCGGAATTGTTTCTCGCTCTGTTTAATAAGTGTCTGTCCCTTTCTCACTTCCCCACCAGGTGGAAGGAAGCAGTCGTGGTGGTTCTTAGGAAGCACGCAAAGAGCGACTTCTCGCACCCCAAGTCGTACAGGCCGATTGGGCTTCTGCCTGTCCTTGGAAAGGTGCTTGAGAAGATGCTCATAAGGCGCATCAGGTGGCACATCCTTCCGGGAATGAGCTGTCACCAGTACGGGTTCACACCACAGCGCAGCACCGAGGACTCCCTCTATGTCATGACGCGATATATTCAGCAACAATTGCACAGCAAGAAGCTGATTGCAGTAATATCGCTCGACATAGAGGGGGCTTTCGATAGTGCATGGTGGCCCGCTATAAGTTGCCGTCTCGCGGAGGCGGGATGTCCGACGAACCTGAGGCGCCTCGTCGATAGCTATCTAGATTGGAGGCAGGTGAGGATCAGATATGCTGGAGCTGAATGCGTGAGGACCACCACGAAAGGCTGCGTTCAGGGTTCAATAGGGGGCCCAACATTTTGGAATCTCCTTTTGGACCCCCTATTGAAAGAAGTGACAAGAATGGGGGAGCATGTCCATGCTTTCGCAGACGATATTGTTCTGATTATCTCCGGCGATTCGGGATCGGAAGTGCAAAGGAGGGGCAATGCTGTCCTCGAATGTGTTCGGAGCTGGGGAGTCCGAAATAAGCTGAAGTTTGCGCCACACAAGACCCAGGCGATGGTCGTAACTAGGAAGCGAAAATTCGACAACCCAGCTCTTACCATGGGCGGGGTCGACATTGCACTTACCCACGCTATAAAGATCCTGGGTCTCACAGTGGACGACAAGTTGACTTTCAACGCGCACGTGGCGAATCAATGCCAGAGAGCGTTCGACCTGTACAAGCAGCATGCCAGGGTTGCCAAAATCCACTGGGGGCTTAACCCGGAAGTGGTCAGAACAATATACACGGCGATGGTTGAGCCGATAATCTTGAATGCGGCAAGCGCATGGGCACCGGCTGCAAAGAAGATGTGTGTACGCAAGAAACTCGACGCTGTGCAGAGGGGCTTCGTCCAGAAAATCATAAAGGCATACCGCACGGTCTCCCTGAACTCGGCTCTGATACTCGCTGGGCTGCTTCCCTTGGATCTACGAATCCGGGAAGCAGCCGATCTTCATGAGATAAAGAAAGGCTATTCCCAGCGAGTATTAGAGGATCGAGATGTCATGGTTGAGAAACCAGTCGAGTTCCTGGACACGCCACACCCTGCACACCACGCCGAGCTAAAGTTCGCGGCCTATGGGGACGGGATAGAGCGGGAACAACTTGAAGCGCGAGGCCTATGTATCTACACGGACGGCTCGAAGATAGAAGGGAAGGTGGGAGCCGCGGTGTCCGTGTGGATCAATAACATCGAGGCAGAGGCGGAGAAGCTCAAGTTGGGCTCGTTCTGCTCTGTTTACCAAGCAGAACTACTGGCACTGGAAAGAGCGACAGCGTACGCAGCCAGCAGCAGGGCGCTGGAGTGCGGCATCTTTAGCGATTCGCGATCGGCGCTCGAGACAGTAGTTGATAATCTCTCCCTCCACCCCATAGCAAACAAAGTGCGGCAGAATATTAGAACAGCCAACATTCTGAACAAAAAGCTGAGTCTATTTTGGGTGAAGGCACATATTGGGGTGGTAGGTAATGAGCGAGCTGATTCGCTCGCTAAGGATGCTGCACTACGACTGGAGCGAGAGCCGGACTATGCTATGTGTCCGGTCTCATTCGTCAAGCGACAGCTTCGGCTGGATTCGCTTGATGAATGGAACCGAAGGTACAAGGAGCGGTGACGAAGATGTTCTTCCCCTGCGCTCTGAGGGCGTACAGGATTGTGAGGAAGTTTGCGCCTTCTGGTGTCCGGACTCAGCTTCTCACGGGACACGGTGGGCTCTCAGAATATTTGCATCGTTTCAAATGCAAGGAAAGCCCATCGTGTACGTGTGACCCAGATGTGCAAGAAACGGTGGCTCACATCCTGTTTGAGTGCCAAGCCTTCGAGCGTCAGAGGGAAGACCTTCGTCAGGAACTAAGAATGGATGTGACGCGTGAAAATGTAGCGAGTGTGATAGGAGGAAAGAAAGTAGGAGTGTTCTTGGAGTATGCTGAGAAGATTATGAAAGTTGTGATTGAGAGAAATAGCACGCGCGGAAATGAAAGAAGATGAATGAAAATAAAATGCGTGAATGACACGCAAGGTGAAGAATGAAAGACTGAGAGGAAACTGTGTACCGAATGCCAATGTCCCCGCACCACACAAGGGAGAAGAGGAACAGGGAAAAAAAAAAAAAAAAAAAAAAAAGCACACGTACGAAGCCGGGGTGGGTCGCTAGTAATATAATATATACTTGATTATATTGAGGATCATTGCACTCATTAAACTTATCAAGCTACTAAAATTTCAAGGTGTTAGGTTACTCCGCTACAATGTTATCGTGGCTGATTTCGTTATTACCATTGGAACTGCTGTATTCTGTAAAAAAATATTTCTATTGAATAATCAACTTTTTATTTCAATGTAAACCCGAGGTGAATGTTTCATTCAAAAAGGTATTTTAGGTTAGGTAATTTTCAATAAAAAAATATTTTTCCTATCCTAGCTTAGTTATCTGAAGAGATCGATAACACCACCAATAGGGACAAGTCAAAAACTCAGTGGGGATGTTGACATGGTCAAAAAGTCTACAATGGGTACTTATAATAATTAGTCCAAGACAAAAAAAAATAGATTTATACTTATTTTTTGGTCTACAAATTATTGTAACATAGACTTGCAAAAGTGCTTCTTTGTAGCTTATTTGAATAATTGGATGATTCTTCGGAGGCAAAATTTTCGATGTCTGAAGGTTTATCTCCTAGACCAATAGACAAAACAGCATATTATATTTTTTTATATATAGTTTAGTGTTGTCGCTAACTGGTGCAAGTAGTATTTTTAAAATAATTGCAGTCTAGATACAAGAAATATTTTTTTGAAGTGCGTTCTCCTGATTAATATAGGGCGTCCGTTTGTCGTTTATCGGAACAATGTGGTCGATATTTCATTTTCACTTTGACATATCAATATGAATTATAATCTAAACGAAAGGGATTGAATTGAACTCTTCTATAAAAAATATGTTTTAGTTATAACTACATTAGCGTATTTATAAATAAATAAATAAGAAGTGTCCGGCGTATAGTACTGATTAATGTGGCGCGACCTACGCTTGACCGTACTTGGTGAAGTAATTATAATGGGAATATGGCACCCCGCGCGGGGGGCAGTCAGTCGTGCAACGGACGTGCTAGAAGGCGGACGTGCGGCTGGTACCTAAAATTCCGGTGTTACAAAGGTAAATATCTGATTCATCTGTGTTTGGTTCAGCTAGAAAACTGATTACAATGCCTTGTGTGAAAAAAAAAAAAACTGTTTTGGGACTTTAATCTGAGTTTCGAGTCATGCTTTTGGATAGTAGATTCATGAAGAAAAATACAAATACTGAAGTCTATACGTATGATGAGTTATGATTGATTTTAGGCAAAATACTGATTCATCTGTGCCTGATTTATATGGTTAAACCCCTATATTAATCAGAAAATAAATTCGTTTTGTCCCCTTCAGCAGGAAAGGAGTGCTGTTGATGCGTATTTTTCCTATTATTGACCATGTTAACAGGTTTAGTATTGCTAATGACATATATTTTCCTCATCATATTATGCTTTTGAATAAGTATGCAAAAGTAACTGGAGTAAAATTTTATTTAACTTAATGTACGAGTAACTTTTGATATGTTTTAGATAAAAAGTAGGAATCATTATATAGGTACATAATAATAAATAATAATTTTATAGAAATATTGTAAAAAATGTAATCTAAGATGTCAATTAATAAAGAAAAATAAATATACAAACGTAATAATAATAAATATTCGGCACATCTGATGCAATATTTTCCTTGTCGTTTTTTTTTCTTGTCTTGTAACTATCATAAAAAAATATTTATTCATAAGTAAAATTCTTTATGATATATCTAATTTATATTAAATGTTGCAGCTCACAAAAATGCCACGCAGTAAACATGAAATAAAGGTGAAAAAGAAACTCGCAGAACGTAAAAGCACTTGATTTCATAACTTAGCCATAATTAATAATTTTATTTTACTAAGGCAGCATAATGTTGAAAGTGCCATTTAATTAAAGTTGATCTCAATTCTCATACTTTATTATTAGTGTATTATAAATACACTAATGCAATGTGATTGTTTTTTTTTAATTAGAATTAAAATTGTTTAAAATTGAGACTGATGTCAATAGTGTCATTATTAGAATAAGTTTTTACTTCTGTGATTTTCAAATAAAGATAGTTAATAGTTATGTGAGTTAATAAGTAAACAGGACTGATTAGACGGTTAAAAAAATTAACAGAGTAAAATATTACGTAGCAATTATCCTAACTTTGTAGCTCCTTACATACCTATATTTTGTATTATTATGTTAGAATAAGTTTGTACTTCTGTGATTTTTAATCATTATGAAAGGTTATATTATATAATAATAGCTCTATCAATAAGTATATTAAATAGGAACCATTAATTAAAATAAGCAACATAATGAAACAATATTAGTAACTTTTTTGTACTCAGAAAAATTATAATATGCACAATAGTTACACTTTTTGTTAAATAATAATATTCTCGTATCTTCATATTATTAAATAAACATATTATTGTTTGATATTAAATGATTGGGTATGGGCAACGGAACCCTAGGGGACAGAGGCTGGCTGATTTCCTGGAGAGAGAGGAACTCTTCATGATGAACTCTTTCTTCCAGAAGCCGCCTCACAGGAAATGGACCTGGATGAGCCCCGATGGTTCCACGAGAAATGAGATAGACTTCATCATGACCGACAAGAAACGGATATTTAGTGATGTCTCTGTGATCAACAGGGTTAAAACCGGCAGTGATCACCGACTTGTACGAGGCTCACTAAATATAAACGTTAAGCTAGAAAGGTCCAGTCTGATGAAGTCTACGCTCCGACCTACCAGTGCCCATATTCAAAACCACGAAAGCTTCCAACTCGAGCTCACAAACCGCTTTGCTTGCCTTGAGAACTTAGCATCAGTGGACGAGATCAACGACGGGCTAGTGGAAGCTGTACGCACGGTAGGGTCCAAGTTTTTTAGACCCCGTCGTAAAGATAGACCTCAGAAATTGGCTGATCAAACCTTAAACCTCATGGCTGAACGACGCTCGTTACAGTTGCAATCTCCCGATGACGCCGAGTCTTATAGGCAGCTCAATAGACGTATATCTAAGTCCTTGCGTCATGATCTGCGTCTCTTTAACACTAACCGTGTCAAAGAGACAATTGAGCGAAACCAAGGCTCCAAAGTGTTCGCGAAGGACAAGTCTATTGGGCAAAGCCAGCTGACGAAGCTGAAACGGGAAGATGGCAGCATAGCGTCGACCAAAGCAGAGGTTTTAGGGGACATCGAGAGGTTCTATGGACAGCTTTACACTTCGGTCGCAAAGCCCGTTGACAGCTTGATAGGAGATCCAAGAGCCAAACTGTCCCGACACTATACCGAAGATATCCCGGACATCAGTCTTTACGAGATTAGGATGGCCCTGAAGCAGCTTAAGAACAACAAGGCGCCGGGCGAAGACGGAATCACTTCAGAGCTTCTTAGAGCGGGTGGAACACCGGTACTTAAAGTCCTCCAGAAACTTTTTAATTCCGTCTTGTCCGAGGGCAAAACGCCTGAGACGTGGAGAGGTGGTGCTGTTCTTCAAAAAAGGTGATAACAGCCTATTGAAGAACTATAGGCCCATTACGCTTCTGAGCCATGTTTATAAGCTGTTTTCAAGGGTCATCACGAACCGTCTCGAACACAGACTTGATGACTTCCAGCCTCCCGAACAAGCCGGTTTCCGAAGAGGCTTTAGTACCATAGACCACATTCATACGCTGCGGCAAGTTATACAGAAGACCGAGGAGTATAATTTGCCATTATGCTTAGCGTTTGTGGACTATGAAAAAGCCTTTGATTCGGTGGAAACATGGGCGGTGCTCGAGTCACTTCAGCGATGCCATATTGACTATCGGTACATTGAAGTGTTGAAGTGCTTGTATAAGAACGCCACTATGTCAGTCCGAGTACAGGAGCAGAGCACGAAGGCGATTCCATTAAGAAGAGGCGTAAGACAGGGAGACGTTATCTCTCCGAAACTGTTTACTGCCGTAATGGAAGACACCTTCAAGCTCCTGGAATGGCAAGGACTTGGCATCAATATCAACGGCGAATACATCACTCACCTTCGGTTTGCCGACGACATCGTAGTCATGGCAAAGTCGATGAAGAAACTCAGCATGATGCTCGATGACCTCAACCGAGCTTCACAACGGGTGGGCTTAAAAATGAACATGGACAAGACGAAGGTTATGTCAAATGCCAATGTTGTGCCCACCCCAATATCTGTTGAAGGATCGGTACTCGAAGTTGTGGACTCGTATATTTATCTAGGACAAGTAGTCCAATTAGGTAGGTCCAACTTCGAGAAAGAGGTCAACCGCCGAATCCAACTCGGTTGGGCAGCGTTCGGGAAACTACGCAATGTCTTTTCGTCCGATATACCTCAGTGCCTCAAGACGAAAGTCTTTGATCAATGTGTGTTACCAGTGATGACTTACGGCACCGAAACGTGGTCCTTCACCATTGGCCTCATCTCGAAGCTCAAAGTCGCCCAGCGTGCTATGGAAAGGGCTATGCTCGGGGTTTCTCTACGAGATCGAATCAGAAATGAAGAAATCCGTAGACGAACTAAAGTCACCGACATAGCCCGACGGATTAGCAAGCTGAAGTGGCAATGGGCCGGCCATATAGCACGCAGAGCGGATGGCCGATGGGGTCGAAAAGTGCTCGAGTGGAGACCACGGACTAGCAAACGAAGCGTAGGACGTCCACCCACAAGGTGGACAGACGACCTTATAAAGGTCGCCGGAAGACGCTGGATGCAGGTCGCTTCCAACCGGTACATATGGAAGTCCAAAGGGGAGGCCTATGTTCAGCAGTGGACGTCCAATGGCTGAGATGATGATGATGATGATGATTAAATGATTAATTCACATAAAACATTTAGTTTTTAATTTTTATTCCTGTTTCTGATTCATCTGTAACAAATTCTGATTCATATGGGCACAAAATATTTGAACGATCATATCTCGAAAACTACTTTATAGAAATGAGTCCCTCATTCACATATATGTTTTTTAGGATACCTATTTTCATATAAACATGTGTTACAGGGCTAAAAGTGAAATTAAATTTTGACCATAGGAATCAGCCGAAGAACGCAATTTCGAAGAAATGTCCAATTGCATTTTGAACGAGAAATTTGGAGATATTTATCTCAAGAAACACTATTTAGATTAAAATCGATATCTGATATTTTAATTCGGAAACATATAATCAATTATTTACACAAGACAAAATTCAAAATATACAATATTTGATAAAGATTCGGTTTATGTCATTTATATTCAGGATTTGGGAATTCTCTTTTATTTGTATTAACGCGTAAGGCCGATAAAAATTGGCGCAGTCTTCTGCGGCCCGCTTGTATAGTGCCAAGTATACATATAAAATAAATAGACAACGTTCTTGTGCATTTCTGTATGAAAAAAAATCTCTAACCCCACAAGGCGCGGTGCGGGAAGCGGTTGGCCAATTTTAATTGGCTCGTTCAAAGTAGAGACTCTGTTTTCTGTGACTCTTTGGTTCAAAAACAATTGGTGTGTGTTATGCAGCGTCAATGCGTATCATCGGCGATAGCATACCTCCGGTAATGCGCACTCTATGGTTGAGTCCTCTATGTATAAAATGTACTAAACTGACGTAGGTGTTTTTTTTATTCTAATTTCCACAATAATCCCCAGACTACAGTCGTCCGAGTATTTTGGTAATTATATGTTACATTTGTTCTTTTTTTGTTGTTCTTTTTGTGTTTTGTTGTTGTTGTGCAACAAACAAACGAACTGACGTGGGTAGTGGGTACATTTTCGTTATGACATATTATGATGCGGCCCGTGCGGCTGTAGTCTACGCCAGCCTTTAAATGAATATAAGACACGGGGTCCCCCAACGTGTAAACACACGTGTTTACCTTGTTACATTCCGCATTCTATCAAAGATTGGCTGCGAGATATATCTTATAGGACATCATAATAAATATTAATTCGTGGGTCCACACCTAATTTGTTTTTCATATAAATTATAATTAGGTAGTTTTCGCGTCCAAATTGTGATCACATGTTTACAAAATGGAAAGATATTATTATTTACATAAACCTGTTTATTATTAAATAATTATATATCTAATATAAAGGAAAGGTCATGGTTCGTAATACATGAGGTCCGGTTCACAATAGATAGTTGTTAACCCGCGTTTTAAGCTCTGCAATTTCCTAAAAAAAATTCAGGCCCTTATTTGCACAGTGATCCAAACTGAGTCTTGGTCTCTGATATGCCACTCTTGTCTCATTTTTTTTTTGATGGCTCGATTAGTATCGCACTATAATTTATTTTTTGTTAAAATATATATACATTATTATAAATTTTAATATGTTAGATATTTTTTATTAAAGTATATAATATAATACTCATACAATAAAATAAATTAATGCATACTAAATGAATGTTAAAATGCTAATTTATTTAAATTAACTTTTTTATCTTATCACCCGATCGAACCAGTGTGTGTACCGGACACACACTGGTTCGATCGGGTGATAAAGAATTACATCACCCGGGTGATTGATCTTGAACAATTTAAATATTTTTAAAGTTAAAATAAAATCATCAATGTTAATTTTATGACATTTTTTTAATTTAATTTTAAGGAACAACTGCAAAAAGTATAACATTCTATTTAATTACTTTTTCAAATGTTTTATTTCATGATAATAAAAATATCTAAGAATTTTATATTTTACTTATTATGTAACTATATTATTTATTACATATTAATATTTATGAATTTCAGAGAAGCTCGCTATTTTTTTATATTTTATTAACCATTATTTTAATAATCCTAATAAATTATTAACAAAATGTATGACATCATACCTCTCCGATAAAACGCAGTCTATAGTTAAGTTCTCTTCTTAAATTTTATTATTTCTAATTCTACCGTTTGTTACAGCGAAACTAGAAGAAATGGTGATATAGAAATGAAGGAAGGTGATGAAGACCTCTGGTTCACTCCACACATGAGCGTCAAGTTCCTTCCTGAAGAGTCCATTGGGAACCCCAGGGATATCAAAGTCACTGTCCCGAATTTAGCATTTATGGTATGTATTTTAATAGGTACTATAGCAATCTTGTTGGATCCTTTTCCGAGTACAATTTAAACTATTTAAATACATATTATAATGTAAAATAAAAAATTGACTGACTAGCTATTATATTTGAAAAAAATCTAAAAATTTCTTGAAATGAAATGAAATGAAATGAAATATATTTATTCGCTTGAAGTCTTGCCCGTTCTTCTCATAGAGGTGCTTTTCGAACGGGCGGTAGAGTCTTAAAATACACTCATAAATTGTAAAATTGACTTACAAAAGTGCTCCATTAAAGTATAATTAATCCTACAAGCACCTACAAGCATATCATATTACCGTTAAATTTAGTCTTGACAATGCGACTTCATTGCAGACAAGCTTGTATTGTTGACCTGTTAACATTTTTTTATATTAAATAATATTATGTTTGACCACGTCCCACCTGATAGGAAATGCAGATTCATTGTCGACCATGAATCATGTCAGAAGCCTAGAAAAGACCTATTAACTCGTGCCTTGAAGATTCCCTAGCAACATAAAAAAATCATCTAGTAACTGAAACTTTCTTCAAATGCCATCTGTCTAATAAACCTTTATAGTACAAGCTCTAATTAATATAACTGGTTATATGTCACTGTTAACAGGAAGCAGTAGGTATGCGTAGTATCAAATACGATGGTACACTCTTGCATTATATTATATAATAAACCGGTCGATTCAATATATTATCAAATAATTAACCTTCATCGGTTCATCTTGAACTTGTAAGAAACTATTAGCTAAGCGCGCTCATAAATATTTGATTGATATTATGCATATTTTACTTTTTAGTGGTAAAAATATCTTTCTTTACAAGAATGTGGATTCAGATATTTTTGTATTGAAGTATATTACAGGATCTATTAAAATTTTATGAACAGATAGACAGGAGAACCAAAATTGACCCAGCTTTCGTGATTTTCTGTATGAAAACCAAATCGTCAAAACATGGCGGGCTACGGGGGGCGGTTGGCTTGTTTAGATTGGCTCGTCTAAAGTAGAAACTCTTTGGTTTAAAGACATTTGACACTTGTTATGCAGCGTCAATGCGTATCATCAATCATCAACGACAGCATACCTCTGGTAATGCGTACTCTATGGTTGAGTCATTGTCTAATCCTTATTGTTTTCCACACAGAGTGCATTATCCCTGCTCCGCAACTACCCATACCTGCTGCGCGAAGGTTTCAACCTGCTCTCGCGCCAGATGCGCTCCAGCATCATCACAACCCTGGACGCGGAGAGCTTTCTCTGGGGGTACCACGACCCGCTCATCGGCTTGGCTAACAGAGTCGCTCCGGGACTGATCTACTTTGATAGATTGGGCATTATTGATAGGGTGAGTAAATTCTTATTATTATTGCGAAATATTTCTTATAGAGGTAAACCAAACTTGTTATTGGAGCCAAAACCCACTTTGGGTTCTCGCGCTAACCTAGTAAATAAGTATAACTTATATAAAACTAATATGTGTCGACAAACGGGCATTATTATTGTGTTCCAGCATAATTAATATTATGTGTTATTCCAAGGTCTGCCTATTTACCAAATTACAGTTGAATTCGTTTAGTCGTTTGGGTGTAAGGAAGCCTTTACACTGCAAAGGGGTGTTTATGACTATGACTAACGCCCTTGGTTTTAGTTGCCCTCGACTCATGCTCTTAGGAATAGGAGTAAGAAAAGTGTATTTTAAATTCAAAAAATGTTAGAGAACTCGATTTCGAGGTTGAATAGAGGGCAAAAGGGGAAATAACCCGAAATACGAGTGACGAGTATAACATAAGACGTAAGCCATTATTAGTAAAATATAACGGATTGCCAGTGCAAGGTGCAAATGAAAACGCGGAAAATCAATAATTGCAAAATGAGTCATAAAACATTTTCAACATGTGGAGTTTCTTAGGAAACTGAGAATCACCAATTTCACCAGATAATAATAATTTCTGAGTCATGTAAGAATATGGACTTTGCCTTTGATAAAATGACCGTGACTTTTTGTTTATCATGATGTTTACAGTTGACGCCTAGTTAACTAGATTTTTTTATAAATCGTTACGAAAACAAACTGGCGGTAATCTCTGTTTTAAAGTCTAGAAAGGCCACCAAAAACAATCGCATATGAAATTCCTTCATGATTTACCTATTTTAACCCCCGACGCAAAAATGACGGGCTGTTATAAGTTTGACGTGTCTGTCTGTCTCTGTTTATGTGTCTGACGTAGCATCGTAGCTCCCGAACGGATGAACGGATTTTGATCTAGTTTTTTGTTGTTGTTTGAAAGTAGAGTTAGTCGAAAGTGTTTTTAGCTATGTTTGGTGTAAATCGGTCCAAGATGGCCGCCGCTACAAAATGGCGCATTACTTTTTTCTTCCACGAACCCTCAATATGGGTATCAAATGAAAAGGCTTAACTAGTAGAATATAACCCACTATATAAAATTTAAAAATCCAAGATGGCCGCCACCACAAAAAGGTGAATTACGTATTGCGTTGGGGGTGTTTAAATTTTTAATTTAATTCACTTGTTATAAATCCTTTCCAAAACAAACTGGCAGTACCTAATCTCTGTGTTCTCAAAGTCTAGAAAGGCCACTAAAAACAATCGTGATAATAAGTTATTTTTATTCCAGTTATACGACAACAACACCCTGTACCGATTGAAGATGAGCGTCAAGTACGAAGACAAGTTCAGTGTGAAGGAACTGCGGAGGTACCTGAAGAGCAAGCCTATTGAAGAACAGGTTCCTTTGGAAAGGTGAGGACACCATGTATCATGGTCTAGGATTATTTCTGTTTAATAATAAATAAATAAATAATAATTAGGGTTTATACTCCAACAGAACAGGTTACCCTACTAACACTGTCAGAGTCAAATCACAATTTATAGGTTGTGTGGCAAACCTATATGTTGCAGTTTCAGGTCGTCGAGATTACTACAGGGCCTGCAACATGACCTAACGACTGCCTCCTACATATCTTATAGGAAACAGCCGGGACCCACAGTTTTTCGTGCCTTCCGAAACACGGTAGTACTTCACACACTGAGATTAAGTAATTTAGTTATTAAGTGGAGGTCTTTCCTGTGGTCGTTAAGATTTACCATTGATCCATGTGGTGGAAAGAGTGCTAACATTGTGCCGTTTTTTTTTTTGAGGTGTCAGTCCGATACTTTCGATTTTTTGAGGACAATTAAATGGTCTATGGTCATCTCTGTTTAGTGGAGCTCCAGGTCTTTCCTGTGATCGTTACGATGCCGCCAATCTCTGTGATAGGAAGACTGCTAACAACTGTGATGTCTTTTTTGAGGTGTCAGACCGATCTTCGATTTTTGGCTCTTTAATGAACTTTTTCCTCAAAAAATTGTATCTTTTTTAACATTGGTAATCTCTGCATCTACCATTTTATGTTATCTTTTACACAGTTCACTATTATAATGTTTTTCTAACATGTTTATAAATAACCTCACAACAATATATTTATGCCTTTAGCTTTCAAAGGCCAATTTATCCTGTAGAGGTTTAAAGTAATTAGTATCCCTGTGTTAATTTATTATTGTTTAACATTTTGTAACTTTGTGTTCAATCACATTAATATAATAAACGCGAAAGTTCGTGTGTGTGAGTGTGTATGTTTGTTACTTCTTCATACCTAAACGGGTGGACCGATTGAGCTGAAATTTGGTATAGAGATAGCTTAGACCCTGGAATAACACATAGGCTACAGTACAGTAAAACCGCTGGGCGTAGCTAGTAGATAAACAAAGCCCATTTTAAAATAAACTATGTTTTTCAGCTACAACTTCACAGAGACGTACGAAGGTGCATCCTTCCCCCCTGGGATCAGCCGGACAACCCCCCTCAACGTGTACCGGATAGGGGTCTGCAGGGTCCTATCCCTGGAGTACACCCACGACGTCCCCCTGGACTACGGACCCACCGCCTGGGCTTACACCATCGGGAACGAGACCTTCAACAGGGACTGCGGGTTCGGAGTCTGCGGGATGCTGGATCTTTCTAATTGTACATTTGGTGAGTGATCTGCTACTTATATTCTTCCAGATCCATTAACTCTCAAGGACTAAAATATCAAGAGTATGGTTTCAACCTTCCAACTTTTCAGGAAAACTATATCAGTAAAGTGAATTCATTAGTTTTGGCATGGATGGAGACTATCATCATTGAAAGATGTGGCAGTTAATATTCGATTTGTCAGTCCCACGGAAAGGGTTCCGTGGGACATTGCGAATAGACATTGCGCGTGCTCGAGTCCCAGCGCTTGCCTATTTATTCTGTCAAAGCTTCGTAATGGAATTTTACGGCCTCACTGATCTAACAATTAAGTACCGTTATAATGTAAAAATAAAGTGATTAAAGCATTGGTGTATTTCTCCTTCAACTAATCAACGATTGTTATTGCTAAGGTTAATAAAGATCTGTTCTATTATATTCTATTAAACATTATTTTCATTCCAGGTATACCGATATCAATATCTCGGGCTCACTTCCTGCACTCTGACCCGAGTTTGTACGAGAGGGTCGAGGGCATGCATCCTGACCCTGAGAAACATGACAGCACTTTGGTCATGGAGCCGGTAAGTGCCTATATTATCATGTTTTTGGTCATACTACAATGAATTCACTGTATAGCTAGTTACAACAGTTGAAATAAGTAAGTTTCGGAAAAACCACCAGCATCAGATGAAACTTGCCGTAAAATATTATGCAATCTAGAAGCCTTAAAACCTATGCCACACAGGCGCCGCCTGTAGCGACCGCCTTCTCGCGCTTTTGTTAGCGGAGGTGCGTCTTAAAACCTCCCTGTATTCCAAAATTCAACCCAATCCGTTAAGCAGTTTGATCTCTGCATTGATAGAACAATCAGTCAGTCAATCAGTCCCGCTTTCCTCTTATGTATTTTGTTAACCTATTTTGATGTCCGTAAACTCCTCCTATGTAACAAATTTTTCGATGATTATTTATAAGATGTCCTCTATTACCAGAAAATGGGTCTGGAGCTGGAGACGCACCTGTCCCTGCAGCTGAACATGGTGCTCGGAGACATCAGCTTCAACGCGAACGCGAGGAGTTTCTCCAACATGACCGTACCCATCTCTTATATACAAGTTGTGAGTACCTACCTTACTATATTTTATTATTATACGAGTAGGTTTGCCTTTCACCACAATGAGGTCGACAGGATAAATCATTTATTTATTTTAAACATATTAGTATAAGAAATTACACCATTTTTTTTGTTAGCCATTTTTGTCCCACTGCTGGGCAAAGGGCTCCCTTCCGTCACGCCATTCCGTCCTATCCAGTGCTGTACCGTAAAACTACACAACTATGGTCCAAATATATAGGATTTAATCTTTATCGTGTTGTCAGAGTCATGTTATTAATCGCACAGAGTATTTTTATTTTTAATTAGGTGGGTTAATGAATGTGCTTTAATATATTATTAACGTTTTAACTGGTATTATACAAAAACATTTTATTTTTTATATATTATTTTTGGACCATTGTTGTGTGCGCTGTTTTCAACTATAGTCCAGGTTAAAAATGCAAGAAAAAACCGTACTTTAACTGACTTGAAGCAATGTTAAAGGTCTGGAATACTGAAATATTATTATTTTATATGATATCATTTCATTAAAACCAAGGTTTTATTAGAATTTATTCATATTTATTCAAGTTTAACTGACAACATTGTAAGTAACTTTAATGGAAGAATGAATCACTTTTTACTTATATTTACGTAGTATATCTTATAAAATCAGTATATTGTAAGATAAAAAATTAAATAAAAAAGTCTAGCAGGTAAACTTGCTAAATTTTTTTCGTCTTGTTCTCGACGTTTTCAGCTCAGCAAATCTCTCAGTGCTGAGTTTTTTTTGGGGCTGAATTTTAAGTTTTAATTGCCCGGTCTGATAAAAAATTTCATTACCTTTTTCGAGCCATTTTCAGGCAAGTCCGCAGCGGTTCATACATTTAAACATACGACCTGTCTTGAGTCAGTCTTCTATTTTCAATATCAGAAAGATCTAACTCCATAATATTATGTCGATCTGAATAATATTTGTATGAACTGGCTCCAGGCTTCTTCTTTGTCAATATTCTCAAAACCTTGATGCAGTTTAAAACAAAATTCGGTTTTTAATAAGGTATGGCCCGAAAAAACCGTTGGACTATTGTTGAATCCAAAGTATGAAAATTGGAATAAATTTCACTTAATATTAAAATAATTAACTGATGTAAAAAACAGCACCAATATTATAAATATAAACATATTACCTTTTAATAAAAATTAATTGTAGAACTGGTGGACCACTCTTACTTATTTTTTGTTATAAAAGTAAGCGGAGTTTCAAAAACACGTAAAAACAGGTTTATTCCGCACCCCTTGCTGTTGACTGCACATAGATGCCATTTATCGGATTTGCCCTAAACTACAAAGCCTACTATTTATTCTAGCTAAATGTGGCCGATTTTTTTTCTAAATGTAGCTACTTTCTTATTAATAACACAAAATGTCAAAGTATGGTACTGGACCATAGTTGTAAGACAGGACTATAGTTGTGTAGTTTTACGGTACCTATTTTGCAAGGTGGTGCAATATGAGTCAAGTTCGTCCCGGCAGTGTTTTCTACCTACCACGACGACGTTTATTAATATGAACAAATTAAAATTAATTAAGTACAATTAAAATAATCTGTCACTTAATGCTATCCCATCTGTCAATATTGGGACGTTGCTTGATGACCTCAGCTATAGAATAGCTGTTGGTCTGCGCCTGGGAACCTCTCTGAATGAACCACACCGCTGTCCATGTGGTAGTGACGTAGAAAGGAGAGGTCACCATGGTCTATCCTGCCGCCGTAGCGCAGGTCGCTTTTCCCGCCATGCCGCCCTCAATGACGTCATCCGTCGGGCGCTCGCCACCGTCCACGTGCCGGCTATATTAGAGCCGAACGGTATCGCACGTGACGATGGTAAGCGTCCCGATGGTATGACTTTAATTCCCTGGAGCCGTGGGAGGTCGCTGGTGTGGGACGCTACCTGTGTTGACACATTAGCGTCCTCTCACTTGCCCAAAACTTCAAGGGTAGCTGGGGCGGCGGCTGAGGACGCGGAATGCCTCAAGCGGAGGAAATATGCATCTTTTACTGAAAGGTACATATTTCTTCCGTTTGCGGTAGAGACTATGGGACCTTGGGGAAAGGACGCTGTGGTTTTCTTTAGGGAGCTTTCCAGGCGCCTAATAGTAGCAACCAATGACCAAAAAGCTGGCTCTTACCTCGGCCAACGTATAAGTTTGGCCATCCAGAGAGGTAATGTAGCCAGCTTTTTAGGTACACTTCCTGCAGGTCATGACCTCAATGACGTTTTTTATTTATAAGTAGGTTTTAAAATTGTATGATTGTTTAATATTATTATAATCGTAATTTTATAGTAATTTGTTTCTAGGCTATCACTACATAGTATAAAATAAATTAAAATACGAAGATAAATTAATATCATGCCTGAACACGGTCACAATGACCGCTTGGCGACACGGTTTTGTCCAGTGGGTGGTAACTAGCTACGGTCGATACCTACCATCAGTATAATACCAGTCATCGAATCCAATCTAATATTGATCAGTACAGTAAGTGCTTGTTCACGTTGAACGCGCGGGCGCGGGCGCGGGCGCGGCAGACTTTGCTTACACCGCACGTGCGTTTGTACGTGAACACTTTCATAGCACGTCGTATGTTTGATATTTCACGCCCGCGCCCGCGCCCGCGCGTTCACGAGGGCCAACGCTAATACCACCTAAAACCTTGAGCACAACAAGCGGGTTAAACAAAAGAAATCAAAACATTTTCACACACAGTATTTAGCCAAAGTAGGTACTAGTTTTTTACCACTCAAAAACTAACTGATTGTTATTACATAATCTTACACAATGTCTCAAGGAGGTATATTAACTACCTATAAAATTATGGTTTGCGTCAGTCGTGACTAATGATTTTTCATGTGTTTTGATAAACAATTAACTGTTTACGTATGTTGAGACAAACTGTATATAATTGCATCTGTTAGTCATACAAAATGTTCTTAACATCTATGAGAAGGACATGCATTTTAAAAGTGGGCGAAGTTTTAATTATTTTTAACTAAATAGTTGCGTCCAAAGATTTGAAAGTAGCCGATGTGTAAGTTATTCTAAGGTCTAAATTAAATAGGTTCATGATATATTTTCAATCCACTGTGTTGTAAAAATAGAATGTTCATCAAAGCTATTTATATAAATCCAAAAAATCCTTGAACATTTCAAACTTAAGTTTTTGCATCAAATGTACAATAGAACTTCCTGAAATTTTCGTAAACGTGGAATCAAAGATATCGCATTCAAGCTTTGAAAGACAATGCATATCCTGAAATTGTTGTTTTAATTATAACTAGTGGTAAATTTTAATTGATGTTAAAATTATTGTTATTTACTGTTTGATACTAATAACAATATTTAATGCATTGTTGAGTAGTTATGAGATAGGTATTTTATTTTTTTGTTTATTGACATTGAAAATAGATAACCAGACAAGGCCAAGTTTACCAAAACATCATATAGTCCGGGAGACTACATCGTTAATATTTATTCATCTGCATATTTATTTGAATGAAAAATTATAATCTAACTGATCCCTATTCATTGGGTTAACTTAAATAATCCTTTATTGTTTATTTTAACTCATATTCTAGCTAAACACGCAGTTTATATTCAGTTATTATTTATTTTAAATTATTACAGATTACATTATTATTAAAATTTATTAAGATTTAATTAATCCAGATTTTGTTTTTTTTTTTAAATTTATTTAAAACAAAGCCGTGAGCACAAGCTAGTACGTATATATTTAGAGTTGTTTTGTCCAACATTTTTTTAATTAATCACATAATTTCATTTATGTTAATTTAGTAACAATATCTAATTAATTTAGTAATATAGTCTTATTTATACAGCCGGTTGACGCGGAGATCATAGAATCATAGAAAAATGTATTTAGGCTTCTGTCGAGTCGCGCCTTCTCGCTTGTTGTTTTTTTTTCTCTCACATATTTCAAACTTTTTTCAGCTAGAAAACTGGAAATACTTTTTAAAATAATAATAAAAGTAAAAGAAAAATTCAACGAATTTAATTTTCTAAGTTTATCACATTATCGTGCGAGCAAGATAGTCGTGCGATTCAACAAAAGTCTTAAAATACCACGATTATACTTAAATAAAGAAATTAAAAAGCTTTCATATATGCGCACTAACTGAACTAATTATTTTCTCTATGTATTTAATTATTTTACACTCTCGAAATTGGATCAATAGAAAACCTAAAGAATATAAATAATAACTGCATTTATTTGCTACGCCATCTTTAATAAAATAAGAATTAAATTGAGATAGGCACATACATAAAGTAGGATATTAAAGGTTGACGAGTCTACTTAACAACAGGCTCTTGAACTATCCTGCAATTATTGTCATGGTAGAGCGAATTAGTATATCAACATATTATCGTGATATTATTAAGGCAATTGGTATACCAAACGAATCGCTATAAGCGATAGGACCGCCAATTGTAACACTTAGTTTTTATATTATAGTTTTAAGTTGTTATTGTACACTTTTGTGTTTCAATAAAGGATTATCTATCTATCTATCTAAGTACTCGTATATCCACAAAATTAATCTCAACTTTTATTAGTTTTTAAATAACACCTATCAGCCAAACAAGTATTAATGGCGTCTATGGAAAGGACTTGATAATTTAAAGTGGTCAGGTGACAGGTGTCTCGCTGAGTTTTTTTTTTTATTTATAACTAAAGTTGACTGCCGCTCTGGCTTATGCAGTACCATTTTATCCACATGTTAAAATAATAACAGCTACATAATATCAACAACTTAAAATTAAATTACATTCTTAAATTAATTACAATAATTAACTATTACTAATTTACCTAGGTACTATCTTTTATTTATAGTAACTTAGATTCTCATTTTTCCTTTTCCCCATATTTATCTTTTTAATAATTGTTCTTTTTTGTCCAATCTTTTCCTTTTTTTTAAGCTGGCTGAGTTATAACAGCAAAGGGTTAAATTTTATTGAAATCGGTCGACCAAAGACGAAGCCCTTAAAACTCTAGAAGTACATAATATGTAGGTATTATAACATTGTTTACCATGGATAAGGTAGTGCGGTGTGCTAAATAAATATTGTTCATCGAACTGACGCACGTGGGCTTGCTAAAATAATAGGAATATTGACAATATCAAGAAGTTTAAAATCTAATTAGTTCGTAATTATAAAAATAAGTCAATATTAAATGAGTATTTTTGCTTTGTGAATAAAATAAATAATGACTATTTAACTACCATAAGTTTTATTATTGAGAATGGACGCGCTACGTAACACCATAAGCCAATAATATATTAGTTATTGTTATCCTTCACAAATTTTCATATATTTAAAATCTTGTCCTCCCTTGCTATATTTTTTTTTATTTTAATAAATATTTCAGGACGTTTAACACAGCGCCACCTAACCCCCAAACTAAGCAACTTAATGCTTGTAATATGGTGGTTTGGATAACGGATATAATACTTATATACTTTTCTTTTGTAAATACATACTTATAATAGATATTGGAAAACCACCCAGACCAGAAACAAATACCTGTGGATCACACAAACATTTGTCCCATGCGGGAATCGAACCCGCAACCTTCTGCGTTGCAGGCGGGTATTAGCCCACCGCGCCACAGAGGTCGTCATATGCTATATAAGATTATTGTAGTTTAATTATCACAATCTACTATTTATTTTAAATTTATTAGATAATATATGTTTTATATTAATTTTTAATATTAATAATTTTATGTCATTAATAATTTGCCTCTATATACCTTAAGAACATTTTGATAGATATAATATGGCATTAACTCTAACTTTTTAATATGAGGAATTTCTTCTTTTCAGGTCCAACCAGAAATATTCGACGACTTCAAAAAGCTACTGAAAATCGCCTACGTGTATGCACCATACTCATTGCTATGCGCGGAGATAATTCTTTTCATTTTCGGCGCAGCATTCTTAGCGCGAGCTGCTAAGATATATTGGGACTATAAAAATAATAGTGATGATATTTATATTATAACTAGTAATAATGAGAAAAACATTCCGTTAATGACCTAGTATTTAAAGATCTAGATTTAAGATATAACCAAAAGAAGAGTGCATTGAGCACTAAGTTCACTAGAGTTGCTATCTCAAGCTTCCATTACATTAAACAAAGTGTCTGAAAAGTAGTTCCCTTGAACTTCGTCGTATATCTGGAATTTGAAGATAGATAACTCTCTAATGAATACCACAAATTATTATGTGTATGAAAAACATAGAATTTAACAGGTGTGGAAAAATTGGGAAGTTTGCAAGTAGTGAATTGAAAAAACATACTACAGATGGAACTTATTCTACGGATAGGTCTATAAAACTCAACGATTTTCTTCGCCAGTAATATAGTGATGATCAAATTTTGATGATTTAGGGTTATAGCTCATTGGAGCCACCCGGCACCCACTCCGCACCGCCTCGCCTTGCAACCGAGGCGATCCGACGGCGCTACGGAGTTGATGTAGTGAGCGCATGCCCATACAAGTCCATAATATAAAGAATACTAACCGCACGAGGCGAGGCGGTTCGGTGCGCGGTGGGTGCCGGGTGGCTATGACTATTAAGCTGATGACACAGACGCTGGATCGCGCGGAAAAACGATCACGGTCTTTGTTTTGTTCTTGATCATATTATATGTGTCCGCTTTATATGTGCACGTACGAATGGGTGATCAATATGGGTACGAATTCAAAGATCACAAAAATTCCGTCCCACATTCCCGCACTTGCTACCGCTTTTCCGCGCCGTCGTGCGGCTGTGTAGCGTCAGCTTTAGTAGTGCATTTTGATCAACATGGTGATATATAATCTACAAAAGACGATTGTATGCTGGTTTATATTGACATTTATGCTATCGCAGCGTAGTATCGCAGTTATATTATTGTTAATGTATTATATTATTTGGATTTAACAAAATAACTATAAATTTTGTCCAGTTTTAATACCATTATATAAAGATATTTTTGTATTTGTTTTAATTAATTTATTTTTAAAATCTACCTAGCCGATTTTGGCTATATCGACTTGGGTTGGCCCCCAAATTAAAAATAATATTGTAGAATATAATAGAATAGAAAACTCTTTATTGTTCACACAAATACAATAATATAGCTTAGAACTAAGATTACACAGAAATAAGTGTTACAATTGGCGGTCTTATTGCTAAAAGCGATCTCTTCCAGACAACCAGAGACAACAGAGTAGATACTTATTTAAAATTAAATTTAAAGCTCGAATAGATGCATGACAAAGACATTTATGTAAATAAATATTACATAATAATATATAGTATTTTATTTATTTTAAATAATATATATCTACGTATCTATGTGTAGATATTTTATTTGTATAAAAACCCAGTGTAAAATAATTATATCGTTTTACTTAATGAGATTTATGTAATAATTATAAATAAATAATAATAATAATAAATAAATATTTCAGGACGTTTCACACAGCGCCACCTAACCCCAAACTAAGCAACTTAATGCTTGTAATATGGTGGTTCGGATAACGGATATAATACTTATATACTTTTCTTTTGTAAATACATACTTATAATAGATATTGAAAAACCACCCAGACCAGAAACAAATACCTGTGGATCACACAAACATTTGTCCCATGCGGGAAGCAACCTTCTGCGTTGCAGGCGGGTATTAGCCCACCGCGCCACAGAGGTCGTCATTATTATTTTTAGCATAGAAGTAAATAAAAAGTAAGTATTTTATTTTTAAAATACTGTTATATAAATTTAGTAAAATGTAAATAGTGATAGATATAGTTATAGTTTGGTATTAGTTATGTTGTCAAATATTGTCTAAAGTAGTATGAAAACGCGAAAGTTTCGGAAAAACTACTGAAGTGATTAAGTGCCATAATATCAGCACACAACCCTGGCTCGCATTTAAAATTCGTTTAGATCAAACCTTAGATTTTATTCTGAGATTATTTTTTGAAGTTTTTTCAGTTTTCTTAAACCTTAAACAAATGACTACTTAATGAATGTGGAGACACTTTTAATAACAATAAAAATCAAAAAAAGAAAGAGATTATCTCAAGAGCGACCAAGATACAATTTCAAAAAGTAAATAACTTATATGAATTTATATATTAAAGTTATATTACAGTGCGAGCAAGGGGGTTGCTCAAAACGCGACCCTTATCTAAGTTGAAACATTTCATAAATGTGGTTTACTATAGGTACTTTCGTTAGTTTATTAGTTGCAAATTTATTGTTATTTTAAACGATGGTTGTGTCTTGCACAAAACTGTAAATACATATAATGTTACTTAGATAGGTTAACAATAATTCTATAGACTGATTTAATTGTGGCATTTTGATGTAATTGTTATAATAAACGTCACACCCCGACGCGGGTGGCAAATACTACGTTTTTTATTTTTTGTATTTATTAAAAAAAAACTTATTTAGGTTAACATAACAAATAATAGAAATGGTACTTACATAATGTTTGGTACACATTAAGATAAAGTTTACATTACTTTTTACCTATTTTATTTTTTACAAGAACACCATACAAAAAGCATATCGCACGTTCAATAATAAACCGGAATAACTCAAAAAATCAGGATTCCTACTTTTGTTAATAAAACGCACTAAATCCGATTAAAGAATCAGTAGGCACTTTCACACCCAGCAAAATATACCAAAATGGCTGGTTTTTAGACCACCCCTCTCTTTTCTACAAAAGCGCGCGACAATTCATTCGTGCGATTCAGTTTTGTAACGACCACGATTTGAAATAAATGTCGTTGTTTTTCTACTACATTGGCGTAATGTAAAATAATTCGGTTTATTTACAAACGCAGGTGAGACTTAAAATGTTTATTTATTTCTAAACTAGCATGTTTTGGTATTATTTCACTTTAGGAGAAAATGCAGCATGACCTATTAAGACTTGTTGCAGTTTATTTTTAATTTGTAATTGCATAGACAAGATAGATTGCGTATTAGTGCGTTTTAGTATTAAATTATCTATTTTCTTTCAGAAGCAATTAATTTTACATCACTTTAATACTAAAACTGTTGGTATAAATGAATCGTATTTGCGTTTATTTCAGTTTACGTTCTAAATTCTCTTTAAGTCTAAAAGTGCTTTAGCAATTGATACAGTTTATTACGAAATTTCAAGTCAACTTAATTATGTTTCTAATAAAAAAGTATTGTATTAATTTCGAGTTCCATAGTTTTATTCCAAGATGACGTCTGCAAATAGGAAGCAGCAGTGCCTAAAACTTCTTTAGATGAGTTAAATGTAATGCTGATGTCTGATACGGATAATTGTAAGCCAGTCGAAATAAAAGTAAGTAAATAAAGTCGTGTTTACGTAGTTATAGACCTTTTTACTTTTTCTCTAATTTTCTTGTAATGTTCTCAAAATTAATTATTGAGGGCTTTAATTTTTATTTAATGCTGTATATTAATTATTAAAGAGATTTTTAAATGAAACTGAAGATAAAATCCAGCACAGCGTACAGGGAGATAAGGCTTCCAGCTCGCCATGCAGGAAATCAAGGTACTACCACCATCACCACCATACAGTATATTGAAATTCCTAGAAATTTACACTATTCTGTCATTTTCCAGGATCAAATTATAATCTCTGTATCAGGTTTTAGCTCAATAGCGTCAGCCGTTATTGATTGTCCTTCCAAACTCTCACCCCCTTTTAAGGTTGACTTCAGGAATAAAACTATCCTCTCTCCACCACAAACTCAAATTACATAAAAAATAGTTAAACGGTTACCGGATTTCTTGCATAAATTTCGCACCCTTTAAATACTGGTTTCTGGAACCAGAACTGTTTTATGTCCTATCCCGGGAAAAACCGGGAGCCGGAGCTGGTTCACGGATGGCTCTAAAATGGGAGGTAATGTAGGCTGTGGAGTGTATGGAGAGCAACCCAGGTGTAGCAAAAGCGTAAATCTGGGAAGGTTCGCCTCCATTTTCAAGGCAGAGATTTTCACCATTCTTGAATGCGCGCACATTATTATTATTATTTATTTATTTTACATTCAATTATCCAATACACTCACAGTGCACACAGCTCCAGCACATCAACCTGCAAAAGCATTACAGCAACCAAACCATTTACATTAACTCTGATAGCCAGGCTGCCCTCCTAGCGTTGGATTCGCAAGTTTTTACGTCCAGGCTAGTCGAAGACTGTATGCTGACTGAATGATTAAAGTGGTTATTACACTTGGCTGAATTTAGTCACTAAATTTAGAATCTAATTTAGGATGAACAATACTTTCTTCTAAATTTAGGATGCTAAATGTGATTACACTTGACTTAATTCAGTGGCGACTGGAATTAGGCTTCTAAATTTAGCCAGGTGTAATAAGCCTTTTAGGCTCAAGGAACAATGTTGTCCTCAGATGGGTCCCGGGGCACGCGGGAATAAACGGCAATGAACGTGCCGATGGGCTCACGTACGCTGGGGCAGAAGGCACTCAATTCGGCTTTGAGCCTTTTTGTGGCATACCTAAAAGCTGAGCGCAGAAAACCTTAGTAAACTTATGCTTTGAGGAGTCAATCAAACTGTGAAAAGACTCTCAGGGCATGAGGCACTCAAAGCTACTCATAAAAGCCTATGATACCAGGTTCAACAACCAAATCATAGCGCTAAGTAGGGGAATCTGCGTATCGTAACCAGAGCCCTGACTGGACACTGTCGCCTTAACATGCATGTGTCCAAACTAAGGCTATGCGTCACTCAAACCTGCAGATTCTGCAATGAGGCTCATAAAACGCCTCTTCATCTGCTAGGGGAGTGTGGAGCACTGATGCGTCAACGTAACTCTATTTTGGGACAGCACCTGCTCAGCCCGAATGAGCTTAGAGAGATGACCCCCTACGAAAATCTTGCAGTTTCTAGAAACTGCTATGGTCTGTGGTGAACTCTGGCGCCGCACCTAGGGGTCATTCTCACTATAATAAGCGGCGATTACAATAGGCCAATCATGGCCGCAGTGATATCATGGCCGCACTACATAAATAAAAAAACTAAAAAATATATCCCGGGAAATTCTGTGCCCAAATAGTAGACAAGCAGTTATTGGTCTTCCATACAATAAGGGGGGGGGGGGGGGGCTTAAAGGCTGATTTCTGAGATATTCTCTCTCATATAATACCCTTTCGCGAAACTCAGCTATATTTATACCAAATTTCAGCTAAATGAACAGTAGTTACTAATTTCCCACACAAACTTTAATCCTCATTTCCCCCCCTCCCTTTTAAAGGTAGATTTCTGGAATGAAAACTATCCCATGTCCTTACTCGAGATTTAATCTACCTCTGTGTTAAATTTTTGCTTAATAGAATCAGCGTTTCCACAAGAATTACGTAAAGCGATCTCGACAGCATTTTGTGATGACTATAGAATTTTTGGTTACTAAGTTATAATAAGTTCCTATTACAACTGATTGTTATTCTTTTGTATAATTATTCAGACGTACATAATTAGGTAAAGAAAGCAGTTCCCTATTATAAAACTTTATATAAATAGTTATTATATAAAGGACTTTCTGTTTTTTTTATTTATGTTTTACTATTAAAGTGTAATAAATATTATACATCTAACAAAATTATTTTATTATTTAATACTAAACTGAATGATTCAATATTAGTTTGCAAAAAAAAATATGATTGATTTCAATTTTTTTTACAAAACCGACATTAAGTCAAAACTTTGAAAACAAAGCTTCATTACTCATTTGATTTTAATAATATAATTTATTTATTACGAAAATTATGTCCTCTATATATCTGTTTACAATTTAAGAAGAAGAAAATAAACATAACACCGTACACTTATGAAAAATATCAAAAAGTTATCAACAAGGTAGAGACCCAAAACTTTAACTGCGATTTCCCAAAAAAGTGAATTTTTGACTTATTCCGGTTTATTATTTAACGTGCGATATATCTAATGGACCGCACACTAGTTCACGCCTAAAAATATGGCATCTTAACCATTAATGTGCATAAAATCATCATAATACTCCGCCGTCTTATCCAATTCCGAAGAATCTGTTGACTCCCAATCTGTGTCATCGTAATCTGTTTCATGATAATGCTTATGCCTTTTATCTTCCTTGATCAGCTCCTGAATTTCGTGCAGTGGTGGATGGTCGTGAATTACAGGCTCGTAGTAAGTTCTAACAGGAACCACTATTGGCATAGGGACAGGTGCTATTGGCACTACTGGAGATGGCACTGGCATTAATGGAGGGTAAGGACAAGGAGTATAGCAAGCCCCATCGATACAACACGTTAAATTTTGGATGCTTGGCAAAACAGGCGCTGTATGACCAGTAGCTACAATAGAAATATTAACTTTTTGTTGTGGTAGACTAAATATTTCAATGAATATTGCTTGAAGGAATATTATGTGCTTCATGGCAGCTCGACTTGTGAACAGTCGAATAATGTTTCTTTTATAGTTTTGTTGAATTCAATGGAACTATTGTTGCGAGTGTGTTGCGTAAATTTGATACAGCATAATATGTATATGAAATCTTTTATGTAATATCCCTTGGTACCTGATCGTAATTTATTATATTTATTTTTATGAGAACAGAAGAGGCGTAAGACAGGGAGACGTTATCTCTCCGAAAATGTTTACTGCCGTAATGGAAGACACCTTCAAGCTCCTGGAATGGCAAGGACCTGGCATCAATATCAACGGCGAATACATCACTCACCTTCGATTTGCTGACGACATCGTAGTCATGGCAAAGTCGATGGAGGAACTCAGCATGATGCTCGATGACCTCAACCGAGCTTCCCAACGGATGGGCTTAAAAATGAACATGAACAAGACGAAGCTGATGTCAAATGCCAATGTTGTGCCCATCCCAGTATCTGTTGGAGGCTCGGTACTCGAAGTTGTGGACTCATATATCTATCTAAGACAAGTAGTCCAATTAGGTAGGTCCAACTTCGAGAAAGAGGTCAACCGCCGAATCTAACTCGGTTGGGCAGCGTTCGGGAAACTACGCAACGACTTTTCGTCCGACATACCTCAGTGCCTCAAGACGAAAGTCTTTAATCAATGTGTGTTACCGGTGATGACTTACGGCACCGAAACGTGGTCCTTCACTATTGGCCTCATCTCGAAGCTATAAGTCGCACAGCGAGCTATGGAAAGGGCTATCTATGCTCGGGGTTTATCTACGTGATCGAATCAGGAATGAAGAGATCCGTAGGCGAACTAAAGTCACCTACATAGCCCAACGGATTAGCAAGCTGAAGTGGCAATGGGCAGGCCATATAGCGCGGAGAGCGGAAAGCCGATGGGGTTGAAAAGCGCTCGAGTGGAGACCACGGACTAGCAAACGCAGCGTAAGACGTCCACCCACAAGGTGGACAGACGACCTTATAAAGGTCGCCGGAAGACGCAGGTCGCTTCCAACCGGTACATATGGAAGTCCAAAGGGGAGGCCTAAGTTCAGCAGTGGACGTCTTACGGCTGAGATGATGATGATGATTTTTATGATTTATTTAAAACTTAACATTACTTAATGCTATAGCACTGTATGTCAAGTCTTATAACTTACATCTACTTTTTTATTTTATAGATGGATTTTAATTCATAACTGGAAACTGGCTCCTACCCGTCTATTAGAATTAGAACTATCGTCAGAAATTATGTAGGTATACCTAGGTGTATATAAATAACATTAAAACTTCAAGATATGTCTCATTCTCATTGTTATAATCTCATAAAGTTATAAAACAATACAATTTTATAATTCCTATGCTATGTTAAACGATACTGACAAATTACTAATTCTCTTCCTACCATTAGGTTTAAACACAATTTCTTTTCTTCCCGGATTAAGATATTGTTGTAAAGTTCCTGGTCGCATCAACAAATTATTCTTTCGTTGTAGCTTCAGATTTCTACCTTGGACAGGTTTTACTTGAGAAATTATTCTCAATTTGTTACCTTTATCATCATGATTAATAATTTGAATTTTTCCGGGCTCATCGCTTTCATTCTCTTCCTCATCCTCATCCATCAGAACATCAGCTTCATCTTTAGTTAGCCGTCTGTGTAACTTAATGTCTCCATTATCAGATACATAAGTGAGTACAGGTTTAACCAAATCATCATCTCTTCTAGTGTCACTTCTCCTACTTCTCTTCAAATGTCCAATATATTTCCGTCTTCTCTTCTTATATGATCTATAGCGCCAACTAGACCTTGAAGATGACGAATCACTGGATTCCGTGTCTGTAGATGAAAATCTTGATGGCAATCTTTCACATGACCTAGAACTGGATCTTGAAGATTTTAAATTAAATCGTTTCTGTGAAGGTACGAAGACGACTGGTGGTCTGATGATAGGAACACCCATAAATGCTGGCATCACAGGCATAACAGGAGGTGGTGGTGGAATTAAAACTGGAGGTGGGCATGGGGGACATTGAAGACAATCTTTAGGGCGATGAATTTTGAAGCAAATGTTTTTAGGAGGTGATACGGGAACAGGCACTGGATATGGAGCAGGGTAAGCAAGCAAGAAACCATTTCCATTTTCGTTACTCTTCTCAGTTGTAGAGGTTGTGGTTGTAGGCTTTTGAATAGGTATAGCGATAGGTAGTGGTGGTGGCATGGCATATACGGGAGCCACAGGATACATAGGTACAGGAATCTGAAAGTCTGCCGTCGGAAGCGTCAGGATCCATAACTTTAGCCACCATTTTGTTTTGAAGCTCTGAAATGTTTAATTTTAGGGTCATGTTTTTTTTAATTTTCGGGAAGTTATAATATTATTATATTACTTACTTAGATACAAAGAACTTACGAAATTCATTTTTGTTGAAATTTAAAAGAGCTCATGTTTCAGAAACTTTTATCATATAAATTTATAATAGTTTTATATGTATTTCTCTTAGTATTTTTATGCGAAAGTAAAGGCAATAAAGATAAATATAAGTTGTTTTACACAATAAAACTTTCATAGTTGTAACATTATATTATTACTAGCTACACTCAGTGGTTTTAGCCACTAGAAAATGTGTTAGTTAGAAATATACGTGTATATAGGTATTCATTTTGGTAGGAATTTTGGGTGTTTTCAGAAAAAATAAAACAACAATTTTGTAAAGTAAATACGGTTTTTTTTAATAAGTATCTACTTTTATTATTTATACAAGTTAATAAAATGTAAAAAATACAAAACAAACAAGTACCTACCTAAATAAAAAATAAACCTATTTACAGCTCTTTTTCAATAAAAAAGATGCATGTATTCTTAAAACAAGCTCAACCGAATTCGAGAAAATTTTAAAAGGTTTTTTTTTACTTATCTACATTAAAATGAATCAAACGATGTGAAAATTCCCCTTTTTTAAGTTGGTTAAAACTTGAAACACTACGTTATTTGAAACGAAACAGATAAATTACTGATTTTCTTATCTACAGGCGGACTGAACACTAGTTCCTTCTTCCCTTCAGCGAGCATATGCTGGACTGTTCCAGAGTTCAGGAACACTTTTCGTTTGCGATGATTGCTGTTTCTTCTCTGAGGATTCTGTTCATTCTGTGACACAACCCTCAACCTTTGTCTATTCCCTACATCTTCTTCAGCCACGACCAACACCCTCTGTCTCGGGCTTTCCTCTAACAGATCTTCGGCTTCATCATCACTAAGCTCCTGCTCCAATTTTACAGAACCATCTCTGGTCAAGTATGAAAGCATTGGCTTAAACTCGTCATCGTCTTCTATTTCTGTACCGTAGCTACGTCTTGTCAAGTACCTTCTCCTGTGCGTAGATCTCGGGATCCATTCTTCAGTTTCAGAATCTGAATCATCCATGATATTATCGTCTATTCTATAACGGTTTCCCTTGCTTCGATATCTCTTGGGAAATCGCTTATGTTTGTAAGGTGCAGGCATGTACGGGGATGATGCATCTAGGGACATTGGAGCCACTTGAGGAACTGGAGTGTCTCCTGCATTACGACATCTGCATTTCTGATGACACGGTGAGCAGTACGCGAAGAACGCAGGTATGCACGGGTTGCACGAGCATGGAGGACAAACTGGGCAGTTGGGGGGACGTGGCTTCTTAATGCAAAAGTCTGGAGGAGGCTGCGCTGGGATGGCCACTGGGATGGGAAGCGGGAACTGTAAGGGTATCGCCATGATGCTCCGCTCTGTGGTTGTGGTTGTTGTCTGGGCTTTGACAGGTATTGGTATCGGCAGAGCTATTTGGAAGGCCATGGGAAAAGGAGCCTGGGGAGATAACGATTGTGGAAAACCCATCATTGGAGGCATTTGATACATTTGGATCGGCAACTGAAGATTCGCTTTTGGTATCAACAGACAAAATGTGACTAGCCATGTTGTGACAATATCCTGAAACAAACAATTTAGTTTTTAGTGATTCCTTTCACTGCATCCCTAAATCCCCATTGTCGACACCGTGGTCGGAACCGTATTTATAATAGTATTTATTCTTTGTAATTTGTAAGAAAACTCACCAAATACATTGTTACAACTTCAGATCCTGAACAATACTGGAACAGCCTACTTTTATATACTTACGTTTTGCTATTGTTTGAAATGTTGGCTAATTAATGATAAGAAAAGTAAAAAAGCGGCCAAGTGCGAGTCGGACTCGCCCATGAAGGGTTCCGTAGCAGCAAGTAATCGATGATCGATGTTTTAATAAAAATAATAAAAAAAATTAGGGTAAACTGCGGTTTAGGATTTATGACGTTTAAATAAAAACCGGTCAAGTACGAGTAGGACTCGAGCACCGAGGGTTCCGTACAAACCTACGGGTTTCTACGGAACCCTAAGGAAAAGTGGGTATAATATTATATACTGTAGGTTTTGATTCCCTTGCGAGTACTTGCGAGTTTGAAAATATGCGGCTAAAATTGCTGTTTCTTTTGATTGCGTTGACATAGAGGTTTGATTTTATTACAGTTTAAAGGTATTATAGATCTTAGTATTTTATATGAATTTCAGTTTAACACCTGCACGTGTTCATGAGAAATAAGGAAGTAAGTATGAAATTATGAAAAATATTTTTTTATATGATGTAACTAAAAATGTACAATTTTCGCAATTTTTCCTTTATCTGTGCTCTAAGGAGTTACTTCGTGCCAAATTTCAAGATTCTGAGTTCATGGGAAGTGCCCCGTAGGTTTTGATTTATTTGGTAATGTCGAAAATTTGCTGAAATTTGCGACATATTCGACTATATCTTTTGATTGCGTTGGCCTAGAAGTTTGAAATTTTCACAGCTCTAAGAGGCAATGGACCTTAGTATTTTCTATAAATTTCAGCTTGTTACCTCCACGCGTTCCTGAGAAAAAGGGTCTTGACAGACAGACAGACAGATTGTTTGATGTTGTTTGATTTTTTTACAGCTTAAAGTTATTATAAAGCTGAGTATTTGGTATGAATTTCAATTTAATACCTGTACGCGTTCTTGAGGAAAGGGGTAGTAAATACAAAATTATAAAAAATATTTTTTTGTATGATGTAACTAAAAATTTACAGTTTTCGCATTTTTTCCTGTGCCTGTAATTTAAGACGTTGCTGCGTACTAAATTTCAAGATTCTGAGTTAACGGCAAGTACCCTGTAGGTTTTGATTCCCTTGAGAGTAGTCGCGAGTTAAAAAATACGGCTAAAATTGCTGTTTCTTTTGAATACGTTGAGATAGAGGTTTGATTTTATTACAGTTTAAAGGTATTATAGACCTTAGTATTTGATATGGGTAAATCCTGAGATCGGGCGTATTTAAGTGATTCCCGTGGCAGATTTAAAATCAAAGTATTATTGAATTTTACATGTAAAGCATCAAATTTCCCATAATTATAAGCACATCCATCAAATAGGCATCAATATAACTTGTTTTGTTCAGAAGATATTTAAATTTAAATTTTTGATGCCACGGGAATCAATGAAGTGTGGCATGGGAATCAAAATTAAAACTATTTTGTTTGAATTCTATGTTATTATTTAAATATTGACCTCTTCATACTAATCATATAAAATAGAAATATTAAACCAAACAAATTCACACCAAACATAAAGTATAAAAAGGTCTATATTGGCTTTCTATATAATAATCATGTAAATTAAATAAAATCAACGTATTGCTGTCTTAAAAAATGTAAAAATATTGAACAAATAGTCCTAGAATATAAAATTAAGTTCTCAGTCTCAGTCACTGACAGGATTCGCTCCAGAAGCTATCATCAGATTGTACATTTATCATTAGTTAGATTAATCTGAACTGAAGTTGCAGTCAGCCCATAGTTTCGTTTTATTTTTTCATCATACATCATCTCAGCCATAAGACGTCTACTGCTGAACATAAACCTCCCCTTTAGACCTCCATATATAAAACCGGGGTTGGAAGCGACCTGCTTCAAGCGTCTTTCAGCGACCTTAATAAGGTCGTCTGCCACACTTGTGGGTAGACGTTCTACGCCGCGTTTGCTTGTCTGTGGTAGCCATTTGAGAACTTTTGGACCCCATCAGCCATTCGCTCTACGTACTCTGTGGCCTGCCCATTACCACTTCAGTTTCCTGATCCGCGGAGATATGTCAGTGACTTTGGTTCATCTTCGGATCTCCTCATTCCTGATTCGATCACGTAGAGAAACCCCGAGTATAGCCCTCTCCAAAGCTCGCTGAGCGACTTATTTTAATGTGGGGATATAATGGTGCCGCATAAGCCAGAGCGGCTGTCTACTATAGTACAATATAAAAAAAAAACTGATGTATACAATATAAAAAAAGCATCTGAAATAATGAAATAAACAAATATAAACTGTCAAAATCACTTCCATACCTGCGGCTTCGCTGTAGTTGGGTAAAAAGTGAAAGAATGCGCAATAAAACTCAGGGGAAAATTGATCACCGTGGTAAAACGCCATGAGAATCAATACCATGGAAATCAAAATTGTATAGTTTTTTGCCAATATTTTTAAATACCATAATTATAGACCAATAATAATAAAATATATGATAAACAATACCCTTTTCCTAACTGCACACCCTAGTCAAAAAACCGTAATGGATAAAAAAATATTTTTAAACATGGAAATGGTAATCAATGATCTAGTGAACCAAAACCACGGTAATCAATTTCTCACCTTTGTAAATCCAGTTTATAACAACGAAAGGAGCAACTTCTCTTCACGATGTTTAGAGCGCAATTGAAGTTAGCCAACAGCGTGCGTACAAGCTTCTAAGTCTTGATGTTTCTGAAATGTGGGTAGTTATGTCGCGCGCCATGGGAATCACTTTTTGTCCGGGGACAAACCTAAATTTGTGTTTTTTTCTAAAACTACGCTGATTACAGTCTTCGCGTATTTTTTTGATCATATAACAGTTCACCCTTTACAGCTAAGATCACAGCAATTAATAAAATTCCGTTTATAAATTGGTGTAAAAAATATATTTTGTTCCAAAAAAGTGTAAGGGACACCCCATGGTAATCAAATTTCAGGGCTTTAACATTTTTTTTCAGATACTTGTAGCTAGATTTAACCTTATATCTATCATGCATTAAGTAGATTAAACCTTAAACTAACAGAAAAAAAATACCCTTGGGTAGAATTTTTATGTTACGGGTAGTTTATTCCCCCAGACACGTAAAATTTTGTCTCTCAGGATTTACCCATATGAATTTCAGTTTAATACCTGCACGCGTTTATGAGAAATAAGGCAGTAAGTATGAAATTATTAAAAATATTTGTTTACATGATGTAACGAAAAATTTACAGTTTTCGCAATTTTTCCTGTGCTTATGATTTAAGACGTTGCTGCGTACCAAATTTCAAGATTCTGAGTTAACGGCAAGTACCCTGTAGGTTTTGATTCCCTTGAGAGTAGTCGCGAGTTAAAAAATTCGGCTAAAATTGCTGTTTCTTTTGAATGCGTTGAGATAGAGGTTTGATTTTATTACAGTTTAAAGGTATTATAGATCTTAGTATTTTATATGAATTTCAGTTTAACACCTGCACGTGTTCATGAGAAATAAGGAAGTAAGTATGAAATTATGAAAAATATTTTTTTATATGATGTAACTAAAAATGTACAATTTTCGCAATTTTTCCTTTATCTGTGCTCTAAGGAGTTGCTTCGTGCCAAATTTCAAGATTCTAAGATCACGGGAAGTACCCTGTAGGTTTTGATTTTTTGAGAGTAGTTGTGAGTTTAAAATTGCGACTAAAATTGCTGTTTCTTTTGAATGCGTTGACATAGAGGTTTGATTTTATTACAGTTTAAAGGTATTATAGATCTTAGTATTTTATATGAATTTCAGTTTAACACCTGCACGTGTTCATGAGAAATAAGGAAGTAAGTATGAAATTATGAAAAATATTTTTTTATATGATGTAACTAAAAATGTACAATTTTCGCAATTTTTCCTTTATCTGTGCTCTAAGGAGTTACTTCGTGCCAAATTTCAAGATTCTGAGTTCATGGGAAGTGCCCCGTAGGTTTTGATTTATTTGGTAATGTCGAAAATTTGCTGAAATTTGCGACATATTCGACTATATCTTTTGATTGCGTTGGCCTAGAAGTTTGAAATTTTCACAGCTCTAAGAGGCAATGGACCTTAGTATTTTCTATAAATTTCAGCTTGTTACCTCCACGCGTTCCTGAGAAAAAGGGTCTTGACAGACAGACAGACAGACAGACAGACAGACAGACAGACAGACAGACAGACGGACGGACAACAAAGTGATCCTATAAGGGTTCCGTTTTTTCCTTTTGAGGTACGGAACCCTAAAAATGAACTACTTACCATCGATCTCGTTCAAACCAATTTTCGGTGGAAGTTTGCACGGTACATCATATTTTTTTGGGGGGGCAGGGGGCCAAGGTTTGATGAAAAAATATATTTTTGTTTCAGTTCTAAGTATGAGGAACCCCCAAAATTTATTGTTTTTTTTTTCTATTTTTGTGTGAAAATCTTAATGTGGTTTACAGAATACATCTACTTACCATGTTTCAACAGTACCTATCATTCTTATAGTTTCGGAGAAAAGTGGCTGTGACATACGGACGGACAGACAGACATGACGAATCTATACGGGATCCGTTTTTTGCCGTTTGGCTACGGAACCCTAAAAAACCTATACTTGATTGCGTAGTGGTATGATTGTTAAAGCAAGGTATACTTATGAATTAATAAGAGAATCAGGAAGGTTCTTATCATCTAGGAAGGTAAGCTCCTAGTAAAGTTTAGACAAAAAAAAACATAATTATTTTACTTTATTTATTGTATTTTTTTTAATTGTTGGTAGAAAGTTTTTGTTTTTCATTTCCATCAAACAATTTAGATATAAAATCCTACTCATATTATAAACGTGAAAGTTTGTAAGAATGTATGGATGTTTGGATGTACGGTTGTTATTCACGCATACACGGGTGGACCGATTGAGCTGAAATTTGGTATAGAGATAGCTTAGACCCTGGAATAACACATAGGTACACTTCTGAGCGCACATAGTAAAATAAATAATAACTTTATGTCCTAAAATTGTATGGGTCAATAAATCGTTAATGCTTCAAATATTTATTATTTATTGTATTAGGACTTAAAACTTTAGGATATTTCAAATTATGGCTGTTATAGTTTTTTTTTATATTATAGTTGGTTATTGGTTATCTTATATTATGACCATGACTTAGACTGTGACTTAGACTATCACTTTATTTTCATCAAAGACTTCATCATCTTATTTGTGTTTTTCAAAGCTCTTTTTGAATCTTATTTTCTCTCCTTTCTCTTGTATTCTTATTAGTTTTAAATTATAATTTATGAATTACATAATAATTTATCCTGCATAAATATCAAGTTGCATTCTAATATCATTAGAATTTTAACTAGCCTAGACAGTTCTAGTCGTAGTGTTATTCTAAACTAGGAGAAATTTTATAAATTTACTTAAAATAAAATCATGCGCATATAAGAAACGAGAAATAATGGTATAACTATTATAATTTATTCATATAAAAATACAAAATTTGAGTTACAATAATCACGTCTTCATATTATTTTCTAAAAGTAAATTTGGAGTACGATGTTTCCGCTTCGTATGCTTACGCTGGTTTTCAGTAATAGGTTCATTTGTATTTTGATTGTCAATTTCCTCATTATCAGCTTCGTCTTGATCTTTCTGCTGTTCTCTATCACTTTTAGCGTTAGTCGTTTTGTCTTCTTTATCATTCTTGTCACTTGAATCATTGACAACTTCCAATTTAGGTTCATCATCGTTATTAACCCTCAGCCAATCTTTAGCTTCGCCTTTTGAAATCTTCTTCTCGAATACAACGTAACCGTCTTTCGTTACGTATTGAAGCAGCGGTGTTAGCAGTTCCTTCTTTTTCTTGTTATGTCTCCTTTTAGATTTACGCAAATGCCTTCTTTTCAATCTTCTTCCACTTCTCCTTGTGCCTTGTCTCCGTTTCCAGTGCGATTCTCTCGAGGAATCACTGGATGTGTCAGTATAAGTATCTGAGAGAGTATCTGAGGATGTATCTGATGACGTATCGGTGTCATATCTGTCATTAAAGCTAGGCCTATGGAACCTAGGTCCACGATACCTAGGCCCACGACTCATAGTTCCTTCTATCGGTGGCCGCTGAGGCGATTCAGGCGATGATTTCTTGAAAGAAGGGTCGGGAGAGTAAATGGGCATTACAACGACCGGTAGTTTATGTGCTGGGCCGGGTACAGGCATCATAGGCCCTCCTGGCATACCAAAAGGCGCTCCTGGCATAGAGACTGGCCCTCCTGTTAAAGAGATCGGGCCTCCTGGCATAGCGAATGGAACTCCTGGCGCAGAGAAAGGCCCTCCAGGTACATGTGGACCAGAAGCAATTTGAATCGGCTCAGGATTTGACTGTTTGTCAGCTGCACTATTTTGGAAGATGGCTTCTGATAGATTGATAGAACCTGCTGGCGTTAGTGACATACCAGGTAGGCCTGGTTGACCTGGTGGGATAGAAAGCCCAGGAAAACCTGGGATTCCTGGGAACGGTGGTGACTGTGGATCGGCGCTTCTTGGCATTCGGCAGTGCATCGGAAGAGTTTGTGGGAAGAACTGAATGTTGGTGGGACAAAGAGGCAGGTCTAATTCCTTTGCCAGAGTCATGGTGATGCAGACCAGCATGAGGAAGAGTTTTTGATCCATGATAACCTAAAAATAAATAAATAAACGTTAAAAACATAACTTAGTGTGATTGAGTTTTAGTTGTTTTAGCTAAGGACAAAGAAAATGTCACATAATGTTTTAGTAATTTAAATTTTAAGATTTATTACAGTAAACTTAGTTTGTCGACTATGTTTGTAGACCGAGTGAACAAAAAAATAATTACCTGACTTGTGATGACCAACGTGGTGGCACTACCTCTTGGAAATCTGAAGCATTCTGATGCAGTGGCTGTACATAACGATTCCTTTTATTAACATCATGCCAAAAGAAAACAAAATTTGCCGTACCAGGCTAGGCACATTACTCGACGTTACAATAGATTTATGTAATCTTACAATGGTTTTTTGTTTCATTGCCGTTTGTTTGGTTACATATTAACATCGTAAGTCGTAAGGCTCCAGGGGAAAAAAAACCTGAAACGACATTCTGAGGCATTAATGGTATATTGCGAACCCTTCAGAATCCTATACCTATTTGCTTGCTGAATCTCTTACCTATATATTCGAATATTGTAGATTCATAGTTTTTTTTTTGTATGTAGAGGGACTATTCAACGGTTTGTTTTCTATCGATCTTATTAGGTAGAAAATGTGCATAGTTCAACTTGCCTAAAACAACAAGTACGAGTACGAGTAAATAGGTACAGTTTCAGTAAATAGCAGCATGTAAACTAGTTACATAAGATACAATGCAAACATAACAATGGAAATGTATTTATTGCCTGCCAATAGAGTTTCGCGACCATTCGTGGAGTAGAGCCTTATGAATTACCCTCAAAATGGATTCATAATTTCATTACTAAGGTAATACTTGCATTTTTATACGTTGTATTATAATTCTTAGATAGTTAATAAGTTAATTATAATGAATTTATGTTGAATTTGCCCAGAGATTCTTCCCTCTGTAGAATACATAGGTAGTAGGCAGTAGGATCATGCAATGTACTATGTAGGCCAATTATGGGCAATTTTATTATGTTCTAAAACATAGTTATTCCGTTTCAATTTCACAGATGTTTCCTAGTATAACAGCAACACTCCGAGTTGCCACCCTCCTGCTAGCAGTAAAAGTGGCAACATGTCAATACCCAATGCCACCCATGCAACCAATGCCATACCATTATCCTCATCAACCTGGCCACTTAGCATCATCTATGGTTCCCGTACCGCCTCTCCCACCGAACCTCATGCCTGCATTGCCACCCCAGATGCCCATGCGATACCCAATGCCACACAAAATGCCTTCAGTCGTCATGCCATACTACAAGCCGAGAGGAAAAAAGAGTAGGAGAAGGAAATCTAGAAGATATGCATCCTTTGAGACAGATTCTTCTGAGTCTAATTCTAGGGAGTTTCTAAGAAAGACAAAGAAGAGAAGACAAGTGCTGACTCCAGTGGTCTCCTATGTGACCAAGGATGGATACGTGGTGTACCAGAAGAGAATAAAGAAGGACAGAGCGAAGGATTGGTTGGAGATGTCTAAGAAGCGTGATAGTGGGGAGGTTGAGAGCATGGAAGACAAGTTTAGGAGAGTAATTAAGCGTAGAAAGCATTATTGATGATGTATAATAATTAGCGAGAGATCTTTGTCTATTCTGTGTTTGTTTGTTTGTACTGTGCTCGTTCTATCACGACAAATCGTACATTAAGAACTTCTTACTTTTGTATTACGCTGTGTCTAGTAATAAATTACTTATAAAAATAAATCTTAATTAACAAAATTTATTTTATGTTGTTTTCCTTTAGGATGCCAGATTTTCCTCTATGTTTATGAATTATACTTAGTTAGTTTCTATAATTATACAATACCTTTGCTGGTCTTTTGGCAGCAATTGCCTTTAGAGACCTACTGTCATTATTCAGTTAAAAATTCAGGCGTCGCGTCACGCGTCTAGTAAACATTAGATTCTAAAGCTCGCGCTCTACTTCGCGCAATTAATATTTCTAGTCAAATTCGTAATTTCTAAAAAAATGTTCCGACACTGGCAAAACCTAAATCTGCCTAAATCTTTGGGCAAAATACACAAGCCGTGTGTTACCAATATTGTTTTAGAAATTTTGCTTTTTATTAAGAATTTGATACTGCGTCACTAAATGTGCCGCAAGTGAAGCTGGTCTTTAAAAGTATAAAACCCAGGAAAAGTCGGCTAACATTTTAATTCTTGAATAGTCCATCAAACTGAAAAGACGTGGTAACGCAACGAGCAAAAGTTAGTCCAGTTTTAAAATGCATCTGCTATTCCTATTAGCTGTAATAACACTATGTTTTGCTCAACATGACTACTATTTGCCTCCTCAATATCAGAGGAAGGTTTATTGGCCGTGGGAACCTTCGTACGTGATTTATGATAATCCTAGCACTGTGAAGCCATTTTTTGTAGGCGGATATTTTTAAGTCATTATTATAGTTTTTATGTTGTCATAATAATAAATACTTATAGATACCTAGGCACTAAACGTTTTGTGTAACATTGTTTTTATTGAAATTATACACCTATTACTGCCGAAAATGGACCATGGACGGCCAAAAGAACGAATAAATCTATTCTGGACCAGCTGCGCATACGAGTCAGGCTTTCAACAATCTGTTACCAGAAGATCCTAAGTTACTTTGGTCACATTGCCCGTCGACAGCCAGATAACCTGGATAAGCTGATTTTGACGGGCAAGGTGGAAGGAAAGAGACCCCGCGGCCGTTCACCTAGTCGCTGGTGTGATCAAATAACCGCCCTCACTGGCCTACCAGTTGTAGGTAAGTGCCATACGAGAAGCTGAGGACCGGCCGAAGTGGAAACAACTCACGAGGCAGGCAACGGTCAACTTTCAAGGACGCGACCTTCAGTAATGAAGAACACGACTAAGAAGAGACTGCCGAAAATATTTTTTCCACATTTTTCCCAATCCGAATACGTCTCTGGCTTCTTCTAACCGCCATTTTTTTGGACTTCCGGTTTCGTATTTTTTTATTAGGTTGGCATTAAAAAATGGCATTTAGAAATTTTAGTTTTTTTTTTTTTTTGTTTTCTTTTTAATAATATGGCAACATGTGCATTTTGCCAGTGTCGAGTAAAATTCGTGAATGTTCACAGGATATTAAATTATGGTCTCCACTTTCGTGTTTTGCCAGTGTCAAGTTAAATGTTATTTTTTTAAGTAATTAGTTAGTCAGGTCAGAGTCAGAGTGAGCTTAATAGCTCGTCTAGTCACGTGAGTCTTCCAGTAAAATGGGTGGAATTTTACTGAAAGTTCGGAGGAGTTTTGGAGGGGGCACCAAAATTCATATTTCAGCACCATATCACTTGCCTACATCTGTGCACATTCAAAAACACTTAACACGCAATATTCCACCATTATTACACGCTAACAATCAAATTCTACACGATTATTAAGCAAAAGACGTGGAGCTAATGATATGATCAAGGCTTGCCGCCAAAACTCCATATCACCTTTTAGTTTTATCTGTGGAACACTTTGACAATAAATAAAATTTGACAGTGACTAAGACAGCTAACGTTTTTTTATATTCTCTTTCCGATTTATAATTCATACGTGTGTATATTTGCCAGTTTTAATATTTTATATAAAATATTAATCAAATTTCAATATTTTAGTCTAGTCTGATTAATGTCTATGAAAAGTCAAGTCAGATTCTTAAATTTTACCGTAAGCCACATTTTTTTATTAAGTCCCAGATCAATATTTTATCAACTTCTTCTATAATTAAAGTTTTCGAAACTCATAATTTATAGAATTACACATCCATAATTATTTATCTTATAAACACCTGTAAACTAGATTTTAGGATTCGATAATCTAAATATATAAAAGGAAAGAGTGACTGATTGACTGACTGATCTATCAACGCCCAGCTTAAACAGCTGGATGGATTGGGTTGAAATTTGGAAGACAAAGTTCAAAGTTCAAAGTTCTTTATTTGCGAAAGTAGGTACAAAAAGATCACAAAGAATAAATTATAACTCCGCTACATTCAGCTTTCCAGCATGCAAAGTGTAATAATAATAATATAGAATAATTCAATAAAATGTCAATAATAAATTCAAATAAATTAAAAGAATGTCAACAATATAAGGAAATTACAATTAATGTCATAAGTTTGATATTATTATTACATTACAATAATTAAATTCATTCAAATAATAAAAAATAAATAAAATGCAAGATTTAAATAATTATATTGTCAAAAGGTCATATCTTCAAGAAATTCACGTATGCTATAGTATGCCTTTCCTAACAAGAAATTCTTTAGCTTTACTTTAAATGTATTCATTTCATTACACTCTAAAATATCCCTAGGTAATTTGTTATAAACCCTTGGAGTCATACACAGAACACTTTTCTCCATCATTGCAGTGTGGTTTGTGGGGAACAGAATTTTATGCTTATGGCGTTTACTTTGAATATTTCGAAACATGTGTGTGTTGTGTCTAACAAATAAACAAATCTCATAGATGTATAAGCATGGTAGGGTAAGAAGTTTTAGATTTATAAAATAGGGTTTACAGCTATCAGTAGGCTTAAGTTTACATATAGCCCTGATACACTTTTTTTGTGCTATAAAAACAGAATTCTTATCGACTGAATTCCCCAAAAAAATTAAGCCATAACGTAGAGTTGACTCTACATACCCGTGGTATGCTGTGATTACAGCGCTTTGGGACACTATTTGCCTTAGCATGTAAAGGGCATATGAAAATTGACTCAATTTTGAACATATATGATCCACTTGTGTTTTCCAATTGAGACCACAATCTACATGCAATCCCAAAAACCGTGCAGTTTCTACCTTGTTTATGTCTTGTCCCATATAATTATTTATGTCAAGTTCCATGTCTATTCTTGATCTATTTTTGAATGTCATAATATTAGTTTTAGTCAAATTAATTATTAAATTATTCTTATTTAGCCATGTCACAATGAGATTTAAGGTTTTATTCATGTCAGATTCAAGTATACATTTATCTTTATTTATAAATATAGCTGTGCTGTCATCAGCAAACAAAATCATATTTTGAGTAATAGCTTCCGGAAGGTCATTTATATATATGATAAAAAGTAGGGGACCTAGGACACTCCCTTGAGGAACTCCTAATCTGACTTCTTTGTACTGTGATGTATATAAAGTTTCAATTTTTGTTTTGGGGCATATTCGGGTTATTTGTGTACATTGCTTTCTATTATTAAGGTAAGATTTGACTAGGTTTAAGACATTACCCCGTACGCCATATCTCTCCAATTTGTTTAGTAGCGTGGTGTGATTAACATAATCAAAAGCTTTAGTTAGATCCATATATAAAGCTGAAACGAAACATTTATTATCTAATCCCTTCATAATTGATTGAATAAACCTATAGATAGCGAGATTTATAGATTTATTTTTACGAAATCCCACCTGTGTATCAGAGAACATGTCAAACTTTTCAAAAAAGTCGTAAATTCTATTGAATATAACCTTTTCAAAAACCTTCGAAAGTACAGGAATGAGCGCAATAGGTCTGTAGTTATTCATATTATTTTTATCTAACTTTTTAAATAGCGGCTTCACTATTGTTATTTTTAGTTTGTCTGGGAACACACCTGTTTCGATACACTTATTGATTAAGAAGCTTATGACGTGAGCTACAGTTGCTGCTACTGATTTCAATATTTTTGTATTAACTTCGTCATAGCCCGTACTGTTGGAGTTCTTCAATGAATTTATAATCCTGTATATTTCAAGTGGTGTCGTAGGGCGCATGTACAATGAGCTACTGCTTTTTGAAATCATAGGTTTGTTATTCACATCATTGCTGTTATTGTTACTCTCTAAAGTAAAGAAATCATTAAATGCTTCAGCTATAGTAGTTGGATCTCTTAGAATGTTATTCTCAGTTTTGATTTCTTGTATTGCTTCTTTAGGTTTATTAGTTTTTTGACTATTATTTATAACAGACCAAGTAGACAGGTCTCCGCTAAGAAAGGATTTCGCCATGAGGGCAAAGCCGCGAGTATACGCTAGTACCTATACACATAAATTAACAAAGCTAAATAATAATATCTTTAAGCTACATACGGCGTTAGCGATAATAAAAAAAATCAACAACTGTCATTGTCAGCTGACAGCTGTCAGTTGATCATAAAACGTAGAGCGGACGTGTCGTGCCGCTCGCGATTTTTAATATATTTAATTGGATTTAAACTTGTTTTCTTACATTTTCACCAAAATAAACTTTGTCACACCATGTTTTGTGTTTACATATATATATGGAGACTTCATGATGATTAAAACTCCATAAAAAAGTGATGTTGTTTTATCAGGTCTTAGTGGGAATTTACGCATAAACCGTTTATTGTTTTCTCCGGTTAACAGCAAAATGGACGTCGAATTAGACGACTGGAAGAAGAATGTGGGCTTTCCAATCAACTATAACTCTGGGAGCTCGGACGATGAGTTGTAAGTGTGATAATTTAACATTTATTCTTGTGTAACCTTACGTGTCTTTTCCCGGCTCGTGATCATTACAAGAATATTTTCTCTGCTGTTTTGTGTCTTATTCCGTTGAGATACAGTTGAGAATGTTTTTATAATAGTACATTGTCTGATTAGCCGCAATGTAAACATAAAACAACGCAAAAGATTTTATGGTTAGTGTATATGGTGATGCTAATTCATTAACCTAATGAACACAAGTGCATCAAATTGCAGTGCAACAACTATGTCATAAAATCTTCAATGTAGCCAGTTAGAGATAGTAAAGCTAAGCATTAAGTGAACCAACCTTGTTCTGTAGCATGTAAGTATATCTACTATAGAGATAGATTTTTTGTTAGACGCAGAAACACAAGCAAATAGTCCGCCTGATGGTGAGTGGTTACTGTCGCCTATAGACGTCTACATCACCAGTATTGATGCTTATACATTGTCAGACAAGTAGGCGGGGTAATACATACATGCATTTATCAAAATGAGCTACATAACATATTGTGTAAATACCTATAGAGATTAGCATAATATTAAATAAATTCCCGCCAACTATTTCTCGGCTATAACACCAGCATCAAGCACGGGAGCAGGCTGAAAATCAGTAGTCAGGTTAGCCACAGGGTTAGTCTGACGAGATGCTATGCCTGTTCCCATTGACGAGTACACAACATTTTTATATGATATGCAAGCTTAGGCAGTAAGATAGAGCTAATCATTTGTTTTCATTTACATTAGTAGAGGTTTAACATTTTTTTTTAAATAGGTGCCTACATAGGTGTTAAAACAAGATATACCTAATTAGATACATCATTATCAATAGTTAATTTATCCAAGACCATACAAAAAATTAATAATATTTGGTAGTTTAGATAATAATATTTAATAACAATATTAATACTGATAAGACAAATATTATCAGTAAACAAGAGCATGCTAAAGTTTTAATACATTAATGATAAATGTTTCAAATGATATGAAATTTTAATAAGAATTTTTATGGTTCATTAATAAACCCCTTTTGGCCTACAATGTCTCAATGCGGTATGTGAAACAGTTGATTCCAGCTTATCATGACAACTAGAAATTGTAACATAATAGGTGCCTACCTAGATTCACCACACAACCTATAGGTATAATTTTGTGGTTTGATGACGGTGTAGGTAAATAGGATAACAACATGTCCTGTTTATTGCATTTAGGAGCTGCAATGCTCATGCGGTAGGTGCATAGTTAGCGTGACAAGTACGGAGAGTAGGAGTGCAAACAGTGCATGTTTCCGTCGGCCCGTTCATAAGTAGCCATCAGGAACTGATTGGTTTGAGTATACCTACTGATAATAGGCCTCAGATGTAGCTAGTTACTACCCACTGGACAAAAATGTATCATCAATTGGTCATTACAACCATGATGTTCAGTGAAGCTAGGGAGGAATTTCTCCCATCTTCTAGGTATAGTCTGGTACCATTTAGTTTAGTCACTCAACATCACACAAGATTGTGGTCAAATTCTAACCTTTACACTATAGATACATTACCTAAATAAAAAAAAAACCCTATAGTTTTATTATTGTTAATTTTTAAAATAATCACTCCGTTATAATGCATGATAGATTTATTAGGTAGGTACCTAAATGTTATCAATAAACTTCAAAACACTACCTTACATATTTATATAATTTTCTGTTAATTGCAACGAAATGCGCGCGCGTTTACTTGCGTTACAGTGCGGACTTTGCACCTCTGCTAAAAATGTAAAGTGACTTACAATATAGGTAACTAAAAATTTCAACTTGATAACTCTACACATTCTGGAGTTAAAGCGTCTTGACATACAGACAGACGGACGCACGAGTGATCCAACAAGTGAATTAAATTAAAAATTAAAAAAAAAAACCCCAACGCAACGATTTCAAAATTCGCCATTTTGTGGTGGCGGCCATCTTGGATTTTAAATTTATCATAATGGTATGTCAAGCCCAATACTAGTCAAGCCCTTTCATTTGATACCCATATTGTGGGGGTCGTGGAGAAAAAAAGTAATCTGCCATTTTGTAGCGGCGGCCATCTTGGACCAATTTCCACCAAACATGGCTAAGAACACTCTCGACTAACTCTACTTTCAAACAAAAAAAAACTAAATCAAAATCCGTTCATCCGTTCGGGAGCTACGATGCCACAGACAGACACACACACATACCCACACAGACAGACAGACAGACACGTCAAACTTATAACACCCCGTCGTTTTTGCGTCGGGGGTTAAAAAGGGTTTCGTTTAGTGGTAGGAAACCCTAAAAATGATGAAATTCCAACAGTTCCTGCATTATCCGTTATCATATCCCATTACGTGGGAGTAGACTACAAACATCATTTAGCAAGTAATCCACGTTATCACACGCCAATCATTGTTATCATAATGCCCACTTGTGATTCACTAATGAAGTGGGTTATTATACTTTTATGTGGAAATAAATCTTTAGGTAGTATAATATTATATTATATATAGGTACCTAAATAAAATTAAGTCAGTGAGGAGTAAAAAAAAATTAACATAGGTAGGTACAAACTTTATCATACTAAAAATACCTATCTTTGCGTGCGAATCTACAAAAACCTTGTACCTTGGGCCAAAAAATTCGTAAAATTGATTTTAGATAATATTAATAAAAAAGTTTTAAAAGAATTCCCAGTTTGATAATTTAAAAAATGCAGAGGTTTTAAAAATACAATAGAAAAGAAAGAAAGAAAGAAAAAACATTTATTGCCAATCATAACAAAGAACACAACAGTTTGAGAGAAGTTACAACTTTTTTTGAGAAAAAAAAATAATGATAATGTTTATATTCAATTCAAAGCATTTTTTTTTTTATTTCGATAAAAAATCATATTCAACACAATTCAATTCATAATAAATAAAATATATAATTTTTGTAGTAAGAATGTTTATGTACAGGGGTTAAGAAGTATGATTGGTAGCATAAGTACCTACTTCTGATTAATTTGCATTATATCTTCTGTCTCGGGCTGGTTTCTTTTTTTGTTACCACCAAGTCACCGAGAATATAAAAAACGCGTTACACTTACGCTCCCGTGGGGGGGTACGCAAGTTATGTGGGACTACTCGTGCAGGACGACTGCACGGTATACCCACTAAAACAACTCGGCGGCACTCCTGCATCCTCTCTGTGACGGAGGACTTGGTATCGGCAGAGACTTAGCATCCAGTCCCCATCGGAATGGTGTCAGGATGTGTTCGTAATCAAGGCATATTTCCCTTCCAGTGACAATAAAGACGTGGTCATAAGGAACCCACGCTCTTCATCCAGATACCTGTTAGCTGATGGTGGAGACGGCTCCGAGGCTGACCTCCTCGGCACCACTCCACCACGATCCAGGATACGGGATAAGGAAAAACGGAGGTACGTGGAACTGGTGACTTGTTTAATATTTTTTAAACTATTGCATAGCTTCTATCGCGGGCCTTAAGCGTGGGGACCGAATCCAGAAATTCCGTAACGAAAAAAACCTAACACCCCACTCCGACCGGCACAGCGGTGATACTATAATCATATAAGTTGATAAAAAATGCTATGCAATAGCTTTACCGCGGCAGTCTCCGAGTGCCACACGTCTTTTTTATTTATTTTAAGTTGCCCTTTGACCACAATCTCGAGTGATATTAGCGACGATGCGGCCGTAGATGGTAGCAGACAAAACTAGAAGGCGGGAAAAATTCCTCCCTTTTTTTTTTAAATGCGTTACGCATCATCACCCCATGCTGGGGGGCGCAGGGCGGTATGTGGGACTCCCCCGCCGAAGATGGGCGCGGGGATACCCACTAAAAAACCTGGGGGTGTTCCTACGGGAGGGACGCCATAATGCCGGGGCAGCGGGTACGCCGAAGCACTCATCCGCGGCCCCGACGGCAAAAATACCTCCCTGGCTTTACTGAACGTTCATATTTCTACCATGACACCACTTTACATAAATTAATATTTCAGCAGTGTTGATGTTTCCGTATTGAATGTTGACTCACGAATATTAAATTACGCTCCGGTCAAACATATTGACAGCGCAGCGTTAGCTTCAATATTGAAACTCTCTAATGAATTAGGTACATTGACTGTCCAAAACGTCTGGGCTGAGTTGGCAACTTAGGTAGCTACCATAAATCTAGCAGTGTGTGTGGAGTGTGGATGTATAGAAAAATTAATGATTTGATCTGAGCCAATGTGTTAGTGTAATCAATAAATAAATAATAATGAACTATGCTGTAAAATCTCTACATCTCTCTGAGTGTGGCAAAGATTTTCACCTGTACGCTACTGTGTTTCGGAAGGCACGTTAAACTGTGGATCCAGACTGTTTCCTATAAGTTGAAGGCAGTCCTCAGGTAATATTGCAGGCCCTGTAATAATCTCGGCCACCTGCAACATATAGGTTGGTACCATAACCTATAAATATAAAATAATGTAGGTGCTACTACACATTTTATCAGTAACCTTGCAAAGATTTAACAACCTTGAACACCGACATTAAAATAGAATACAATGCGTAGTTTCAAGTGCATAGCGTCAATATTATCTAATGTCCGTTAACATAATAGATATCTATACTACCCAAAGAACTTCAATAGATAATTTTAATTTACATTTTACTAGCTGTGACTTTTTTGTTTACTACGTGAGAAAAATCGTTTTTCGCGTACCCTTTATAAGTATAATATTCTTATCAGAATGACGAGAGCGGTGCAATGTCTTGTAGGGCTTCCGGCTTCATTGACGTATACACTCTGATTGTGTAACTTTCCCTATAAAGGTTTCTTTAGGCTTATTATTATACTAGCTGCGCCCAGCGGTTTTACTCGCTGTACTGTAGCCTATATGTGTTATTCCCGTAGTTATTTCAAATAATGTAGAGTACATGTTCTGTTGGAATATGAACCCTAATTACAATTTTCTCCGCCACTCGTTCGTATTTGAAAACTTTACATTCTGTCATAGATTTTAACACTATAACATTTCTACTAGCCCATGCTCGCGGCTTTGCCCGCGTGGCAATATCCTTTCTTAGCGGAGGTCTTCGTCGTAAAACCTATCTGTATGCCAAATTTCAACCGAATCCGTTCAGTGGTTTGGGCTATGCGTTGATAGATCAGTCAGTCAGTCACTCTTTCCTTTTATATATATTTAGATAGAAGATAATATCTTCGTTCCTCTGGCTCTTCGAATGGACAGTGCCGCTACGTTTCCTCCACATCATGCTGTCTAGTACTGACTTGCACAAAAGCCTTGGCGCCACATTATTCAGAAATTGCGCCACTACGATATCTATACGATCACAATAATCACGGTGTCTATAAATAAGCTAATGTTTTTCACCTGTGATACGTTATCTACCATTCAAACCTCTGATAAGGAGTCTAGTTTTATTTCCATTTCTGTTTTTACTCGTGGAAATAAATATGCTTATCTGAGGGTTCTGAACAGGTACCTAGTACTTACACAGTCAGGAATGGATGCAAGGCTCTGCCGATTCCCAGATCTCCGTCACAAAGATGATGCGGGAGTGCCGCCGGGTTATTTTAGTGGGTATACCCGTGCAGTCGCTCTGCACGGGGAGTCCCACATAACCCTCCCATACCCCCGATGGGAGGGTATGCGTAATACATTTTTTCCCGGCGTAAAAAAAAAAAGTACTTACACAGTCATCATAATCAGCATCAGCTCATGTATTTTTTGTCCTATTCGACATCCTCCGTGTGTGGTGACGGGGACATTGGCGTTCAGTGCACAGTTTTCTCTCAGTCTTTCTTTCTTCACCTTGCGTGTCATTCACGTATTTTACTTTCATTCATCTTCTTTCATATCTCCCGCGCGTGCTATTCCTCTTAATCACAACTTTCATAATCTTCTCAGCACACTCCAAAAACACCCTTACTTTCTTTCCTCCAATCACACTCGCTACATTTTCTCGCGTCACATCCACTCTTAGTTCTGGAACTATCTTCAAAGGTCTTCCTTCTGACTTCAATCAGCTCATGTTGGTCTACTGCTGAACATAAGGCTCATGGCAAATGGCACGCCACTATATCTGTCTTATGGAGAAGGAAGTCTCCATCCATTCAAGTCAACCATCCATCAACCCGAACCTTTCAACACAAAATATGTCGGCAACAGTATACATATCTAGTATTTCTGGGGACCTAGACAAGCGCCTGTTGCTATTTTATTTATTACAGATGCACTCCAACTCAACAGTTACTTTCACCAATTCTTTTGGCGCCTGTAATTTAAAGAAACAGCATTTGAGACGAAACTGGTTTATTTTATTAGACAATGATGCAAAACACAGGTCATAGCGTCTAGATTAGATAGAAGATACCTACAGCTTCGTAGAATAACGGTACACTCTTAAAATATTTGATTAGGCATTCATTTACCTCAATGTCACGTGTTGAAGTGACGCATTTGGTTGATAGATTGGGCTAAATTGCCGCCCCCTGTGGCTTGATTACATCGAATGAAAATATACGTAGACTTACGATTTTGGAAAGTACCGCGAGTGTTATTTATTTATTTTATTATTCAGCACAAGGCTAGGACTAACTTTATGCTTAAGTAGCATTTTCTACCAGTTGACCTGTTCCTGGAGAAAATTTACATGGATAATGGAGGAGTGCAGAGAATATTGTTATCCATTACAAAAACGACACGGCTGTACTCACGTATTATTTTTTGTTGATATTATCTCAACTACAGCGTAGGACGTCCACCCCAAGGTGGACAGACGACCTTATAAAGGACGCCGGAAGACGCTGGATGCAGGTTGCTTCCAACCAGTACATTACTTATGGAAGTCCAAAGGGGAGACCTATGTTCAGCGGTGGACGTCCCACGGCTGAGATCATGATGATGATGATGATCTCAATCACCGGTCTTTGGAACGGGTCCTGGAATATCTTTGGAGCAAAAAGACCGCATCTAAAATATTTAGTCTTTTCTATCGGTTTGTTGAATAAATATCCTCACAACCAATCTTCTTGAAGTGATGACTGGTGATTGATGACTGATGACGCTGTAGAATCTTGTAATGAAAACGAATGATTTATTCACACAAGCTACTGAATTCCACAAACTTGCGCCTTATTAGCATACATGTAAAAAACCTGCTATTGTTAAAATCAAAAATGCAATATCGAACAGGTTTAAAGCTATTTTACGTGGTTTTTTCCCTGTTATTGTAGTCCTCCATTTTAAATCTCTACCTACAGGTATAAGACGATAAATTCGATTTGTTGTTATAATATATCGGCAACAGAAATACGTCATTAGTGAAAATTTCGACTGTCTAACTATCACAGTTCAAGAGTTACGGTCTGGTGACAGACAGACGAACGGCCAGTGGAGTCTTAACCCGTAAAATTAAAATGGGTACAACGCGCTGAGGAACCTTTGAACTTTTTACAAGCTTTATATTACTTTCACCTGTCTGTTGTCTGTCTGTCTGTCTGTCTGTCTGTCTGTCTGTAATCAAATCTTGCAAGTTTAATTTGACCCACTTCCAGGTTTCCAATTGAGCTGAAAATTTGCATGCGTGTGTAAATCGGATGACAATGCAATATTTTTATGACATCGAGCTGATCTGATGATGGAGCTGGAAGGTGGCCAAAGGAACTCTGTCATAAAACAACGCAACCCCATCGAGTTTGGGCTCATTTGATTCGTCTTGACGAGTTCTTTATGATGCAAGATGATAACAATAATTAAAGCTTGTTTTTAAAAAGTATTTTTTAAATTTCACTTGTTTATTTATAGATAGACCAGCTCCGCCAGGGGGTTTTACCCCCTGTATTGTGGCCTATGTGACATTCCAGGATCTAAGCTATCTCTATACCAAATTTCAGATCAATCGGTCCACCCGCTTAGGCATGAAGAAGTAACAAACATACACACTCACAAACTTTTGCCTTTATAAAAGGTAAAGGGTAAGGATAGTGCAACACTTATCTGCTGTCTCTTAATCATTATTATTTTGATTTATGTTGTTATTCCTAAAGTATACTTTCATTAAATTAATTCCCTTATAGATTGTACTACTGAACTTTAATATCAGCTGTAATCTTATCACTTCGACGTAATTGTGCCTTTGAAACGGATCTTTTATTTCCTTAACACTCTATATTGTAGTGACTAATGTATGAAATATTATTACTACTATCTTAGTATACTTGATCTTAGATGTTTACTGATTAAAATGATTTTTATGAAAGGCTTTCTCGGAACTCATATACAAGACTAGATATTATTGCTTGCGGCCTTGCTCGCGTGGCAAAATCCTTTCTTAGCGTAGGTCTACGTCATAAAATCTGTCTCTATACAAAATTTCAACAAAATCCGTTCAGCGGTTTGGGCTGTACGTTGATAGATCAGTCAATTAGTCACGCTTTCCGCGTATTTAGAAAAATACGGAACTGAACCTTTATGAGTGTGTTGTGTGTGTATACTGGTAGTAGGCTTTGGCCTTGGGTAGTTACCACCCACTGGACAAAATCGTGTCGCCAAGCGGTCATAATGACATTGTTCACGTTCAGTAAAGCCAGGGGCCAGGGGATTCATCTCGGCCGCGGATGAGTGCTTCGGCGCACCCGCTGCCCCGGCATTACGGCGTATCGCCGGAAGACCCCCAGGTTTTTTAATGGGTATCCCCGCCGCGCCTATCGTCGGCGGGAGAGTCCCACATACCGTCCCACGCCCTCCGGCGTGAGGTGATGTTGCGTAATTTTTCTGGATCGAAAAAAGGGGGATTAATCTCGCTTTTTAGGTTTAATCTGCTACCATCTACGGCTGCATAATCGCTTAAATTCACGTGAGATCGTTATCATAGGTAACCTAAATGGATAAAAAATACATCTGCCTACAAATAACAAACAATGAACGATTTCAATGAAGTTTTTCTTTTGGTTTCAGGAATTTCCTGGACTCCGGCCTTAGCTTCCAGAAGCTGATCAAGGAGAAGAAGGAAGTGGTAGACCATGTTCCTGCTCCAGACCCTGCAAGTAAGATCTAGCTTTACTGTCACTATCTAAATATATAAAAGGAAAGAGTGACTGACTGATCTATCAACGCACAGCCCAAATCACTGGACGGATTGAGCTGAAATTTGGCATACAAGTAGGATTTAAGGCGTAGAGATCCGCTAAGGATTTCTGCAAGCGGGCAAAACCGCGAGCACAAGCTTGTTATAGTATAAAACAAAGTCCCTTCCCTGTCTGGCTATCCCTTTATGCTTAGATCTTTAAAACTACGCAACGGAATTTGTTGCGGTGTCTTTTAATAGATAGAGTGATTCAAGAGGAAAGTTTAATATATTATGTAATATGTACTAGCTGCGCCCAGCGGTTTTACCCGCTATACTGCAGCCTATGTGTTTTTCCAGGGTCTAAGCTACATATCTCTACACCAAATTTCAGTTCAATCGGTCCACCCGTTTAGGCGTGAAAGAGTAACAAACATACATCCAGACATCCATTCTTACAAACTTTCACGTTTATAATATTAGTAAAATATTGTGTAATTCATGCATAACATAGTAGAGAAACATTGATAATTTTCTATTAGACGCAAAGAAGTGCGCTCGGGTCCACTTTGTAATTTATAAATCTCCCATGTAAGGGGTTGTAATATTGAATTAAATGATGAAACTAGGCGTTACTTTGTGAACATTCTTGACTATTTTAACATATGATTTAGTTTTAATTCCGCGCTAATTTGTGAGTCCAATTATTATAATTTAAGCTTATGATTCATGATGCGGAGGAATTCAATATAATACAAAAAATAGTATTAATTCCACCAGCAAATATTAGAGGATTATATTAGTATGTCTTCTTCTTCTAAATAATATAAAAGGAATAAGTGATGATGACTGATCTATCAACGCACAGTCCGTCCGAATCGCTGAATGGATTGGGTTGAAATTTGGAATACAGATAGGGTTTATAACGCAGATTTCCGCCAAGCTTGCAAAGCCGCGAGCATAAGCTAGTTTAGTATTTTTTAAACGGTATGTATGAAGTCTGTAGTTTCTATTTTCGGTAAAAAATGTCGCATTCAATTTCCTTACTCTACACGTGCCACTTGGTTGGATACGTAGGTAAAATACCTACTTATTGTAATTGCATAATGTTGTGAATTGTGAACAAAAAATACGTCCTTGAGCGGTGCGAAGATTACTGTTTGTACAATTTGTATTGCCGAAATTGAGGTAAATGTAACCGTGATACAAATAACTGTGAGTGAGGGCGCTGGTGACAGTTTTCATAAGGATTCTTTATAGGTAACATGTAGTACCATTTTTTACCGTGATGATAAGAGTCGTGTAAAAGATTTTACATAATATTATGATATAGAATTCTGAAGATCTAACCAGATAACTTATCAATAGTCTGTGCGAATTATAATATAATCACTTTTTTTATGATAATGACGAAAAAAGTGACAAGACGAACAAATCATGTTTCCGATAGTATCTAAGCATCATGATTGAAATGAAATGAAATTTAATGCTTTATTTGCAAGAATGTAGAACAATTTGGTCTTGTTTTTGCTTTGGGTTTTAGACATTCTGCCTCTTTGAGGCATGCAAATTTTCAAATAATATACTTTTTTTTTTTTTTCGCTGTGTGAATGTCCTGAAATATTTATTTATTTATTGGTTATAACTGAAAGATTTTTCAATGTAATGTTTGGATCAATTAAGACTTTAAAGTTTCCTTATAATTATGTTATGGGCACTGGACAATGCTTCAGCGCTGCTGTTGCGATAGGCACTTGTTTAGCGCTATCATCATTATTTGCAATATTGTTAACGTCTATCTATGTTATCTATTACATATTATTTAATCAAGTTTACAATTATCTACACTTCTTTAACCAAGTAGGTAACCCATTTAAATGTAGGCATTAGGCATATAAAACAATTGTGTGATAGGTTTGTATACTACTCGTATCTCACGGTCTAGGCTCCGCTCGTCTTAAATCCTTTTTTTGCGGATGTCCTTATTGCAGTCGTTTAGTCTCTAAGTGTTACAATTGGCGGTCTTATCTAAAAGCGATCTCTACCAGACTTTATTATGTTCGTAAACTACTATAATATATTATCACGATTCATTGACTATGACTAAAACATCCAAATCCTTATCATTATGTTACATTTGGTTCATAAAACCACTCGAAATATCTCGAGTAGGCGTTACGCTGCCATTAAATAGCAAAAATCATCGTTATCTTCCATCAAAATCCACAATTATTGATTGAGCACTCAGAATAGATGGCTCATTTATATATCGTTAAGTGTAGTGGTTGGTCTTTTACGCTGTATTTTTGTTGTGGTAGCTACGTATGGTGTTATTATATGTATTGGTTTGAAAATACGGTTGGTTTCTTTGTGCTTTTTTGGATCAAGATCATCAGCCTACAATCGTCCAGTGTTAGACATTAGATATCAGCAGCTAGACGCACTTGTAGTGCCTTAAAAGAAGTAGGTGGCATCATCGTGAATATCTGTATAGCTTTTAGATACGTTTTTGAGGTTTTTGGCAATGCAAACTTACTTTTTAACAAGCCTATCCAAAAATACGAAATCGGTCCTGTCCAATATGACATCAAGCTTTCTTGTCATTTCGAATTTGTAATATTTTATCAGTCTGATCATGCTAAACTATATAGGCGTTCCCCAAGGTTCTATACTAGGGCCTGTATTGTCCCAAATATACACATAATATGTAGGACTCGGAGGATCTTAAAATAAATATTTGTAAAATTTTCTTGCAAAAGTGTTCCTTATTGTGTGAATATTTATTATTAAGTCAGTAGGTATTTCTACATCATATGAATTATGTATAGAATTTATAAATAGAATGTAGTAACATTAGGTACAATATCTGATATTATGACAATTTAGAAATACATAGCATTACCAGAAGCTTTAAAGGAATATTAATTAAATCTTAAACTACTGGGCTGAAGAGTCTAACATCTTGTGACTCTCAACTCTAAAGTAAGAAGCATTGACGCAGTGTACTGGGTAGCACTGTACTAATTATGGGCAGCTTTATCTCTTACCATCAGGAGAGCGTCTTGCTCGTCTTCTTACTTCGTCGTATAAAAAAAATCTTATTTTAAACAGAAATTAACTTCCATGAGTAGAATAAATGTATTCAGAATATTAATATATTTCTTTCTACAGTTACAGATCGTCTGCGCAAACGGGCGAGTCTCAAAGTGATCAGGTCCAAAGAACGGGACTACAAGCTGGACATTTCGCAGCACAACAAGGCTGATTCCTTGCCTTCTCCTAACCCGATGCCGGCCGTACCTACACTGGTGAGGTTACATATAGAATAGAAAGTTCTTTATTGAACACTACAAATACAACGAAAACGGCACAACTCACGTCTAATATTATCGAGAATATCTCGACAACATTAGCTCTCTCAGTGAGCGTCGGGTTCTGCAGGCCTGAACTCGCGTGGTCGAGATATTCTCGACAATATTACTCGTGAATTGTGCCGTTTTCGTTGTTTTAGTTATGGAGAACACTCGCGATAGTTTTAAAAATCGTACTACAAATACACAGGAGAAAAAAAAATACAATAGAGAAAACGTGAGAGCTTATGCTGTGTTTTTAAATAAATTTCATGGTTCCACGATCCAGTGGAACAAAACCGTACGGCCAAGCGGTCATTATAACCGTTTTCTTTAATGTTTAGTGAAGCCAGGGAGTTTATCCCGCCTCCTAGATTTAGTCTGGTACCATCTACGGGCGAATCACGCGAGATTGTGGTCAATGGCTATTCTATAATGAATTAAGTAAATAAGTTATTTGAGGCTAAGGTACGGAAACTACACTACTTCGCACCGTTATCAGTCCGTCATTGGTCCAGTATTAAACAAATGTAATTCAGAAATGCTTTTAGACTATAGATGTGTACCTATTTTAGCGATGTCGTCAAATTACAAAGTATGCCGATTTTTTAGCTATGATCCATATCAGCCAAATCTTAGTGTAGAAAAGAAAAGTGTGACAAATCTATCAACACAGCGCCTACACTCTCCGAACGTATAGCGTTGAATTTGGAATACAGATTATAATAATCGCCAAAATCTTTTCAAATTTTTCAGTAGTCTCTCAATGGTTATTTTCCAAAGTCAAATTTAATGATTCCATTTACCTTAACTTTTTATTTTGTTTTTGAAGGTTATTTCCCTCGAATACCCCTATATCTGGAATGAGTCACTTGTGACTAATGTCACAATATCTATATAAATTATGTAACATGTGCTGTACGTCCGGTGCTCTTGCTCTTATCAATATGTAATCCAGTTGATATGGTGATTGTGGGGTTAATGCATACCTCCACATTTTTTTGTTATTTTTAACCATTGCTTCTTCAAAAAGGTGAAGTTCATGTTGACTGATATTTTTCTTAACTCCATCACGCAAAAAAAAATTGACAACTTTTTTCTTTTTAAATTTAATAAAAAAACGTGTGATGTACGTAAGCGTATGCTTACGTTGTTAGGTCGTGAGTCGTGACGTCACATTCCGAACTACTTAGTTACATTTTAGATCGTTTAGTGACGTCTCGCGTCCCTGCCCTTAAAACTTAAAAGCGAAACTTTTTACCTACACCTACTACCTACCTTTTAACAGGTGGAGTCATGCAGTCGATTTATGTCACTAACATCCAAACCTAAATGTCGGGCTGCTTGTGAAGAAGATATAGAAGACAAGGACACCTACCGCTCTGAGTTACCTGCTTCCAGGGTCAACTTCCACAAGACATTCAGCATGTTGATCAACATGGGCAACATTGACAAGGGATGTCGACGGACGGTGAGTTTCTACCCTCTTTTATAAGGACTCTATGTGAAGACAAGGACACCACCGCTCTGTGCTGCCGGCATCCAGGGTCAACTTCCACAAGACATTCAGCATGTTGATCAACATGGGCAACATCGACAAGGGATGTCGACGGACGGTGAGATCATATTGCAGGCGTTGCAGTAATTTTAAAGCTAAACTTCCATTTGTGAATCAGGCCGCATCGATGCGGCGAGCATTTTTGCGTAATACGTCCACTATACACTAAATACCAAGCTATAATCCGACGGATTCCGTCGCGGCCCGCCCCGTCTCTAATCGACACAGCTTCATTTATAAAATACAAAATTTATCGGATTTTTGCGATGAGATGCGTCACGACTGGTGGACGCAAACCTTTAGAGTGTTCATATAAACTCCAATAAATATTATTAATTCACATTTTTTTCTCAGATAAGTCGCGAAGAGCAAGTGTGGCAAAACGAGCTGAAAGACCTGATATGGTTGGAGCTGCAAGCCAAGATCGCCGGACGCACTCTCGCGCAGCAGGACGCGTATCTATGCGTGCAGAGGAAAATCGTGCCCACTGTCGTTAGGAATATACTTGAATATAAGTATGTTTTGCTTTTTATCCCTAGAACCTTTACAATACAATACTCTTTATTGAGACCAACAGTTCTCAAAATAGACTTAACTAAATTTAGGTACAGTCAACTACAAAGAGATGTATCCATGTTAGGCTTACAAAATGAAGTAAATTTTCATTTGCCATAATGAACTACCCTTGGTTCGTGACATTTCTAGTAGCAATCAAACTTTATATTATCATCGACTCGTTTAATATGCAACAATGATGTATCCCACTACCTTTCCTTAGGTGATACATAATAATAGCATTTGGTGGATACTGAAAATGTCACGAAGTAAGGGTAAATAATTTTTGCATAGTAAAAGTTCCTTCATTTTGTAAGACTAACATGGATACATCTCTTTGTAGTTGACTGTACCTACTTGTATTAAGGTTTACAATTGGTGGGCTTATCGTTTAGAGCGATCTCTTCCAGGCAATCAGCTTTTCACGGAGTATTGGATATCTAATAGTAGCGTGTAATTTAGTCAAATCAAAATAGTTATAAGATTTTTTATTCATCAGCCAGTTCATCGCTTAAGATCAGGCGAGATCGTAGTCAAAGGCTAACTTACCTATATTCAATAAAATAAATAGGTACAATATCAATAAAAATGTAAGTCTAAATTATAGTCCTGTAGGCTGTAGGTCATAGTTAGTGGCGAACTATTTGTAGGAAATCTTAATTAGTAATATTTCATAATCGTTAACTTTCAGGTTTGTGAATGAAAATCCATGTAGAAGACTAGTCAAGAAAGCCGTGGAAAGGCAACACTCCCAAGAGAGTAATGGAGATGACTCCATAGCTGAATTGGATGAGGATGGTACGATTTAAATGCATTATCTTCTTCCTGCCCTTATCCCTCTAGGTAGGGTCTGCACAACACGTCTCCCTCCATTCCACTCTATCCATCCGTCCTATCTTCACTTACTCCCCTAGCACGCATATCCTCTTCCACATAGTTCATGCAATCCTTTTTAGGGCGCCCCCTTTGCACATTTTCTCTTACTACCATCATTGGTACACACCACATCAGGACCTGTCAAGACTTGCGTCAAGAGTAGTCTTATGTTTAGCAATGCTACTCCCACTGTCGAGATTTGCAGCGGCTTTAGCATATACATTGACGTTGGAGTAGCAACTCTTATCTTACTTCTAGAGTAATCTGATATATCAAGATGCTCTTGCTACATGACTTCTTACTCCATTTTTTTTACGCCCTACCTCCGTTATTGTGGGCGGAGGCCTGTTCTACACTATTACCATTCATGCCAGTTCTCGCTTTTGCTGCTTGCAGCTACTCCTAATGTTATTGTGCTCTTACTTAACGACTAAACGAACTTTTGAAGTTAGACAAGAGTTGCTCTTAAATACAAGTCACACAGTGTGCTAAGGCCGAAGCTTTTCCCAATGTCATTGTACAACGTGTTAACGTGTCTTTGTTTTGTGTAGTTGTGTTATCATTGTTGTCAATTGACACAGTTGTCAAAAAGGTTGTTATTTGGTTTTAAAGGTTTACTTAATTTTAAGCAATTTGTAACTTTTGAAATGTTTTATGTATTCTCGTAAATTAACGGTTGATTTTATTTATTTTCCTCTAGATATAACGTTCGGTTGTCTAACATTCGACTGCCCATCGTGCTCCGGCGCAGTCGGACGCGCGCTCCGAGAGATAGGAGCAACTTTAGACGCCTTCTACAACGCCGTGGCACTCTACCCCTCCAGTAAAGCTATGACTGTTGACCATCCCAATATAGCCACACCGCTGTTTAACAATAGAATTAAGGTATGTATTTATAATCATTTTAGAGTATGTGAGAGGAAGCCTGAAAGTTGCACCAGTGACAGAAAAATTAAAGAGTGGAAGATTGTCCTGGTATGGACATATTATGCGGAGGGATGAAAATCATGTGACCAAAAAGTCCATGAATATTGTAATAAGTGGTAATCCGGGAAGGGGGCGCCCGAAAAAGGTTTGGATGAACTGTGTGTGCAGGGATATGCGTGCTAGGGGAGTGGGTGCAGATATGACGGATGATAGAGCAGAATGGAGGAGAAAAACGTGTTGTGCCGACCCTACCTAGTGTGGGATAAGGGCAGGAAGAAGAAGAAGATTTATAATCATTTTAGACATAGAGGACCATAGAGTACGCATTACCGGAGGTATGCTCTCGCCGACGATACGCATTGACGCTGCACAAGACACGTTAAACCGCCCCTCCCAGTCCCCGACACGTTTTAGCGATTTTGTTTCGTAAAGAAATTCACGGGGTCTATTTTGGGTCTCTTGTCTATGCTCTAAGCTATTGAAATGTTATGCCTTTGCAGTTGACAGATTGATCTGAAATTTGGTGTACACACACAATTTAATACATTCTGTATCATTGTAAATTCAATATGTAGCTACAAAATGGCGTATTACATTTTTCGCGCGTTGTGAAAGGGGGCTAGACGGAAAAAAATCTTACAAAAAGTTGTCACGACACTTTTTGCTATAGTAAGCTATTGTAAGTTGTGCGGCGTGCGCATGTTTCTCTGTCTGTCTCTCTCTCTCTCTTATAGAAAGCAAGCCAGATATTTTCATTAATTGAAAGGAACTTCGTTCCATCCGGGTGTCCCTTGACACCTCTCAAGTTTTTTTTTTGTTACAGGCGATGTGCTTATGGTACAACACGGCATTAAACATGCGACTGAAGTTAGTAGCAGTGAGACTCATGCTGCGATCCATCAAGGAGAAAACTCAACGAGACCTGAGGCAACGGGTCTCACTCGACTCGGATATTAGCAGGTAACTTACGTCTTATAACTACTCTTTTGGTTTTTTTTGTGGATATTGCCTCTATTGAGGTAGAAAATGTTAAGAGTGTACTTTTATTAGACATCTTTATTGTAGTTACATTTATGAAAACTAAAAATGGGGTTGTAAAATTGAGACGTAAAAGGACTACTAGGTCACGACTATTCTATTTCGTCTATTTATATTATTAATGCAACCATATATGCATGCCGAGTTTCATGCGTTTTGCCTAATGTAACCTCCATACAAAGCCGCAGAAATTTTTTATGTTTCAAAACAGAAATACCACGTCATTTCATTATTTGCCTAATAAGTACCTGAGTGTCTGATAATATTTCTTCAAATTTAACTTGACGTTACTGGGGAGACACTCTACAGGCAACCCACAATTCAATTGGTTGTACCTCTGAACCTGTTAAGGTACTAATTATTTTAAGTATGTACTAATTTGGTACATATTGTGTACAATTACAACATGTACTTATAAATAGCAAAATAGAAGGTGGGGTTGCTGGGGAGCATGACGTGAAATACCGGTCCCAAACCTGATAAAGTCGAGGTCTCAATCAAAATTTAAAAAATCTGATGAAACTATAATTTCATTCATTAAAGCGATGATTCTTTCCACAGACAATCATCAGAAACCCATAGAGGCTGTCAAGTAAGATTCAACGTAAGCAACTCTCAAACACCGACTGACTCAAGCAACAGCGATAGTTCCTACAACAAAGAAGAAGATCACACCATTAAAGAAGAAGAAGAGGACGGTCAAGAAGAGGACGGTAAAGAAGAAGGTTCAAGAGATGGGACCAGGGAAAGGGAGGAAGAAGGTGATAGTGGTGTAGAAAGCATGAGTGAGTTTTTAAGACTAATTTGGTTTGTGTTTATTTTCTTTTTGCAGCTTTATTTTTAACCATGGGTTGTTTTTATATGTAGCTTAATTTTCTTTGCTTTTATTGCAATTGGGTTATTTATTTTTTTCTCTCTTTTCTGTATGAAATAGACGTATTTTGATGTGTTGATGGTATTAAGCATGTTGTTTATTCTGGTAGATTATACCTTTTTATCCCTGGGCAAATGGTTTTATGTATCTGATGACTTAAATGACATAAGTTGGTCATCAAGAGGCGATACTGGATCGTGAATTATGGAGGAACTTGGGGGAGGCCTTTGACCAGCCGCGGATGAGTGCTTCGGCGTACCCGCTGCCCCGGCATTACAGCGTCCCGCAGGAACACCACCAGGTTTTTAGTGGGTATCCCCGCCGCGCACATCTTCGGCGGGGGAGTCCCACATACCGCCCCCCGGCGTGGGGTGATGATGCGTAACGCATTTTCCCTGGGTCAAAAAAAAAAGGTCTTTGACCAACAGAGAAACAGTACCTACAGGCGTAATAATAATATTATTACTCTACGTCAAGTGGCACAGAGTATAACTCTTTCACCTTTTAAAATACGTGACATTAGGGCTTTTTGTCCTCCATCTTGCCTGTTACAATAAACTTTCCAAATCTTCACCATTTCTGCGCGCAATATCTTTTTTTTATGTACGTGTTAAGACGAGCATGACACTCTCCTGATGTTAAGAGATAACGTTGGCCATTATAATCAGTACAGTGCTACTTAGGATTTCAATATGATGCGAAATTCCAGGAGCACTGTACCAACGCTTCTTACTCAAGAGTCATAAGATTTTAAGACTCTTTAACACAGTAATTTCACTAGCTACCCTCCTACCGCACAGTAATGTTTGCACATCACTGCTCAGGCGGTAGAATAACTGGCACTGTTGGGGTACCCACCTAGACGATCTCTTGCAAAGGAAGTCTACCCCCGGTAAAACCCCTGGTGTTTAATTCATTGTCAGTGATCCTTTCACCACCATCTCGTTTGATGATAAGCGATGATGCTGCTGGAGAGACAGTCAGTTCTATAAGAATGAACACGTTAGTACGAAATCTGTAGCATCATCCGAAGTAATATCATTTTTCCAGGGCACACAGGCCAGACAACCCCAGAAATAGTCCTGGACCACCAGAACCAGTACAGCACGAATGACTCCAGTCATTCCCACGAGCCTCCAGACCCTTGCACCTCCTGGCTCAACGGGAACAGGCACCCTGATGTAGACCCCTTCAACTTGGGGTCCATAGAGGAACTGACCGATCTGAGGCTCCTCAATAAATGTCCGGTTTCTTTGTACAGGTGAGTCTTTTTTAATAGACCATAAGACTTCCGCTTTCTAGGTTTAGTGAGCTACCTCCTGGCTTAACGGGAACAGGCACCCAGATGTAGACCCCTTCAACTTGGGGTCCATAGAGGAACTGACCGATCTGAGGCTCCTCAATAAATGTCCCGTTTCTTTGTACAGGTGAGTCTTTATTAATAGACCATAAGACTCCCGCCTTCTAGGTTTAGTGAGCTACCTCCTGGTTCAACGGGAACAGGCACCCTGATGTAGACCCCTTCAATCTGGGCTTTCTTTGTATTCTCGGTTCACGATTTTATTTTTATTAAAATAAAAAGTATCTACACTTTGGTAGCTGTTAATTCCTATCACAAAAATCCACCCAAAGTTTTTTTTAAGTTAGAACCCTGCTTCCAAAAAGTAAGCTGTAAAATCCCTGTCAACTACGATATATCTTAACCTATTTTCTTCCAGACAACATCATCAAGAGATCTTGAAGACTCAGGGCGTCAGACGCAGTATGACTTTCATGAGCAAAATGAGGGAACACATTCTGCAAAAAGTCTACCTCACTTTGGCGAAACCAGATGTAAGTATTTACACAGCCATCTGCTTAAATTGGCCAGATTATTAAACGCCTGGGCAGTTCATTAAATGCCAAATATTTATGGAAAGTTAGGCTCATGAAATTGAGTGACTAAGGTTTAGACAAGTGACCAAATTTCGAAGTAGCCTAACTAGCCGCGTCGAGCGAGCGTGCCGCGTCAACGGCCAGCGAAGCGCCAGAAACGACATTTAATTTGAATCAAAACTGTAATATTTGTGTACTCTAAAATCAGGTTTTATTTATTGCTGTGCCCAGCGGTTTTACCCGCTTTTCTATAGCCTATGTGTTATTCTAGGGTCTAAGCTATCTGTATACCAATTTTCAACTCAATCGGTCCACCCGTTTAGGCGTGACAGAGTAACAAACATCCAGACATCCATTCTTACAAACTTTTACTTTTATAATATTAGTAAGATTAGAGAAAAATATTTTTTATTGCGTTACTTAAGTAAAGTTGGAACTTTGTTAAACATCTGCGTATGTAATACAAATGATACCCTATCTTTCTAGAATGTTATAATGGAAAATGACTTGGAAGAGCCGGTGGAAGTGTTCCATGATCCTAAAGAAGAAGAAACGAGAACAAACCACTATCTAGACGCTTCTAGAACAGAGGAATTGAGAAGGTAATACGAATTTAAAATAAGTTTTTTACTGTGAAAGAGAAGATGATAGAGCATTTAGGTGTGATTAACATAGGCCGTCGGCTTTCTTAGAAAAATGTGTTTTGACAAGTTTTTAGCTACCTACATCGTAATCGGTTTTGTAGATTTTGTGTGAAAGAGCTACAAACATATACAAATAGTCACATACATACTTTCACCTTTAATGACTCTGCCCATTACGGCCCGTTAAGGCGTGAAAGAGTAACAAACATTCAGACAGCCAGACATCCCGACATCCAGACATCCAGACATCCATTCTTACAAACTTTCACGTTTACAAGGAATATTTATTGGTTTAGCACGCTTCTATGACGGTTATGTTATGGTACGGTGAACGGTGTAGTGGGCAGACCCTTCTAGAATATTATTAGGATAAACAAGGGACAGTGGACTGTTTATTTTGAAATGAATTTCAGCTTAATATCTCTACTCGTTCCTGAGCAAAAGGGTCTTGACAGACAGATGGACGGACAACAAAATGATCCTTTAAGGGTTCCACCTTTTCCTTGTTTTTATGTGATGAAATAAAAGACGAGCAAGACGCTGTCCTGATGTTAAGAGAAAACGCTGCCCATAATCAGTACAGTGCTACTTAGGATTTCACAATGATGTGAAATTCTAAGAGCACTGCACCAACGCTTCTTACTCAAGAGTCATAAGATGTCAAGACTCTTCAGCCCAGTAATTTCACTAGCTAGCTAGCTGCAGTTGCCGCTCAGGCGATAGAATTACTGGCACTGTTGGGCTACCCACCTAGACGACCTTCTGCAAAGGAATCTCTGACATAATATTATTAGTTTTTAAATAGTAGAGTATAAACCTTTAATAATATCTAGGTACACGATAAAGCTTAAGTCAGACAGAGGCGGTAAAGCGAACGCGATCTAAGATGGAATTTTTGTAATGTTCGAATCAAATCAAAAGCATTTATTTGTTAGAGTATTGTACATACATTAGTTGGTAATTAAATTTAGAAGGTTTAAATACTCTACCGGAGCTCCGGTGTACAAATTTTAATTATATTAAATAAAAAAAGATGGACATGCAATTAATGTAACACTTACATACACAATTAAATAATTAATGAAATACTCGTAATTAATTTGTACGCAACCTGTCACATATAAAGCGAACGCGGGCAGGAACATAATGAAGATCGCGACCGCTTTACCGCTCCGTACCCCCTCTGTCTGTCGTAATCTGATGTCTCTACTAATATAATTACAAGCTATTATTTACTTTCACGTGTCTGTTGTCTGTCTGTCTGTAATCAAATCTTGCAAGTTTAATTTGACCCACTTCCCGATGTCCAATTAAGCTGAAATTTTGTATGCATGTATAAATCGTATAACAATGCAATATTTTTATGAAATGAAATGCTTTATTTGCAGAAATGTAGTACAATTTGGTCTTGTTTTTTCTCTAGGTCTAGACATTCCACCTCTTCAAGGCATGCAAATTTTTAAAATCAACTACCCAAGTCTATCAATTAACTTACCCTAAAAAGGCATGCAACCATAATATAGTGAAACACATAAATTCAATTCAACATACATTCAATTCACATTAAAAATCAATTGATATTATTAGTAATAATGTCAAAAAAAAAAAAGAAAATTAATTAAAATGCATAATATCATTAATAAAAATGTACCTCCAAAATAATAATATACCTAAATGTCAATGTCAAACTAAATATTATTCGTTCGAAAATTTACAGATGTCAAAATATGAATATCTGGGGGCACGGTAGTGCCCCCGCCAAGTCGAGCGCGAAGCAAGCACTGCCGTACCATCCTTTACAGGAACCATTTCGCCGCATTTTCAGACCCCTATTTGAGAACCTCTGGATAAGACCAGAACACAGAAATTTTCGTCATCCAGTAAGCTATAATTACATACTTAAAATCCAAAATTTCAAGTCTGTAGGTCATTAAGTTCCGAAGTTAAGCGAAAGCAAAGTTTCGCATTTTCGACACTCACTCACTCACTCACTCACTCACTCACTCACTCATGATCATCAAAATAGAACTAGTACTTCCCATAAACTCAGAGAGCTGAAATTTGGTACATACTTAGAATTTATTGTATAAACCATAGGAAAACTAAAAAAACATGCAAATTCGGTCTCGTTTTCGAGATAATTCATCTGCATAAATAACTTTGCAATCTCATATAAATGTATAGGATTACAAAGTTACATTTGCAGTCAATGGTTAAAATTGTCTAAAACTTTTATTTACTTTCACCTGTCTGTCTGTCGGCCTTATAGTAACCTTATAATATAGCGTTTCTACAAAAAGAAGTGAAATCCCACCAAAAACATTCTGTAAAAAACTAGCCAAGTCTCGATGGAGCTGCTTGATTATCTCTAAAAAATAATGAAATCTAGACAAAGTCGTGCCAAGTCTAAGATTTCTTACTGCGATTTCTTTATTATTATAGTTAATGTTGTGTGACTTGGCCGTTGAAGGGTACACAAGGGTACAAAACCAGATGCTCCATGACACTTGGATCGCCAATTTTCTATCATGAATGGTTAGCGGACAGATTGGTGCAATGGTGTCATGGAGCATCTGGTTTTGTACCCTTGTGTACCCTTCAACGGCCAAGTCACACAACATTAACTATAATAATAAAGAAATCGCAGTAAGAAATCTTAGACTTGGCACGACTTTGTCTAGATTTCATTATTTTTTAGAGATAATCAAGCAGCTCCATCGAGACTTGGCTAGTTTTTTACAGAATGTTTTTGGTGGGATTGAATATATGATGATTGTTAACAATTACAAATATTAAAAAATAATAATGATTACAATAATAAATAATGAAAATTAATATTTTATTACGAGATTATGTTATTCCTTTTATAGTTCAAAAATTCATTGAGATCATAAAAACAATTATTAATTAACCATGTCCGAAGTCTAAATTTAAATTTTTCAAATGGTAATTCTTTGATCTCACGTGGGAGATGATTATATATTATGACATCGAGCTGATCTGATGATGAAGCTGGAAGGTGCGACGCAACCCCATCGAGTTTGGGCTCATTTGATTTGTCTTGACGAGTACTTTATGGTGGTAGATGGTAATAATAATAAAATTCCACCAAAAACATAACTTGTAAAAAATACCAAGTCTCGCAACTGCAGTTCTTCTACCGTAAAAAGTTGTGAGATCCATGTAACTACCAAGTCGGTAAAATCTTTTGTGTTTTAAATTAATAGATCGACTTGGCCAGATGGGAGCAGACTTAACCTAGAAGGCGGGATAATCCCTCCCTGGCTTTATACATTATTACGGCATATATATTATGGCATTATTATTGGGATTTTATGCAATTTTACCGTCGACTGCAAATGTAACTTTGTAATCTTATACATTTATACGGGATTACAAAGTTATTTATGCAGTTTATGTATCTCGAAAACTAGACCGAAATTGCATGTTTTTTTAGTTTTCCTATGGTTTATACAATAAACTCTAAGTATCTACCAAGTTTGAACCTTCTATGTTTGCTAGAAGTGCCTTAGACTTTTGATGATCGGTCAGTGAGTGATTGAGTGAGTGAGTGAGTGAGTGCGTGAGTGAGTGAGTGAGTGACAAAATTACAAAACTTTGACTAGTTATAATTTTTAAACAACTAGTTCAAATTGAATGAAATTTGGAATAAATCGTGTTTATACAATGCATACTCGGTTGTTAAAAATTGAAGCTTCTAGTTTTTTCCACAACGAAGTTATAGGGGGTCGAAAATGGTCTGAACTGCTTCCAGAAAAGGATGGTACGGCAGTGCCGCTTTTTTTGCTCGACTTGGCGGGAGCACTGCCGTGCCCCCAGATCTTGTTTTTAGAAAGTTTTTTTTAAATTACATTTGTTAACAATGTGCAGGTACGGTTGTTGGTCGGAGGAGTGTTGCGCCATGCGGCTGCCTTCCTACCGGAGCCACTTCCTGCTGCTCAGCTGCATCTGCATGGAGGCTGTGCACGACTACCTGGCCTTCCGGCTCGAGGCCAAGCCTGAGAGGCCTTCTTGTCTTACTGTTAAACAGGTCAGTGGTGTTTTCATGGAAAAATAAACTCACTTTTTTCTTGTGTAATTTCAGATCCACTATAATCCATCATAATCATCATCATCAGGCTTTAAATAGACCCTTGAATAGACCTCCCTTTGATTTTGCCACTCTCCCCTGTCTCTTGAAGTCCTCATTCAGCTGCCTCCTGCCTGTTTCTTAATGGCATCTGTCCATCGCGCCATCGAAATACCCGTGTCTCTGCCCTAATCTAGGCCACCATTCAGTTCTTAAAATAAAACATAGGTACATATAATCACGCCTGGTTCCCGTTGGTGTAGGCAGAGACTATTTCCCTCCACTTGGTACGATCCTGACATACCTCGTATGCTTCCTCAACTTTCATCACATTCTTCATACACGCTCGCCGGTTCTTGGTACTATTGACCTGGCCTTTCCTTAGAACGACATTTATTTGGTCAAGGAAAGTACGCCTCGGTTGACCAATTGCGGCTTGATCATTCACACATGCCTTATATATCTTGCGTCAATCGCCTTTAAGATAAAATGAAAATTATAATTTATTGGTTCAATCTTACAGCTTAAGCTTACATAGTTTGTTAAAGTTTTATTGTAAAAAAATTCGCCAATTTGAACAGGCTCTGCGTTTTGTCAGATTAACCCTAGGGCTAACCTGACTACTGATTTTCAGCCTGCTCCCGTGCTTGATGATTAAAATCGATGTTTATTATGTTATATAATGGAATCTAATATTAATTAACTATGTAATTTGCCATAATTATAAATTTTGCACGCCTCAAAGAGGCAGAGTGTTTAGGCGCTAAACTAAGTTTTAAGATCTTATGTACCAACATTCTTGCAAATAAATGATTTACTTTACTAAATGCAAATAAATGATTTACTTTGATGCTGGTGTTATAGCTGAGAAATAGTCTTGTCCTTTCATCCATTCTCTCCACATGAAAAAATAACACTTATTTAATATTGTTTTCCAGTTAATGCACGAGCTAAAAGAAGGTCTAGACATAGCTTCAGAGATGCGGTTGAACTTCGTTCGCAACCTACGCGCTACATTGGCCGGGAGAGGCGCGGGGCAGGCCGCTAGTGACCTCTTACTGTTGGTTAACACTTTTGATGCCACCGTGGAAACTGGACTCAAGGTATATTATGTCTACTTTTATAGTATTACTAGCGCCAAGCGGTCACACCCGCTGTACAGTAGCCTATGTGTTATTCTAAGCTATTTCCCAGCATATTTGGGCTTCGCAAGTATGACCACGTCTCCGAATTTCGCTCCAAGCTCAAGTGGCTTCCTATTCGCCATCGCCGGAATGCTCATATTCTGTCTCTCCTCTACAGTGTTCTGTTTAATCCCTCATCCCCGCGCTATCTTCGGGAACGTTTTGAGTTCCTTCATGCGACTCATTCACGCTTACTCAGATCATCGGAGAACCTAACACTGAAATGCCCAGCGCATAGCACCGGTTTCTATGGTGAATCTTTCACTGTGGAATCTGTCCGCCTATGGAATAATCTCCCTGTGGAGATAAGACGTGCGCCTTCACTTGCTTCTTTCAAAAATCGTGTAAAAGCTCACTTCCTTTCATTATAATAATATCTATATACATTATTTATATATCGCATAGCAGTGTGTGCGTAGACAGCGGACAGTGCGTACGTTTATTGCTAACTCGCTCCACGCAGTACCATCTAGCCAGCGGATCTCAAACTTTCATTCGTGCCGTCATTGAACCAAATACTTTGCGATGTTATCCTGCAAACGTTGTAAAGTCGAATTCAGAGATGGAGTACATTGCAGTATCTGCCAAGGTGATTACGACTTCCCATGCGCTGGTATAACGGAAGGAGGCTACCGGAAACTTGGTGATAGAAAAAACACCTGGAAATGTTCGACTTGTAAGAGTGCTGGGACAGCTAGTCCGCTTCCAGTACCTTCCGGCAGCAGAACAGCTTCGACACCGTCACCGTCGCCAACGCCAGCAGATATGGAAAGTATTGCATTAGATCTCAGACGCCTTACAACCCAAATGAGTACGTTACCGGCACTAGTTGACAGCGTGAAAGCTATTCAATCGGACATTGCTAATCTAAAGTCCATGAAATCAGATATAGCTGAACTAAAACTAATGAAGCCCGATATGGATGAAATTAAAGCTTCACTAGTCTTCACGCAGCAGTGTGTTGAATCGCTATCCGACAGGGTGACGAAGGTTAATGAGCAAGTGAGTGAACTACAAAAATCTAAAGAAGAGATTCACCTTCTGCAACAACGTGTGGATCAGCTTCAGGCGACTACTCGTGATTATGAACAGAAATCTCGTATGAACAATATTGAAATTAAGGGAATCCCCGTATCCAACGGTGAAAATCTCTATACCCTGGTCTCGAAAATCGGAGACATTATAAAGTGCCCCCTAGGAAAGGAGCAAATCAACTATATTGCGAGAGTGCCAATGAGAAATAACAAGACTGATAAAAATATTATAATATCAGTTCACAATCGGTACTTGAAAGAAGATTTTGTCGCCTCTGCTAGAAAATGCACCATTATGTCGGCAGACCTGGGTTTACGTGGTGGCACCAGAGTGTTCGTAAACGACCACCTCACCTTGGATAACAAGCTTCTGCTTAACAAAGCTAAGGTACTGGCCAAAGAGCGAAATTTTGCATTCGTCTGGGTGAAGAGCTGCAAGATTTTTATGCGGAAAAACCAGGAGTCACCGGCCATCACTATAAAGTCGGAGTTGGATCTAAAGAGGATGTCGTCCTGAAAACTTACGCTAAGTTATATTTTAATTTATTTAAAACCAAAACATTAAAAAAGTTTGAGAAACGCACTAATGCTCATTGCTATTGTGAACCGGTTCTGTCGTCGCGCGCTGGTCGATGCAGTGCTCGCATTCTCACTTGTTGTCAGCCGGCGGCCGGTCGATCATTTGCTACTTTTAATTTGCTCACGATAATATGCAATCGCGCTGCTATTAGTACCTATACTCGTTATATTATTATGAACTGCCAATACTGCCCGCTCCATATTTCTGCTTTTACTCGTTATACACAGTTATATAATTTATTCTTTCTGCTTATTCAGTGGCTAATTATTTTAACATTAAAATGACTCCATTTAGGATTTTCTACCAAAACGTGCGGGGCTTACGCACTAAAACATCGCAGTGTTTTAGGAATGTTTGTTTGAACGATTACGACATCATTTGCCTTACGGAGACATGGTTAGTGGATGGTGTAAGCAATAGCGAAATATTCGATGACCGATATATTGTGTGGAGGCGCGACAGGAACTACGAAGCGACCGCGCAATCTCTTGGCGGTGGAGTTTTAGTTGCCGTGCGTCGCGAACTCGCGACTGAATGCAACAGCAATTGGTGCTCCACCGCGGAAGATTTGTGGGTCACTATTTCACTAAAAAATTGCACTGATAGATCGCCTGCTAAACCTGCTAAGTTACATTTATGTGTTGTTTATTTATGTCAACAACAATTAGGTTTTTCATTAATTGAACAGACGAAGAATTTTGCTAACAACCTTACTGACATTATTATTAACCATCCTGAGGATATTTTTGTTGTTTTAGGCGATTTTAATATACCTAATCTTACGTGGTCATTATCAGATGATTCATATCAACCCAGTAATATTCAAGGTCAGTATCAGTATGAACTCTTGGACAATTTTAATGTTTGCAATCTAAGTCAATATAATTCCATATTAAATTCTAACTATCGTATTTTAGATCTTGTTTTCTGTAATTATTCAGTATCTGTTTGTAATTCTAACTTCGCATTGGTCAATGAGGACTCGCACCATCCCTCACTCTGCATTACAGCAGAATTTTTAGATTTTAATGTTTTGAAATATAAACCATACCTAAAATATTTTTATAATTCTTGCGATTATGAACTTATAAATTCAAAGTTAAACGAGTACGACTGGCAGGATATAATTATGTCTGGAAGTATTGATGATGCGGTCTCCTCACTTTATAATATCTTGGATGATCTCCGTGCTGCATACATAAATTCTAAATTAATTAACCCTTCTCGTAAGTATCCAATATGGTATAAAACACCCCTAATTAAATTATTGAAAGAAAAACACAAATATAGGTTAAAACACAAGAAATATGGTAATCAGTCAGACTTAGATTCTTTTATTATTTTGAGGGAACGAGCTAAAAGTATGGAAAGTGAGATGTATAATAGATATGTTAAAAATATCGAAGTCAGCATCGTTAACAACCCTAAAGCTTTTTGGTCTTTTATAAAATGTAAAAAACAATCAAACTCTTATCCTGCCATATTAAAATTAGGTGAGCGTGCCTCAGGTGACGGTATTGAGATATGTGAAATGTTTGGTAATTATTTTAATGCAAGTTTTCTTGATCCTTCGTCATCCCAATTATCTCGAAGTAATATTGACTCAGAATTACCCTATTGTGTTTCAGACATTAAAAATGTGGAGGTTAGGGAAACTGAAGTACTACATTTGTTTAAAACATTAGACCTCAATAAGTCGGCTGGTCCGGATAAAATTCCTCCAATTTTTATTCAAAAATGTGCGTCTAGTATAGCAGTGCCTCTCACTCTAATTTATAGACGATCACTTACTGAGGGTGTTGTACCCAAACTCTGGAAATCCGTTTATATAACTCCTATTCATAAGAAAGGCCCTAAGAACATGATTGAAAATTATAGGCCAATCTCAAAAATGTGTGTTTTCGCCAAAGTATTGGAGAAAATAGTGTATAAACAGCTGTATTGGTCATTAAAACAATCACTTAATTTAGCTCAGCACGGATTTTTAAGGGGCAGGTCTACCACTACAAATCTATTATTATGCAGTGAATATATATCCAAATTCATGTCGGAACCAGCTCAAGTGGACATAATATATACCGATTATAGTAAAGCTTTTGATCGAATTGATCATGATACTCTGCTATTCAAGCTTAAACTCATTGGTATAAGGGGAAACTTGTTTCGTTGGTTCTCGTCTTATGTAAGGAATCGATGTCAGACAGTAGTACTTAATGGTTACACGTCCGCCTCCATACCTATTCCCTCAGGCATACCGCAAGGATCTTTGTTGGGCCCCCTTTTATTTTTAATTTTTATAAACGACATCTCATGTTGCTTTCGCTCATCTAAAATTCTTCTATATGCGGACGATATGAAAATATTATTTCCAATTAAAAGTCTTAACGATGCATTACTACTACAACAGGATTTGAATAGATTTCAAGATTATTGTCAAATCAACAAATTAGATTTAAACGTAGCTAAATGTTTTGTATGTTCCTTTACACGTAAGCCCACGCCTTTCATTTTTAATTACACTCTTAAATCTTCTATTCTGGCCAGAGTTACTACTGTTAACGATTTAGGTGTAACTTTTGATTCTAAGCTCCTATTTGACGTACACATTAATAATATTGTTAATAAGGCATCTAAAGCATTAGGGTTTGTAATACGTATGTCATCAGATTTCAACTCAATTAAAACTATGAAAATATTATACTGTGCTTTTGTACGCAGCCACTTGGAGTATGCCTCTCAGGTCTGGAACCCTAATTATGGCGTGTACATTACGAGAATAGAAAGTATTCAGAAGCGATTCCTCCGTTTTTTGCAATTTCGATCTAAAGTTTTCTTGTCAGATTATCCGACCAGATGCAGAAAGTTTCATTTGCTCCCACTTGTAGAAAGGAGACGCGTAGCTGATTTGGCATACCTATTTGACATAGCAAATGGTGCGATTGATTGTCCGGAGCTCCTTGCAGGTTTGGGATTTCGGTCTCACTCTGTAATGTTAAGAAAACCATGTCTCTTGCATATAGCGAGTGCGCGGTCTACTTATCGTCAAAATAGCTATCTCATTAGAGCATGTAAATGTTTTAACGAAATAACAAAAGATTTAGATTTAGATATATTTAATTTACCTACACAAAAGTTAAAACGCATTTGTGCTAACAATTATTTTGAGTTTTAGATTCTATATTATATATATATTATACATTATTCTATATAATACATTATTCTATATTATACATAATATTGAACGATATTGTCTTCTGTCTATATAAACATCTTTTTTTTTTGTTAATATATTGTAATCATCAGTGAAAACTTTTAATTGGCCTTATATGAACTATTTTATGTAATCAATCATGTACCTAGCTGTAAGTTTTCCTTTGAAAATAAAATATGTAGTATAATTGTATGTATTATTATTATTTTATAATATTATGTATGTATTAGAATTTATTATATTTGTTTTAATAGTATGTATTATATTATATGATTAAAAATATGTACTTATGTCTCCCTATATATCTTTATAACCACCGTCGCTCTATTTTTATGTATTTCCTTTCCCTGCTTGGTTGTCTGGAAGAGATCGCTATTAGCGATAAGACCGCCAATTGTAACACTTATTTCTGTGTAATCTTAGTTCTAAGCTATATTGTTGTATTTGTGTGAACAATAAAGAGTTTTCTATTCTATTCTATTCTAAGCTATCTCTCTGCCAAATTTCAGCCCAATCGGGCCACCCGTTTAGGCGTGAAGAAGTAACAAATATACACTTTTTTTTTATTTCCAGCTATACTTATCATACCTGACGACGATGTCTGAGAAGGAAGCCATGCCTCGCGGAGCCCTGCAGACGGAGTGGAGCTTCACGGCGCGACTCGCCAGGAGGATCAAGTGTGCTCATCATATCGCACCGCAAACGTTCTCGTATGTTCTATTACCTTTGTCTTACATAAATATATTTCATCATCAGCCCACGTTTGTGCACTGACGGACATAGGCCTCCCCCATGGCCATGAACTACAAAAAATCTTTACCTGGTACAACAAAAAGTCGTAAGATTTTTTTTTACATATAAGGCGTGCGGGATCTTGGAGTAATATCAAGACTTTATCTGTCATGCTGTCATCGTCGATATCATATGGCTTCGAACCGCAGTTTCAATCAAAAGTAGCCAACCGCCTCCCGCATACCGTTATGTTTTGGCGATATTGTTTTCATATAGAAAAACACGAAAGTAGACCACATGTCCCCCAGAGTTCAGCAGGGCTATTCACTTATCCGTCAGGGAACTGAACCTAAGACCAAATTGTCAAAAATTTATAAAATTATTTGAAATGACGTAAGTCGTATCGGCTTAATACGTCATTTCATACATTTTTCACAATTCGGTCTTCGGATCGGATCCCTGACAGATAAGGGAATAGATTCAATATGCCAAGTTCTAATTAAAAAGAAATAGAATGACAATGAAGTGTCACAAAGATATAGATCAGCTTATATAACAAAAATATACACATTTTTTATAAATTTTATTTGGAAATACAGTCCGATCAAGGGCATTTTGCTCACATGGTGTTTTATTTCACTCTCTGCGATTTCCCTACATATAGTCTAGACGCGATCTAGACACCCACATTCGTTATTTTCTGTATTGGTTCTGTTTGGTTCTCTTGTAAGTGTGTGATGTATATTGACTTGTAATATTTTGCTTCCAGTACGATAGTGTGCAACCAGTTAAATCGCCTGCTCAAATGTTACAACGAGAAATTCAATCTGCTCAAACGGGACCAAACAGCTACGGATACTACTCGGTGAGTTAAATATAGCTACGATTTTATGGGCTTTAGGTACTTACATTTTATTCCTATGTTGATATTTTAACTTCAAAACTCTATAACCTCCGTGGGCCAGTTATCGTTCGTCCTTGTATCAACCGGAGGTCCTGGGTTCAAATCTCAGTGTGGCAAAGCTTTTCGCCAGGACGCTACCGTGGTTCGGCGTGGCACGTAAAACTGTGTGTCCCGGCTGTTTCCTATAAGATATGTAGGAGGCAGTCGTTAGGTCATGTTGCAAGCCCTGTAGTAATCTCGACGACCTGAAACTGCAACATAATATAGAGTGCTTTTCACGAAAGGAGTCCTTTTCGCACATTTTAAAAGATAAAATATGTATAATATTTTAATTTCTCATATTTAATTTCTTAATTACATATGTATTTATTTTATCTAGCAAATAGAAATTATTTAGGATATGAAGTTCAGTAATAATCGATAAAATTAAATTTAGTTCCGCCATATTCCGCGGGACCTTTCGTGAAAAGGACTCTTGGTTGGCCACACAACTTGTAATTGTGATTTGTCTCTGACAGTGTAAGTAGAGTAACCTGTTATGTATATAAATTATTTAATAATAAATATTACTGTTTAATAAAATTAAGACTAAATTCTCAACAAACATTTGAAATATATTGAAAGTGACAATTATGTTTTCAGGGCGAGCTATTGTATCATCTGTGGCCAAGTAGAAAAGTATGACCAAAATTGGTTGATTAATTATTATATTTCTCTTTCTTTGTGTGTAGGTGTTGGGCCGATGTTTCTATACTATACTCGCCTACTTCTATATCTAAATACTCATTCTTTTGTGTTTGACTAACAAACTGTATTTGTGTACTTTTTGATGTTTTGAGTGTGTGTGTGTTTGTAGTGTACATTTTAAAATGTATTCTATAGAAAATGTTGTATAACATTTATTAAATTTATTCTACTCGCTGCGCCCAGGGGTTTTACTATAGCCTATATGTTATTTCAGGGTTTAAGCTATCACTATACCAAATTTCAGCTCAATCGGTCCACCTGTTTAGGCGTGAAAGTGTAACAAACATACACACAAACTTTCGCCTTTATCATATAAGTGTTATGTGATAATATAAGTGATTAGTGAGATTTTTTTTAACCTTGTTCGCTCTCTAATTTTTAGCTCGGTTTTATACACCTTCTTTCATGTACTACTAGCTTATGTTCACGGCTTTGCTTTGCGTCATAAAAGCAATCTGTATTCCAAATTTCAACCCAATCGGTTCAGCGGTTTAGGCTGTGCGTTGATAGATCAGTCAGTCACCCTTTCCTTATAAATATTAATTTAGATGGTGTTCGGTGCACCGAACACCTGACACAGCATTCTAGTGCAAAAGCCGACTATTGCGGGCGCTGCAATATACGCGGCCGTGATATATTTTACATCAGTGCGATCGGTTCCGTCGGCCTAAACACTCACCTATCATTTTATCATATCAGTGCATTCATCGTAGACTTTAACGTAATCTCTAATATACAAAGAATCTCCAAATCCAAACATTGCTGTGCTTCGGTAGGAGGGCACTGTAGCTAGTGAAATTACTGGGCTGAAGAGTCTTAACATCTTATGACTCTCAAGTAAGAAGCGTTGGCGCAGTGCACTGGGTGGCACTGTACTAATTATGGGCAGCGTTATCTCTTACCATCAGGAGAGCGTCTTGCACGTCTTCATACTTCGTTGTATAAAAAAAAACATGGACTTATCATTCTTATCAGTACAACCCCCAACAGATGGTCTCATGTACCTAAGCCATCCGTTTTCCGTCCATAGACACGGCGTATACGCAGTATGTCGTGCCGCGCAGAACATATTCGCGGAACAACGGGAACACACGTTACAATGTGCGCAGTGGGCACGCGCGCTCGCTGCGAGGCTGGCTCGAGCTCAAGGGGCTTATTTGAAGGAGAGACAGGATATATTTGTGAGTATAATGCATTTTTTAAAGTGACTGGTACCCCTTAGGTACCTGTCCCACCGAAGGCGAGAAAACGAGTAACTATCGGCTATTTATTCGCTCTATAAATGTACAAAAGATATTACATTGTGTGTTAACAAAAGTGACGCATATACTAATAATTATTAATAGTTGATCGCTGACTGTTCGCACTGCCGGCGAGGACACGCTTTAGGAGACTCTGGCTAAATTTAACCCGAATACGAAGACACCAAATGACCATTACTATTACGCTACCAATATTATCACAACTTACGTTAGTTTTCGTCACTGAAATGGATCTTATACACTACATATTATCCCCACGAAACGCTTTGATGTTGGTGCGAGACTTTATTGTATAAAAAATCTATTACACCTTGGAGCATAGGGTTCACCTATTGACAAAAGTTGCCAGTAGAGCTGGGTTATAGATAAGAATTTTATGTAATGTATTTCCCCCACACAACATAAATGTCAATGCGTAATTTCATAGTGGAACAAGTGCTATACTTTTGACAGCATAATATTTTATGCTTTTTTAGCATAGGGTTCTAGCATGCGGGCCGCAACTACCCTTTTCGAGTTTAGGCTTTAATATAAGGATGCTAGAAACTAATTCAATCCGCCCCCGCTAACACAATTAAAGCGCTAGTAGCTGAAGAGTTAGTGCAGTACACCTACCTACCACCTACCTACCTACCTTCTAGTACCTTTAGAAATAGAGTATTGAAAAACCCTCCTACTTCCAAGAAGAATCTAAACTAGTCCATTTCCTCCACAGAATGCCCTCATGTCCGTCCGAGATTTCATAGTGGAACAGGTCCAGTACATCCTGCAGCAGTCGCGAGCAGCTCTAGCGGAGGAGGCGGCGCGGGAGGTGCCCGAGCCCGTGCTGGCCAGGGTCAGGGAGCTGCTGCTGCAGACTTGCAAGCTGGCCTTCCAGGTACTACACCTTCGTTGATTTACGTCCTCTCACCATTATAGTGCAAGAGGTGCAGTATTTAGGGAGTTGTTGCTGCTGCAGACATGTAAGCTGGCCTTCCAGGTAACTTCACTGATTAACGTCCTTTATAGTGGATCAGGTGCTGTGTGTCCTATAGCAGTCTCCAGGCAACTGCTGCTGCAGATCAACAAATCTCAAAATATTCTATGGGTCCGCAAATATCTTTTTTTTTTTTTTTTTTTTTTTTTTTTTTTATGTTATGAAGTAGAAGACGAGCAAGACGCTCTCCTGATGTTAAGAGATAACGGCTGCCCATAATCAGTACTGTGTTACCTAGGATTTCACAATTATGTGAAACTCTAGGAGCACTGCACCAACGCTTCTTACTCAAGAGTCATAAGATGTTAAGACTCTTTAGCCCAGTAATTTCACTAGCTACAGTGCCCTCCTACCGGAGCACAGTGATGTTTGCACATCACTGCTCAGGCGGTAGAATAACTGGCACTGTTGGGGTACCCACCTAGACGACCTCCTGCAAAGGAAGTCTACCCCCGGTAAAAATCTTTCGCGAGACGAATGCTAGAACTGTATAATATATAGGAAGTACTTGCACCCTATTGTTTTTATTATTACTAATCTTCTTTCACTTTACAGCATGTTATTTTGCACGCGTTGTTCTCTGTCCTTTTTTATTCTTCTTTGTATAAAGTACTTATGTATAAATGTTGCATATTTTGGTGAAAACCATTTCATTTAATTCATTTTAAACGAATAATATAAACCCCAATTTAATCGTGCAAAAAGTCATGAAACTTAAGAAATTTATGCTGAGTGAACGAAAAGTCTATTGAACGAATGAAAGAACGAATAAACTCCCCACAGCTTCACAAAGAGTTATACAAATTCGTGGAGCCAATGAGATGCGAGGAGGCGCCGCGAGTTCGCCCCGTCTCGCTCCAACCCTTGCCGCGGCACCGGCCGGCGCCGCGCCGCAGGCCCGATACCGTGCTCATTAATGAGTCCTTCAACCTTAGTCTACCCGGGGTATGTCTTATTACACGGGCATAAGGTTCAATTTTGTTTGGCTTTCGTACTACTTCAAGTGATGTGTGCTTTATTATTGTCTGCGGTGTAAGGTTCAAATTTGAGTGCATTGTTGTGGATCGCGCCGCCTCAAGCCGGTTACTGTGCTCATTGATCCTTCAACGTTACACTAGCCGGGGTATGTCTTATTTACACCGGAGTAAGGTTCAATTTCGTGTGGCTTTCTTTTGACAATTTCAAGTGATGTGTGCGTTTTGTCGGTGGCTTAACGTCCAGCTTTGTGTGTATTGTACCATAACGGCTCCATGTATGGTTCTATTTGGTGTGGCTTTCATGCGAAGCAGTGGAACAGAGGAGTTTTTTATTATTATTTATTATAGGTAAGCCTTTGACCACAATTTCGCGTGATGTTAAACGAGGATGCGGCCGTAGATGGCAGCAGACTATACCTAGAAGGCGGGATAAATGGCTTCACTGAACATCATTTTTTTTATGTGATGAAGTAGAAGACGAGCAAGACGCTCTCCTGATGTTAAGAGATAACGCTGCCCATAATCAGTACAGTGCTACTTAAGATTTCACAATGATGTGAATTTCTAGGAGCACTGCACCAACGCTTCTTACTCAAGAGTCATAAGATGTTAAGACTCTTTAGCCGAGTAATTTCACTAGCTACAGTGCCCTCCTACCGGAGCAATGTTTGCAGTACACTGCTCAAGCGGTAGAATAACTGGCACTGTTGGGGTACCCACCTAGACGACCTCCTGCAAAGGAAGTCTACCCCCGGTAAAACGTGTCGTCATGCCGGATCACGGTCATAATGACCGCTTGGCGGACACGTTTTTGTCGAGTAGGTGGTAATTAGCCATGGCTGAAACCTACCACCAGTATAGCGAGTGGAAAAACCGCACGTAACTAATTAAAGTCATTGGTGCGGGGCCGGGATTCGTACTCGGTGGTCCAGATTTGCCAAGCTGGAGAAGATAATTTGGTCTCCTACCATTTCCATTTCTGAAAAACGTAAATATAACCTAGATTATAGGATCTAGGTTATATTTATGTTTTTCATGTCTTCTTGCATCGTTCATGACTTGTTTCATCCATTTTAGAATAGATAAGAAATGTGAATAGGCTTTTAAACAGTTGTGTTTTATAATGTGTGGCTTTTTAAAATTATTTTGGTGATGGGTTTTATATTTTTTTTTGTGTTTTGATGTGCTTATCCCTTCTTTCTTTCTATATAATCTAGTAGTAAAACAATAAATGTGTATTGTTTTACAGTGAATCAGTGAACATTATTAAATAAAGATAATGAATACGGCAACTATAGATACCTACTTCTTAAATAGGGATATGTTGACACATGTTACGAATTCATATAAAGTTATCTTTTTCACATATAATACAGTATTTAAAAACCTAAAATCACATTTTAAGGATCTATTTACAAGCCAAAATTGAATAAAATTAATTTTAATTTCAATAATTTTTACTTATTATCACGCGAATACGAACGCCAATCAGAGCGCGTGACGTCACAATATTTTCTGGAGTTACGTTTCCTAAGCAATGTTCCTGATTTCGACACATTTTAATTATTCATATCTTGAAAACCACTGAACCGATTTTGATGCAACTTATACCGTGCCCTAGGTTGTTTCCTTTTTGTATAGATCCACAAAGAGTTGCACGGCTTCGTGCAGAGTCCAGCAGCCGGGCACGACGTTCAGTGACGGTTCAGACATTAGTTAATATAATAATTAAATTATAATAGAAAACTCTTTATTGCACAAACAAATACAATAATATAAGCTTAGAACTAAGATTACACAGAAAGAAGTGTTACAACTGGCGGTCTTATCGCTAATAGCGATCTCTTCCAGACAACCTAGCAGGGAAAGGAAATACATAAAATAGAATACAAAAAATAGAGCGACGGTGGTAAAATAATGATGAAGGTGATGAATAATGAGTGATTAACATCAATATTCTTCATGTATAGATTCACAAAGAGTTGCACGGCTTCGTGCACGAGTCCGGCAGCCGGGCACGACGTTCAGTGACGACGGCGTCACCGCCGCGGTTCCGACACAAGTTCGTCCGCTCCGACAGCGTCATTGAAGACTACGATACTGCCGTGTTTGATGACAAGCTGTTCGACCATATGACTCATGCTGAGAATCAGGTATTACAAGCTTTTATTTATTTTCACCTGTCTGTTGTCTGTCTGTAATCAAATCGACCTCTGTGGCGCGGTGGGCTAATACCCGCCTGCAACGCAGAAGGTTGCGGGTTCGATTCCCGCATGGGACAAATGTTTGTGTGATCCACAGGTATTTGTTTCTGGTCTGGGTGGGTGGCTTTCTGTATCTATTATAAGTATGTATTTACAAAAGAAAAGTATATACCTATATAAGTATTATATCCGTTATCCTAACCACCATAACACAAGCATTAAGTTGCTTAGCTTGGGGTTAGGTGGCGCTGTGTGAAATGTCCTGAAATATTTATTATTTAATCTTGCAAGTTGAATTTGATCCACTTCCCGGTTCCCGGAAATTTTGCATGCATGTCTAAATAAGATATGGCAATGCAATATTACTATGTAAACAAAACGACTAAAAACTCACGACGTTGGCTACTAAGTAGTTAACCGAGAGGCGTGAGCTCCTGATGAAGGACATCGTAATTGTCCGAAACCCAGCTTCGACCATTATATCCGTGAGTTTCAGTCGTTTTGCTTACATAGTAATATGGATAACACTCACGTTAGTTTTCAAAAATGCAATATTATTGTGACATGGAGCTGGAAAGTGGACGTAGGAACTCCGTAATTAAACGACGCAACCGTATCGAGTTTGGGCTCATTTGATTTTAGACCTGCCAGTAATAATAAAAGCTTGTTATAAAAAGTTTTTTAAATTTTACTTGTTTTACCAGGGGTAGACTTTGAAAGAGGTCGACTAGGTGGTTAACCCAACAGTGTCAGTTATTCTACCGCCTGAGCAGTGATGTGGAAACATTACTGTGCTTCGGTAGGAGGGCACTGTAGCTAGTGAAATTACTGGGCTGAAGAGTCTTAAGATCTTATGACTCTTAAGTAAAAAGCGTTGGTGAAGTGCATCTAGAAATTTCACATCATTGTGAAATCCTAAATAGCACTGTACTGATTATGGGCAGCGTTATCTCTTAACATCAGGAGAGCGTCTTGCTCGTCATCTACTTCATCACAAAAAAAAAAAAAATTATTTATGAAATCCTGGGTAGCACTGTACTAATAACTGGTACCTTGCATCCTTTACTGATTATGGGCAACAATATCTAATGCTAAATCAGCGGAATAGCTAAATGAGCATTATCAAATGCTGCCCATATATAATCAGTAGCACTATATCTTGCCAATAGAAGAGTGTCTTGCTCGTTTTCTTACTTAATTACATAAAAAACTAAGATTAAAAAAATAGTGTTTATATAAAGAGTGGTTGTAACTATCTATGTTATAATATTTCAGACCCAAAGCAGCATAGAGTTGCTCCTGTCAGGGTACACTACAGTTCAGCACAGCACTGATACACTGAACTCTCCGGAGGGGGAAGATCAAGTTGATCGGACTGGAGGTAATTATTATTATTTTTATTTTGTAATTCGTCTTGTTGACTACTTATTTTTAAAATTTCAAATTTTTGTTAAGATAATTTTTTTTTAGTATGGTATATGTTACGACACTATTTTTTTGACCAAAGTGTCAAAATTATCAGATTAAAAGTGTTGAAGAGTTTTGGTGCATTGTCTTTCTGTCGCCCTGGATTATGACAAACATTTCAAAACCACAATCAGCTAAATCGGCCCAGCCGTTCTCGAATTAAAGCGAGACAAATGGACAGCAATTGATTTTTATATACCTATACGGGATCTCTGGTTATTCAGAACATTGGTGTGTATAGGGCCTTATTGTGTAGGTTAATTGGGCATGATTTGACCGCAATATATGTTCCGCGAAAATTTATGGTTTTCTTAATTTCATAGACAAAATATCAGAGTATTATAGTAATTTATCAAACTAAATCTAATTGGCCACAATATAATATAAGAACAGGTACAGACACAACATAATAAGAGAAGCGAGAAGGTGACATAACACATTTTGGCAACTTTTATGCATCGCATGAACATAAATTGCAAAATATCTCAATTAAATCATAGAATTAAATTTCAGGCTGATGATCTCCCCAATAAGGTCCTATACACTAATGTACTCAATGACCAATAACCCTGTATAGATTAACATGTAAAATTGTTGCAGTGTGTGCGACAGAGACGGAAGAGTCTGTGGAGCTGCGAGTGAGCGAGAGCGAGGCATGCTCGCGGCAGTGGGGCGCTAGAGTCGCTCGAGCGGTCATACAGTTCGCTAAATGTTGGATGAGATTCGTCGTCGAGAGGTGTGATAAGGGTCGCGGGCTGAGACCTAGGTACGTATCGTCTATGTAGCTATCCTTTTTTTTTACCCCAGGAAAAATGCTTTAAGCATTATCATCCCACGCGGGGCGGTATGTGGGACTCCCTCGCCTTGTATTTTTTTTTAAAAATTATTCTGACCATGGTTACACATGATACAAGTCCTTCAGTCGAAGTCTAAAAATAGACATATAAAACACTTTGTTCTGTAGTAAGTCTGGAATGCGGCGGGGAACACTGATAGAATTTTGATCTGCAATGTCACTAATGTCACGCTTCTTTTCACTTCCCGCCAAAAAGTCCCTCGCCTTGTATGCGCGGTGAGGATACCCACTAAAAACCTGCGTGTTCCTGCGGGACGCCATAATGCGCAACGGGTACGCCGAAGCACTCATCCGCGGCTTCTATGTAGCCATCCAAGTTCTATCTATCTGTGTATCTATTAATTTAATGTTGGATATTGCTTGTTTCATAACTTTGGTGTAAAATAAACGGTTATCTATTTACCCACTGCGAAGTATTCGTTATCTTTGTAAATAAACGGCATAAACTCACTTGTGTTTACTTCGGCTTCGTGCCGACCGTTGATGAATCTAAATACTCACGAATCGTTTAGTGTAATTATAGTATTCTTTATCTTGAATAATTTAATAAATTTGTTGCTATTTAAGATCAAACTCGGGCCTGTTGGATCGGAAAGTTTCAGTTACCGCGCCGACTCGCGCCGAAGTAAAATTATGACAGGCAATTTTCCGCGCTTAAATTAGGCTCATGGCCCTAATTGAAGCGGCCCATGTCAGAAACGTCAATACCGCATCTTCCTATATTTTTTTTATCTATCGTTATACCTAATTTGATATCGCCGCATTTTAAATCTGTAATATCTTCGGAACTACTACGAACTATAACGAAATAACTTAGTTGTTATTTAACACATTAGCTGCGGGGGCGTTTTATAGAACTATCCCAGGTGTCTGAAATTAATTTTGTATGGAAAAATCCTTTGAGAAAACACACCTTGTGTGTGTTTTCAGCACTCGTGTTCCGACCTCAAAAACGCAGCGGTTGTGCAGCAGTCAGCAGTCAATGACTGAAATGACTGGGCTGAAGAGTCTTATGACTTATGACTCTCAAGTAAGAAGCGTTGGCGCAGTGCACCAGTAGCACTGTACTAATTATGGGCAGCGTAATCTCTTACCATCAAGAGAGCGTCTTGCTCGTCTTCTTACTTCGTGTATAAAAATAAAAAAATTTCGTTGTATAAAAAAAAAATGTGTTAAGATCGCAAACTGTGAAATAATTGTTAAAAATTATTTGTTTCAGATGGGCTAGTCAAGGTCTAGAGTTCCTAATGTTGGCGTGTGACCCTTGCAACACTAGGTATCTCACTGAAGAGGAGTTTGAGGTAAAATATTCATTAACTTGAACAAATTTATCTAGCATTAAATATTACTAGCTCAGTAAGTTTCCTTAGTTACTATTTAGTATGCAATAAAGTATTATTCTATTCTAATTTCTGTACATTACATTATAGGTATTTATAATAAACGTGCATGTTCAAAAAATAAGCAGTACGATTTTCCTTAAGAGCATTAATACAATTAGACGCTCTCTCACTCGCACTTTTTGATACATTTCGCGGGGCAATGTTAAATATTTTTTTTTAATCTCATCATGCCATTTTTTAGGTATGAAAATTTACAAACAGGCAAAACTACACAAAGGTTTTTTAGTGATTATAATCTTCAGTCCAACATACCTCCCAGCGTCCCCCGGTGCAGGGTGACGATGCGTAACGTTTTTCCTTAACCCTTTAACCGCCAGACTTAAAATCACTTGTCGTGCCCCTAGCGCCAGGCAAGTTTTTTGAATTATAAATACCTACAATAAAAGTGATGTCTAATATTTATTCTATTTGGGAGAGAAGCATAAAACCAACTGTAAATCATAACTTTATTCACTATTTATCTAATTACGAGTATAGTTTTATAAAATACAGTGTTATGACTTAAAAAATGTAGATTTAAAGTGCAGTCGGAAATATACGACTCGTCGGAAATATACGACTCTGGCGGTTACGTAACAGAACAGGCTTGTCGGATATATCCGACGGTGGCGGTTAAAGGGTTAAAGCTTATTAATATAATATTACGTTTATTTGGCAGGAACTAAAACACCTGATGGATGGGTGCATATCCCACGTGATAGGTTCCCGTCGCGGCGAGCCCGCAGCTACCCCCTCCCCCCGCCCCCGCGCCAGGCTGCACAGCCCCTTCTCCCCCACCCCTGCCCCCGCCCCCGCCCCCACCCCTGCCAGCAAGGATGCCCCCGCCACACCCGACCCTGCCGCCGACTCTGACGGGGCCTTCACTGGACATGAAGCTATTGGTAAATATCTACCTCTTATCCTAACCTATATCTACTCCGCGCCATTTCAGATTCCCCATGGTACATAAAAACCTAAGAATTACACGATTACCTGAAGGTCTTTTTTACCGGGGGTAGACTTCCTTTGCAGGTCGACTAGGTGGGTACCCAACAGTGCCAGTTATTCTACCGCCTGAGCAGTGATGTGCAAACATTACTGTGCTTCGGTAGGAGGGCACTGTAGCTAGTGAAATTACTCGGCTAAAGAGTCATCATAAGACTCTTAAGTAAGAAGCGTTGGTGCAGTGCTCCTGGAATTTCACATCATTGTGAAATCCTAAGTAGCACTGTACTGATTACGGGCAGCGTTATCTCTTAACATTAGGAGAGCGTCTTGGTCGTCTTCTACTTCTTCGTATAAAAAAAGTAAAAAAGGTCCCTACGGTGGAAGAGGAGATAAAGATTTTAGGAGGCCCCTACTGCGAACGCCTGAAAACCCATTCGAACCCACTGGCTAGGGCGCTAATTGAACGTCCGCAAATAACAAAGCGGTTGAAAAGAAGACACATCTTTGACAACATACTACCAGGAAGAGGGACTAATGAGTCCGAGCGAACGACATAGCCACTCAACACATCTGCTTATAGTCAGCGACTGATCGCGGAATATAAAAAAAAACTAACCTATATTTCTCTTCTTCGCTTTCTGAACCTATAACCTAATGCTTCATCCACACTTGTAGGATCCCGCTTGTTGGGGCGCGTTAAGGCGCGTGATGACGTCATCTGACGCGTTTCTGAACTAGGCATTTATATGGAGGTGTGCACATTGATAAGATCCCGTGTGTTGTGGAGTGGGCGTTCACACTTGTAACGTGTGTTGTGGTGCGATCTGTCGCGACTTTCATTCAGTAAATTACTTTTAAACATATGTATATTTCTAATACACGCGGGACGGGACCGGACGGGATCCTACAAGTGTGGATGAAGCATAACACACACCTTTTGTAACACTTAGTTTTATATTATAGTTTTAAGTTGTTTTTGTACATTTTAGTGTTTCAATAAAGAGTTTTCTATTCTATTCTATCTATTTTATTCCAGGTCATCAACAAAGGGTGGTAGAAGCGATATCTCGCCTGGAGGAAGCTCGTGACTCGTCGCTCCGGTGCAACAAGAGTGTGGGCAAGGTGGTGACGTCACAGTGCAACAACTACGACATGAAGCTGAGGCAGCTCACCTTCAAGTGGCAGAGGGGGCTGAAAATAGGACAGGGGACATTTGGGAAGGTAACACTTAAAATATACCTACTTAGGTACTACTACTAAATATATAAAAGGAAAGAGTGACTGATTGACTAATCTATCAACGCACAGCTCAAACCCCTGAACGGATTCGCTTGAAGTTTGGCGCTTGAGTTTGTTTTTGTGATGTTGACCTCCGCTAAGCAAGGTGATATCCACGTAAGCAAAGCCGCGAGAATATTATGAGATAATTTGGTATTTAAGGTAATTTAGACCTTGAAATAATATCAATGATTAATGATCTAATATAGAGTTTATACTTATATTAACTGACATTCCAAAAACGCATGAACAATTTTGATTTATCAAACCTATAAGTGTTATATCTTAGCCAATATTTTTTTAAGTATTATAGATATTAAATAAAATAAATAAATATTTCAGGACATTACACACAGCGCCACCTAACCCCAAGCTAAGCAACTTAATGCTTGTGTTATGGTGGTTAGGATAACGGATATAATACTTGTATACTTTTCTTTTGTAAATACATACTTATAATAGATACTGATAACCACCCAGACCAGAAAAAATATCTATATATTAATAAATATTTATTAAAATTAAAGTTTGTTTTCTTTCCAGGTGTACACAGTAGTAAACACAGAGAGCGGTCAACTGCTGGCGATGAAGGAGCTGAGCATGCTCGCGAACGATCGCCGAGCGTTCCAGCGAGCCGCGAACGAATTACGCGTCCTCGAGGGCGTCATACACCCGCATCTTGTGCGCTATTATGGTGCCGAGTTGCATCGGGTATGATAATTTTCCATTCACATCATTGTAACTATATTTTAATTAAAAGAACGAAAAATGTTTTTTTTTTATTTATAAATTATAACTACATAGGTACAGAAAAATAATTAAGTAGATTTTTATTTTTTATATGTAATTAAAAAATGCCATCTACTCAGCATAATATGTAGGACGGCCTACACTGATCTTCCGCAGATACCAAATTTGTAATTCGTTATAGGTTACCCACGATTTTGCGACATAAGTGACGATATGGCTGTAGATGATAGCAAAAAAACCTGGGAAAAATCTCTCTTTGAAATTGAAAGCTTAACTGAACCATAATGACTGCTTGGCGACACGGTTTGGTTCAGTGGGTGGTATAACTAGCCACGATCGAAGCCTATCACCAATCACCAGTACAGCAAGTGGAAAAAAACCGCTCATAACTAATTGTAGTCATTCGAACTCGGCGTTTCAAAATCAAAATTATATTGCTACAAAGTTCATACCACCGCTTCAAAAGTTTCGCCCTTACTCGTCCTTATTACGTCCAACTTAATTTTAAGCTTGTGTATAAAATGATGACGGGATTGTGGGATTTAATGTAGATTTTTCTCCGACTTTATAATTTGGCATGTTCCAACACCGACTCGAAAAGCTCTTTAAAAGACTTTATTAAGACTTGTTCCTTTCCAGGAGGAGATGTTAATATTCATGGAGCTGTGCGTGGAAGGTTCTCTAGAAGCGTTGATAGCGACGTCGGGTGCACTCGCCGAGCATACAGTGAGGAGATATACTAAACAATTGCTCAGTGCTGTCCATGCTTTACATTCTAGGAGCATCGTGCATCGGGATATTAAGAGTGAGTGCTTGTTTAGTCACTGTCAGGGTAGATAGGCCTTAACTTACATGATGATAATATTCGTGGAGCTATGTAGAAAGTTATTCTAGGAGCATCGTGCATCGGGATATTAAGAGTGAGTGCTTGTTTAGTCACTGTCAGGGTAGATAGGCCTTAACTTACATGATGATAATATTCGTGGAGCTATGTAGAAAGTTATTCTAGGAGCATCGTGCATCGGGATATTAAGAGTGAGTGCTTGTTTAGTCACTGTCAGGGTAGATAGGCCTTAACTTACATGATGATAATATTCGTGGAGCTATGTAGAAAGTTATTCTAGGAGCATCGTGCATCGGGATATTAAGAGTGAGTGCTTGTTTAGTCACTGTCAGGGTAGATAGGCCTTAACTTACATGATGATAATATTCGTGGAGCTATGTAGAAAGTTATTCTAGGAGCATCGTGCATCGGGATATTAAGAGTGAGTGCTTGTTTAGTCACTGTCAGGGTAGATAGGCCTTAACTTACATGATGATAATATTCGTGGAGCTATGTAGAAAGTTATTCTAGGAGCATCGTGCATCGGGATATTAAGAGTGAGTGCTTGTTTAGTCACTGTCAGGGTAGATAGGCCTTAACTTACATGATGATAATATTCGTGGAGCTATGTAGAAAGTTATTCTAGGAGCATCGTGCATCGGGATATTAAGAGTGAGTGCTTGTTTAGTCACTGTCAGGGTAGATAGGCCTTAACTTACATGATGATAATATTCGTGGAGCTATGTAGAAAGTTATTCTAGGAGCATCGTGCATCGGGATATTAAGAGTGAGTGCTTGTTTAGTCACTGTCAGGGTAGATAGGCCTTAACTTACATGATGATAATATTCGTGGAGCTATGTAGAAAGTTATTCTAGGAGCATCGTGCATCGGGATATTAAGAGTGAGTGCTTGTTTAGTCACTGTCAGGGTAGATAGGCCTTAACTTACATGATGATAATATTCGTGGAGCTATGTAGAAAGTTATTCTAGGAGCATCGTGCATCGGGATATTAAGAGTGAGTGGACTATTGTCACTGTGAGGTGGGATAGGGAAACTTACAACATGTTAATATTCATGGATGTATGCGTGACGCTACTTAGATCATGTAATACAGACGTTATAAGGCCTATGATGATGATGCGTGGATGGTTCTCTGGAAGCGTTGATAGCGACGTCGGGTGCACTCGCCGAGCATACCGTGCGGAGATATACCAAGCAACTGCTCAGCGCCGTGCATGCACTGCATTCTAGGAGCATCGTGCATCGGGATATTAAGAGTGAGTGGGTTATTGACACTGTGAGGCGGGATAGGGACTTACATTACAACACATTAGATGTTAATATTCATGGAGTTATGTAGAAGAGCATCATGCACCGGGATATCAAGAGTCAGTACACTGTTGTCACTACCAGGACACTACATTGTTCATACATATTTGCAGGAGGTCGACTAAGTGGATACCCTGACGTTGCCAGTTATTCTACTGCCTGAGCTGTGATGTGATGATATTATATACTTCTAAATATATTTACTTCAGTACGAGACACTGTAGCTAATGAATCTACTGGGCCGAATAGTCTTAATATTTATGATTTTAAACCGAGAAGTGCCGCATCTAAAATTTGATATCATTTTGAAATCCTAGGTGGCACTGTACTGATAATTATGAGCGACGCTATCTCATAGAATAAAAAAAAACTATAAACTTCGATACTTTAGAAACATATCTTTTGAAACCAGCCAATCTTACGATTTTACATGCCTGCTATATTCTTTGCAAACAACTAAAAATATATATTTCCCAGGTGGCAACATATTCCTGACAAATGAAGGCCACTGCTTAAAGCTGGGTGACTTCGGTTGCGCCGTGAAGATACGAGCCAATACTACCGCGCCCGGGGAACTGCAGGGATTCGTCGGGACACAGGGTGAGTTATAAGTTAAAATTGTATTTCTTGTATAAAAAAATTATGTAAAAAATAAATTGGAAACAAAACAAACCGACTTCATTTTGTTTTCTCATGGATGCGATTGTCAGAACAGGATCAAATGAAATAGGATCACACGGGAAGCAACTTTTAAATAAAAAAGAATCATCAAAAACGGTTTAGGACCATCGGTTTTTGCTTGCATTAAAAACTTGACTATAATATTATATATCTCTACCTCTTATCTCTTCATGCTTTAAGTAAGCCGATAGAGTTGTTATTTGGTAATTAAATAGTTTAGACCCTAAAATAACACGTTTTAAAATCTTAGCTCCCTAGCTGCTGAGACTTATTAACTTGATGTAGTTAGAAATATTTCTTCTATGAAAATACAATTATAATTTATTTGTTTATTAAACACAGAACAGTTTGTAATTAAATATACTTTGTAATATAATATGTCACGGCTAAAATGCGGCTACACGTAAGTTTAGCCGGCTTATCATAGGTGTAGCGAGTCACTGTTGGTTAATATTAGGTGTATCAAAAAGAATATTATCTAGATAACATATCCGTTTTAGACTTCCTTTGCAGGAGGTCGTCTAGGTGGGTACCCCAACAGTGCCAGTTATTCTACCGCTTGAGCAGTGTACTGCAAACATTACTGTGCACAGATAGGAGGGCACTGTGTGAAATTACTGGGCTAAAGAGTCTTAACATCTTATGTCTTAGAGAAGCGTTGGTGCAGTGCACCTAGAATTGCACATCATTGTGAAATTCTGGGTAGCATTGTACTGATTATGGGCAGCGTTATCTCTTAACATCAGGAGAGCGTCTTGGTCGTTTTCTTACTTCGCATAAAAAAAGATAACATATATTTTATAAATGAACGTTTTGTTGGTGCAGCGTACATGGCCCCGGAGGTGTTCATGGGATCGTCAGGTCACGGGCGCGCCGCCGATATCTGGTCTGTGGGCTGCGTCGTCACTGAGATGGCTTCCGGGAAGGTAACTCTATTAATTACAAGCTTTTATTTACTTTCACCTGTCTGCAAGTTAAATTTGACCCCGGTATCCGATTGCGTTGAAATTTTGCATGAATGTATAAATCAGATCACAATGCATCGAGCTGATCTGATGAAGGAGCTGGAAGGTGGCCAAAGAAACTCTGTAATTTAACGACGCAACCCCATCGAGCTTGGGCTCATTCGATTCGTCTTGACGAGTACTTGATGGTAATAATAATAAAAGCTTGTTTTTAAAACGATTTTTTTAAATTAACTTGTATCATTTTTAAATTAATTTTAGGTTAGCCTTTGACCACGATCTTGCGTAATGTCAAACGACGGTTTGGCCGTAGATGGTAGTAGATTAGAACCTAAAAAATGGGATAAATCCCTCCCTGGCCTCACAGAACATCATACCGGAACACGGTTATGACCGCTTTGTGACACGGTTTTGTCCAGTGGGTTGTAACGACCGAAGCCTACCGCCAATGAGGGTTTTCACGAAAATTTACGCCACCAGTTGGCACCAATTTGACATGAGGTCCATTACACGCGCTGTCAAAACTTTCTTTAGTCTCCGCACAGTTCTAGTTTATCTTTGATTTCAGTAGGTGTTTGGATTATACAGTGCTGCCTCCTAAAAAAATAATAATAAAAAAAGGTGCCTGTTATTTCAGAAAACCCTCATTAAGTACTATTCTTTTCTGTTATGTTGTATGATACTAAAATGTATATTATATTCCAGCGTCCGTTCAGCGAGATGGACAGCAACTACCAGATAATGTTCCGCGTGGGCATGGGAGCCCGGCCCTGCATCCCCCCCTCCCTGTCGGAGGAGGGGGGGCAGTTCTGTGACCGCTGCCTCACGCACGACCCCGCCGCCAGACCCCGCGCCTCCGACCTCATGCTGCATACCTTCCTTATGGTGAGACTGCTTCATGTTCCCCCCCCCTCCCCCCTCCCTGTCGGAGGAGGGGGGGCAGTTCTGTGACCGCTGCCTCACGCACGACCCCGCCGCCAGACCCCGCGCCTCCGACCTCATGCTGCATACCTTCCTTATGGTGAGACTGCTTCATGTTCCCCCCCCCTCCCCCCCTCCCTGTCGGAGGAGGGGGGGCAGTTCTGTGACCGCTGCCTCACGCACGACCCCGCCGCCAGACCCCGCGCCTCCGACCTCATGCTGCATACCTTCCTTATGGTGAGACTGCTTCATGTTCCCCCCCCCCTCCCCCCCTCCCTGTCGGAGGAGGGGGGGCAGTTCTGTGACCGCTGCCTCACGCACGACCCCGCCGCCAGACCCCGCGCCTCCGACCTCATGCTGCATACCTTCCTTATGGTGAGACTGCTTCATGTTCCCCCCCCCTCCCCCCCTCCCTGTCGGAGGAGGGGGGGCAGTTCTGTGACCGCTGCCTCACGCACGACCCCGCCGCCAGACCCCGCGCCTCCGACCTCATGCTGCATACCTTCCTTATGGTGAGACTGCTTCATGTTCCCCCCCCCCTCCCCCCCTCCCTGTCGGAGGAGGGGGGGCAGTTCTGTGACCGCTGCCTCACGCACGACCCCGCCGCCAGACCCCGCGCCTCCGACCTCATGCTGCATACCTTCCTTATGGTGAGACTGCTTCATGTTCCCCCCCCCCTCCCCCCCTCCCTGTCGGAGGAGGGGGGGCAGTTCTGTGACCGCTGCCTCACGCACGACCCCGCCGCCAGACCCCGCGCCTCCGACCTCATGCTGCATACCTTCCTTATGGTGAGACTGCTTCATGTTCCCCCCCCCCTCCCCCCCTCCCTGTCGGAGGAGGGGGGGCAGTTCTGTGACCGCTGCCTCACGCACGACCCCGCCGCCAGACCCCGCGCCTCCGACCTCATGCTGCATACCTTCCTTATGGTGAGACTGCTTCATGTTCCCCCCCCCCCTCCCCCCCTCCCTGTCGGAGGTGGGGGGGCAGTTCTGTGACCGCTGCCTCACGCACGACCCCGCCGCCAGACCCCGCGCCTCCGACCTCATGCTGCATACCTTCCTTATGGTGAGACTGCTTCATGTTCCCCCCCCCCCTCCCCCCCTCCCTGTCGGAGGAGGGGGGGGCAGTTCTGTGACCGCTGCCTCACGCACGACCCCGCCGCCAGACCCCGCGCCTCCGACCTCATGCTGCATACCTTCCTTATGGTGAGACTGCTTCATGTTCCCCCCCCCCCTCCCCCCCTCCCTGTCGGAGGAGGGGGGGCAGTTCTGTGACCGCTGCCTCACGCACGACCCCGCCGCCAGACCCCGCGCCTCCGACCTCATGCTGCATACCTTCCTTATGGTGAGACTGCTTCATGTTCCCCCCCCCCCTCCCCCCCTCCCTGTCGGAGGAGGGGGGGGCAGTTCTGTGACCGCTGCCTCACGCACGACCCCGCCGCCAGACCCCGCGCCTCCGACCTCATGCTGCATACCTTCCTTATGGTGAGACTGCTTCATGTTCCCCCCCCCCCTCCCCCCCTCCCTGTCGGAGGAGGGGGGGGGTTCTGTGACCGCTGCCTCACGCACGACCCCGCCGCCAGACCCCGCGCCTCCGACCTCATGCTGCATACCTTCCTTATGGTGAGACTGCTTCATGTTCCCCCCCCCCTCCCCCCCTCCCTGTCGGAGGAGGGGGGGCAGTTCTGTGACCGCTGCCTCACGCACGACCCCGCCGCCAGACCCCGCGCCTCCGACCTCATGCTGCATACCTTCCTTATGGTGAGACTGCTTCATGTTCCCCCCCCCCCCTCCCCCCTCCCTGTCGGAGGAGGGGGGGCAGTTCTGTGACCGCTGCCTCACGCACGACCCCGCCGCCAGACCCCGCGCCTCCGACCTCATGCTGCATACCTTCCTTATGGTGAGACTGCTTCATGTTCCCCCCCCCCTCCCCCCCTCCCTGTCGGAGGAGGGGGGGCAGTTCTGTGACCGCTGCCTCACGCACGACCCCGCCGCCAGACCCCGCGCCTCCGACCTCATGCTGCATACCTTCCTTATGGTGAGACTGCTTCATGTTCCCCCCCCCCCCCTCCCTGTCGGAGGAGGGGGGGCAGTTCTGTGACCGCTGCCTCACGCACGACCCCGCCGCCAGACCCCGCGCCTCCGACCTCATGCTGCATACCTTCCTTATGGTGAGACTGCTTCATGTTCCCCCCCCCTCCCCCCCTCCCTGTCGGAGGAGGGGGGGCAGTTCTGTGACCGCTGCCTCACGCACGACCCCGCCGCCAGACCCCGCGCCTCCGACCTCATGCTGCATACCTTCCTTATGGTGAGACTGCTTCATGTTCCCCCCCCCCTCCCCCCCTCCCTGTCGGAGGAGGGGGGGCAGTTCTGTGACCGCTGCCTCACGCACGACCCCGCCGCCAGACCCCGCGCCTCTGACCTCATGCTGCATACCTTCCTTATGGTGAGACTGCTTCATGTTCCCCCCCCCCTCCCCCCCTCCCTGTCGGAGGAGGGGGGGCAGTTCTGTGACCGCTGCCTCACGCACGACCCCGCCGCCAGACCCCGCGCCTCCGACCTCATGCTGCATACCTTCCTTATGGTGAGACTACTTCATGTCCCCCCCCCCCCTCCCCCCTCCCTGTCGGAGGAGGGGGGGGGAGAGGAATAATAATAATAAATGTAAAAAAACTGCTTGATGCAGACAACTTACAAACAACAACCTGTTCTATGAACCATCGAAATCCCCATTATGGCAGAAACTTACAACTTTATTAGTATAATACGGCGCGTCACCTCAACTTTTTGAAAAAAATCTTGTTTAACAATAAATCGTAGCTTAAATCAAAACTAACGACTTCCCCAATAAGGTGTTATGCACGTACTCAAATACCGATAACCCCTAAAATATTATAATATACTAAATATGAAAATTCTTGACGCAGGTAAATTCAGACGACGACTGCAAATGTGAGCCGGCCTATCTCATCACCAAGTAACTACTTACATATTATTATAGTCTATCTAAAATATACCATTTTCACTCATATTAATATACGAACAAACAATATACATAATATTATTATAGATGTTAATTAATTTTATTGTAAAAGTCATAAAATCAACGTCCATACGTATTTTGTCTTGTATTTTAAGTCGCATTTAATCATGGAAGCTATTTTTTGTATATTATGAGAGGTCTTATTATAAAATAATGTTAAACTATACCTACATAAAAACAGGAAAACATAAAATGTAGTAATATTATAAAGAATTAAAACCAAAAAAAAATTGTGCGTGTACTAGTTTACACACGTAAGAAGTGAAACTTCTTTAATTAAATTAAATTTAAATTTTAAATTTATAAATTTTTTAAATTCATGTTCATTGGAGAAAGTGAAAGTACTCTTCGTCTGAACCAACCGTGGTAGGGGCAAGAAACAAAAGATGGCGCGTAACTGAAAAATGTGACGGTAAATTTTTTCCAACGCCGATAAAGAAGTTTCACTTCAATATATTTAATTTTTAAATTTCAAAATCGACATCAAATAGTTTCTTATACAAATTATATACCTATCTAAAGTTAATGTTTTCCCTTTTTATAGTTTAATGAGTAATCTTTTATTATTACTACAGTTTTTGTTTCTTGGAATGTAATCAGGCAACGGTTTGTAGCTACAACTTTTTTAAATCGTATGACTTTCCTTCTCAACTATTTTATTTTTAGACATTTACTTTTGAAATATACGTAAGATTGTTTTAATATAAAGTAGCATTATAAATGCATTTTAAATCTTGTGATTTTAATTAAAACTAATTAATTTTAGATAGCTATGAATGTGGAAATATAATTTTAATGTTATGTTGCCCCCTCCTCCCTTACTCCGTTAAGTAAAAAAGAAAATTAGATAGCTGTAAAACTGAAAATGAATGAAATATAGTAACATGTGCCATGCAAAGCCTTGTACCTTCTACCTACTTATATTTAAACTATGTTAGAAAAAAATATAGTAATAGTTGATGAGTTTTAATTCAGATTTAGCGTCCTTGGCCCAGTGGTCGTTGGTCCGGCTTGTAAGCCGGAGGTCCTGGGTTCATAATATCTCAGTGTGGCAAAGATTTTTGCCTGGACGCTACCGTGTTTCAGAAGGCACGTAAAACTGTGGGTCCCGGCTGTTTTCTATAAGATATGTAGAAGGCAGTCGTTAGGTCATGTTGCAGGCCTTGTAGGAAATTTGGCGACCTGAAACTGCAACATATAGGTTAGCCACTCAACCTCATTGTGATTTGACTGTGACAGTGTAAGTAGGGTAACCTGTTCTGTTGGAGTATAAACTCCAATTATTATTAAGCTGATTGGCTAATTTCTATTTGTGGCAATCACCATAACGATAAAATGTTCTTAGATACATTGAGCCGTAAAACAGTCGCTTCTTAACTTATTTTATGTGGAAACATTAGTCCATTTTAAAATTTGTTAAAATAAAAATTACAAAAAATTGCTATGAAAAGCAAAACAAAAAAAAAGATTTATTGGCTAGTTCCCGTTCGTTCACACCCCTTCGTTCAACTGTTACCGAACAGGAAAAAAACGTTTCGCTCGGTAACAGCGTTGACGTACGCTACTTCTTTTCCGATCCGTTCACAATCAGTAATACTTAAAATCACTGTTGACGATTTATAGCATCTTTATAAACCACAGCAAAAAATCTTGTACATTTGAGATATAGGTCCGAGTGGAAATAAAAATAAGCGTTTGTTACTTTGTATAATATATATATATAGGTTATATTCTCAAGCAAGAGCTAACCTGTAAAGTCAGGATATCGATTATCTAAGTTATCTACCTACATCTTAGTAAATTAAGGGAAAGCTAGGTAATAAAACACTGGAATAGGTATCCACAATTGTTCTATAATATATTTATATACTTGGATACCTCCCTTTCAGTACTTCAAACTACAAGAAGAAAGGGCTAGAAACTCGTAGCCGTTATCTTTTACACACATTACAATAATACAGTATATCACAGTACAATTATTACTCTAATAATCACCACTGCACAGCAAATACTAAACATATACTTAGCTTCTATATCTCGATGAATCACAAGGCAGTAGTGGCACAGAACATAGGGTAATATATGCTCTAACCGAAGCGTAGACGACCAAACGCTCCGACCGACGACGGAAAAGTGAAGAGAGTCCAGCTGAGGAATCCTCAATACCCTTTCCATGCCACTATCCCTTCCTACCAACATACTTCCGGTAGAAACTAATTATTATAGATATTTAATATAAAATATCCAACATAACACTTAGACACAATACTATTTACCATGATTTATGGTATAACAATGGTATTTATTATCCACAGCTTATTCATAACAAATAAGTCAACACACTCTGTTGATTATACGTCATAAGACTACTTCCGCTTGTAACGGTTGTACAGCAACTATCAAAATCATAATCAGTACCAGAAACTAATATGTTATTAATAAATATACTAGTTAACATAGTCTTGACATATAGCTGAATCAAGATTAAAAATTCCATCAACATGTATCATTGTTTTTATGCAGTGACATGATGTTGTATTAATCATTATAATTTACAAATCTGACACGGCCATACTGACCATGCTTCGTCCTCGAAGCATCAAAAACATTATGTAGGTCTATATCACAACATCAATGTCATATATAAAAACAATATTTATGACAATAATACAATTGTTTAGGTAAGTAAGTATATTGTATTACACATTTGCTTTCTAAAATGTTACCGGTAAGTAACCAAAGCCAGTTACATTATCCATATAATTCTAGACTTTATAGGCTGTTACGGTGTAAGAAACAATAAACCATACATGGTAAATTGAGAGATTTTTCTATTACAAGATGCGGTAAGTAGTAAGTACATAGGTAATGTTTCAAAACCTATTATTCGACATAAGATTTGTATATTGCCAAAACTATACGTAATATACATCATGATATTATATGTGATACTTAAAACACATTACTCTGAAACCATATTTTAAACAGAATGTTATATAAGTACTTACTTATTTACATAATATAATAGGTATTTTAGTCTTACAATATTTTATCTCTTTCTTTATTAATCACGACTAAGTATCATGTTATGATACACAACAATACACAAGTACGTAACATACACAGGTAGCCAACAGTGATACTAACTTACGAGTACTCAGTAGGAGATCTCGGCATCACAGCTCTGGATCGAAGCGATCCGTCGGCACTGTGCGCCGAAATACATACCTAGCAAGCCATAAGCAACGTCTACATAATTAATATTATGAACATACTTGTCAACTGAATTTAGTCTTGAATAGACCCAATGCCTTAGCATTGCCCACTTCCTCGGCATCACAGCTCTAGATCGAAACGATCCGTCGCCACTGTGTGCCGGTGAAGAAAGCCTTGCTTAGCACTACCCTCTACCAGATACTTTGAGAACTATCTAGTCTTAAGTATTATAATGTATTAGAGATTTACTCATTACAAAAGATAATTTAACTTTTACATAAAACAGCATGAAAAATATATAACAAATCATTTATTATAATCAGACACGGCCACACTGACAATACTTCGTCCTCGAAGTACATTCTCGCCAGGGGCACACACTAAGTTAACATTGTTGTCATTATGTTATCATTATGTTACTGTTAATAACCAATTTATTAAATCATCCTAAAATATATGCTGAATGATTTATTGATAGTCATGTTAGCATGATAATATTTAATTACTATTTGAATATAATATATCTATAATCTGCGAGTATATAAGATAGTTCATCAAGTCACCGGTAGAGAGGTACAGACTTAAAATCACAATCGTGAATATTAGATGCCAAATACCTAATCGTGCCCAACTCCTTTCACTCGCTGCCTAGTGAGCTAGTTGACGCAAGTATTTTGACCGACCAGCGGCTATTCACAGCTGCTGCATAGATCATCATGAATAGATGCCAAATACCTAATCATGCCAACTCCCTTCACTCGCTGCCTAGTGAGCTAGTTGACGCAAGTATTTTGACCGACCAGCGGCTACTCATGGAAATAACTATTATAATTAGGGGCATTACCCTATTTATGACAAACTTCAATGTGTCTAACACTATCAGTTATTCATTTCACTAGTTTCTATCACTTAAAGAGTCAATCAAAACAATCTTAAATCCATAAACCAAGTCTCACACTAATCCGCTCGGCTTATCTGATATAATTTGCTACACACAACGAAGACAGTACATTACTAAAATTTAAATACCTATAGAAGGTATTATTTATGATATCATTGACAAATTAAAGTGAAAGTAAGTTATATTTGAACTAATTCGCAATGTTACTTCATGTATACAAGCTATTTGCCCAAGACACTAGACGATTCGTGAGTATTTAGATTCATCTTTATAAAAACAAAAAGCCGAAGCCGATGTAAATAGCCGAAGTAAATAAAAGTAAGTTTATGCCGTTTATTTACAAAGATGTGCATACTCGTATACATAAATTCATACTGAAATAGTTCCAAATGGACAACATAAAACTTATTGTCTTACTACTCCTTTGTAAAAAGTTCATCCAAAGAAGATTATAAAGGTTTACATTATATAGGGACGGTAGGCAATAGTACTTAAAATATAAAGTACAACCTTTAATTATGTAGGTACATTCAGAAATTCTTTAAAGAATAAAATACATTCCTATTTGTTTTAGATGTTTCAATAATATAACTACTATCCTATCAATGTAATGTAATTTAAATCAAAACCAATTAACCTGATACATTAATGAATAGATTTTTTTTTATTATTATACTTTTATATTATGAAATTACTTCAATTTATTTATATGGTTGTGTCAAAAACCTTAGAACCACTATCAACAAATTGATTGAGACTCAATCGAACGATTCAATGTGAAGATTCGGTCGGAAGACCCAATCGGAAGGCCCAATCGGAAGGTCCAATCGGAAGGCCCAAACGGAAGACTCAATCGGATGACCCAATCCGATTTATCAATCCAACTAACCGATCCGACTAATTGATCCGACCAACCGATTCTACTAATCGATCCTACTAATCGACCCTATTATTCGATTCGACTAATCAATCAGACTATCGATCCTCCTAATCGATCCTGGTAATTACAATCAGATTAATTGCAATGATATCTATCTGTGTAAAGAATAAATAACTGAATTAGACATTTTTACACATCGTTGTATTGCTACTACTTCTCTTCCAAATAACCAAAATGCAAGGTTAAATTTCCTATAAAATATCAAACCTATTGTGCCCTATCTAGGTTATAAGTAGGTAACCCATAAAATACTAAATCCATTACAAATACAAATTGAAATATTACTTCAATATTGCAATAAGCTATAAAAACTGATCTTCGAATAAATGGTTCATCAAGATCAAACAATATAAAGAATGATACTATTATTTATCAGAAATTATTTTCAACCCTATACAAAATTATCAGCTTGTATAAGCATTGCCTTACAGGATTTCACATTGATTAGGCATATTAGTAATATGCAAGTACCCTACGATACATCTTATGTATTGACATAGCGTAAAATATCAGAAATGTCGAAATGATCACTCTCAACAATCTATCAGATGTAAAAATTATAAAACTTCTCTACCCACATTTATCACAAATAAAATATTATGAAAATAAATTAGATCAAGTAAAGATTATTTTACTTTGTCTAGACAAAAGGATACTTCCAGACCAAAAGAAAGCTAAATAAAGGTCAATCTTCAGCAGGTTTATCTACTTATTCTTAAGAAATTGACCCTACTATTTAAATATTACCCTCATTAAGTATATAAACACACGAAATAGATAGAAAGCTTAAAGATGGATATGAATATCATCAAAATCAGTTATTTTGTTTCACTACCAACAAGGAATACCTCTGTAGCAGCACCAGAGTAAAACGTTTACATCAGACGGACCTTGAACAACCAAAACTCATATTCTACGTCCTAATAAATGTAAAACTCGAACTATTTTGCTACAGTTTTGTCTAGTACATATGAAGTAGGTAAACACTATCTGTACACTATTTTCACACAACGTGTGTATACATAATACAAAGCCTTTTAAAGGCCTTACCGCATATAACCATTAAACGTGACGAATAGCAGCAGGATCTTTGATGATCCTCTTCAGTGAGATGGGGCGGTGCTCTGCCCAGCCACGGGCAGCACAGCTATAGCTCGGTGACCCAGTTCAGCAGCTGCTGCGGTGGCTCGTCTGGCCACTGACAGCACCCCGCTGTCCGGAGTGTGGGATGAGCAGGATTACCAGGCGGCTTCTGAAATCATTGAAAGTATTAAATCTTGCTCTTTAAGATCCCACTTCTGATGTTACTTTGTATAATATATATATATAGGTTATATTCTCAAGCAAGAGCTAACCTGTAAAGTCAGGATATCGATTATCTAAGTTATCTACCTACATCTTAGTAAATTAAGGGAAAGCTAGGTAATAAAACACTGGAATAGGTATCCACAATTGTTCTATAATATATTTATATACTTGGATACCTCCCTTTCAGTACTTCAAACTACAAGAAGAAAGGGCTAGAAACTCGTAGCCGTTATCTTTTACACACATTACAATAATACAGTATATCACAGTACAATTATTACTCTAATAATCACCACTGCACAGCAAATACTAAACATATACTTAGCTTCTATATCTCGATGAATCACAAGGCAGTAGTGGCACAGAACATAGGGTAATATATGCTCTAACCGAAGCGTAGACGACCAAACGCTCCGACCGACGACGGAAAAGTGAAGAGAGTCCAGCTGAGGAATCCTCAATACCCTTTCCATGCCACTATCCCTTCCTACCAACATACTTCCGGTAGAAACTAATTATTATAGATATTTAATATAAAATATCCAACATAACACTTAGACACAATACTATTTACCATGATTTATGGTATAACAATGGTATTTATTATCCACAGCTTATTCATAACAAATAAGTCAACACACTCTGTTGATTATACGTCATAAGACTACTTCCGCTTGTAACGGTTGTACAGCAACTATCAAAATCATAATCAGTACCAGAAACTAATATGTTATTAATAAATATACTAGTTAACATAGTCTTGACATATAGCTGAATCAAGATTAAAAATTCCATCAACATGTATCATTGTTTTTATGCAGTGACATGATGTTGTATTAATCATTATAATTTACAAATCTGACACGTTCGTGAATACTGACCGCGCGAAACGTTTTTTCCCGTTCGGTAACAATGTGAACGAAGGGGTGTGAACGAACGGGAACTACCCGATTTATTCGTTAAATGACGGTATCTTAATAAAACGGAGTAGCTAATTCTAAATAGTACATATGTTAAGATTAAATGGATGTAATATGATAATTGATATGTATATAGAGGTTTTTGTTATAGTTTTATTGTATCATAAAATAGATTTAGTTTTAAATGTATTAGAAATGAGACTCGACACATAGTCGTTAAATGTATTTTGTCACTTTCATATGGCGTGGTTATCAATAAAATGAAATGCAATTTGTATAGTTTTTCATTTTTTAGCTTTATTGTTGACAATAGGCGTGATGACATTTTTTAAATGTTATTAGTCCGTAATTTAAATAATAAAAAAATATTCGATACGTATTTTTTTGTTTGTCAATATCATTGAATTTGACTGAGATATAAGGAATCTAAAATTATGGGGGGAGAAACGCTACGTCACACCTAGGTACAAATCGTACCTAGGTGTGACGTCATTACCTCCTTCTCCGCAACTTTAAGGCGCTGTAACTTACTCGTTTTTCATTAAATTTACAAGAATAAAAATACGTGTCCAATATTTTTCAATAATCTTCATTGTGGACAAAAAAAAAATTTTAGTCAACATCCCTATTATTTACAAAACTATAGAGTAACCAACACTAACAAAAAATAAACACAACAAACTAATATATTGCCATGCTATACCTTAAAATTGAACACAAAGATAATGTCTAGCGTGCAATGGGCGGCCTTATCGCTTTATGCAATCTTTTCCAGGCAGCCGCTCTGAACGAGTATAAATTATAAGGATATGAGTAGGGTCTAGTATTTAAATGTTGCGGTTAAACTCCAAAGTGCAGCTACACCTAAGTCTAACCAACTAAACCTAGGTTTAGCCGCGCTTCGGACTTTAGCCGCGACATAATATTATATATCGTAGATATTATGTGGATAAAATCCGCGGGGCGCAGCTATTTTACAAGCTTTTATTTACTTTCACCTGTCTGTTGTCTGTCTGTTACAGACAGACAGACAACTTGCAAGGTAATTTTGTCCCACTTCCCGATATCCCATTGAGCTGAAATTTTGCATGCATGTATAAATCGGGTGACAATGCAATATTGTTAAGACATGGAGCTGATTTGATGATGGAGCTCGAAGGTGGCTATGGGAACGCTGTAATTAAACGGCGCAACCCCATCGAGTTTGGGCTCATTTGATTCGTCTTGACGAGTATTTTATGATGCTAGATGGTAATAATTATAAAAGATTGTTTTTTAAAAGTTTTTTTTTAAAGTTTCACATGTTAAAATAAAACACATAATATTTGACATAGAATATATTCAGAGCAACATTGACATAGACACTTATCTACTGATATGCATGGCTAATCACAAATACACCTTTAACATTTATTATATTGTATCTTAACAAGTGTGCTATAATAAGTTATATTATAATATTATATCCGTAGAATAGTCACATCTGGGAAATCACTATAAGAGTAGAGAGAGTAATTCAAAAGTATGAATTGCATACATTTTGCCCTAACTTTTAAATTAACTTTTAAATAATATATAATGTGTATTTCAGGGACGGAAAAGTAATAAGAATGTATCTTTTTTAAAGAAGTGTATTTTCAAATAGAACTACGGATTATTCTATGGATAGGTTCTATACTTCGTTCCAAAAACAATGATAATTTTTGCAGGGTTCGAAGGTATCAATGAAAATATATATCATTGAAATATTTACAAAAACTGTTATATCCGATATATATTATGATATATATCTGATATATTTTGATAAATATCCGATATATATATGGAATTTATTAAGATATTGATCCTTTGAACCCTGCAAAAATTATCCTTGTTTTTGAAACGAAGTATAGGTTTCATTCATAACGAAATATAAATACCAGAGAAAATAGTAATGGCACACGAAAGCACACGCTGGACTTATTGCTTCACACACTACCTATGTGTCCTCTACAATAAAATGAAAACAAGAATGAAAATATATATATTATTAATGAAATTCCCCTAATGTTAACAAGTGCCTAAATAAGTAATTAAAAATATTTTGTTTTGTTAATTTTCAAATTGTAAATTCTAATGTTTTCAAAGAGAACGATTACTATTTCATCCAAACTAAAACGATTTTTTTTAAACTCGATATTAATAACAATTTTGAAATCACAATCCATTCATATCATATTTAGTTAATAATAAATAATTAACGTGGGTATGTAACAAAGTCCAAAGTGAGGGCCTATGTTAAGCAGTGGACATCCTACGGCTGAGATGATAATGATATAACAAAAATATGTAATTATTTTTTATTAAGTAGAGGTACACATTTCACAAATATTTTAGTAAGTCCACACAATGACAAATCACCCTCCATACTCCATGATCATCGTGATGATAGTATTGGTTGACAAAAAATAATAATTAGGGTGCTACAACAAACTTTATTAAATTTCAAATTTGTATAGGTACCTAAGTCTTGGGTTTTTCGTAAGTGGCATTTATGCCTTTTTTCAGGCGTGTATAACTTCACTGACCAAATAAGGTAATTTCTACTGGTACTCACAAACGGATAAAACAACAACAAAGACCTCAGACTGACCTACAGAAAACAAAGTGCCCCATAAATACGCCCTTATTTACTACATTCATATCATTAGGTACCTATTACGTTCCATACACGCGTCTATATGTTACTAGAATTTATATTATTTATAATAATAAATTAGAGCTAACATTTAGTTAATATATTAAGATAATAATGTGCGATTTCAATTCAACAGCAGCCATTGTGGCGTACTTAAATTCGCTTAAGTACACTAAAAAGCCGGCGTCAAACAGAACCAGAACGCGCGGGGAAATGGTCGCGATCCGGAACTGATTTTTTTGCGCAACCTAATACTCATAAAGCGAGCACAATCCGGCGACTTATGCGTGTCAGGGTACGTTAAAATTGCACAACAAAACATTACAATATTTTCCATCGCACTTGCCGACAGCTTTCCCGTGCTTCCCGGTCCCGTTCTGTATGACGCCAGTTTAATACTAAGCCCAATATACCTAGTCAGGTCATAAGTATTGTCACACAGTAAAAACTTTTCTTTTAGAATGCTGGCCACAAAAAAGTTTATTGAATTCGAATTTCGAATTGTTCATGAAAATAAAAATGTATACTTTTTAGAATTTTACTCATTTTTAAATATGGAGTGGACGCTTAAAGAAGACCGTGTTGCAGTTATTGCGTTGCATCGTTGCGGTTACGCGCCAATTCAAATTTTTGACATACTGAAAAATTTGAATATAACCAAAAGATTCGTTTATCGTACCATCAAACGATACAATGAAGACTCTAGTGTAGATGACAGGTCAAGAAGTGGTCGCCCTCGGTCTGTTAGGACTCCAGCAGTGATAAAAGCTGTGAAGGCGCGAATTCAAAGAAATCCCAAACGTAAGCAGAAACTGTTGGCCCTTCAGATGGGGTTAAGCAGAACCACGGTGAAAAGGGTGTTAAATGAAGACTTAGGGCTTCGGGCATATCGAAGAAAAACAGGACATCGTTTAAATGCTCGTCTAATGGACCTGAGACTGAAGAGATGCCGCGCTTTGTTGAAGCGGTACGCGAGAAAAAAATATCGAGAAATTCTTTTTTCGGATGAAAAAATTTTTACCGTAGAAGAAAGCTACAACAAACAAAATGATAAGGTGTACGCACACAGTAGTGAAGAAGCGAGCAACCGTATTCCGCGTGTCCAACGAGGTCATTTTCCATCCTCGCTCATGGTATGGTTGGGAGTTTCTTATTGGGGCTTAACAGAGGTACATTTTTGTGAGAAAGGTGTAAAAACGAATGCAGTTGTGTATCAAAATACAGTCCTAACGAACCTTGTGGAACCTGTTTCTCATACCATGTTCAATAACAGGCACTGGGTATTCCAACAAGATTCGGCGCCAGCTCATAGAGCGAAGAGCACACAAGACTGGCTGGCGGCGCGTGAAATCGACTTCATCCGGCACGAAGACTGGCCCTTCTCCAGTCCAGATTTGAGTCCGTTAGATTACAAGATATGGCAACACTTGGAGGAAAAGGCGTGCTCAAAGCCTCATCCCAATTTGGAGTCACTCAAGACATCCTTGATTAAGGCAGCAGCCGATATTGACATGGACCTCGTTCGTGCTGCGATAGACGACTGGCCGCGCAGATTGAAGGCCTGTATTCAAAATCACGGAGGTCATTTTGAATAAACTTTATTGTCATAAGAATCTATGTTTTGTTAAGTTCATTTTGGTATATAAATGGTTACATAATATATAAACTTGTTCCAATAATTTTATATTAAACATGTGACAGAATTTATGACCTGACTAGGTACCTAATGAGTAGTTACATAGCTATTTAATTCCAAGGTATCAAACATCAATTGACTCGCTAGAACATCTATTCCTAGTTCCTAGACACCAAACGAACTATATAATTCCTACTGAACAAGGGTTTTTAAAGAAAATTTGAATTAAATTCGTTGATCACGAAAAAGATACTAATATTTGAAAATTTAAATGATGAATTAGAACAACAATATTCATAATATTACAATAAATCAATGCCGTTGCTTTGAAATATTAAATAAGTGTTATTAAATTATTATTAACATTTTCAATAATTAACGGATTATTTAAATATACGTGTACTCGTATTTTTAATTAGGTACGTACCTATATGTTTGCGATTTTTAATAATAATATTAGGTATTGTTTAGGAATTAATCAGATCATGATATTATACATAATAAGTATCTATAAATTATATCTAATAAATAAATAAATTGTATAATTACCAAAAAATAAAAATTAACATAATGTCTTTGCATAATTCAAACAACATTGTATATTGATTTTATAAATTAATACATTTTATAACACATTTAGGTAACATTCAATAATAGTCATATTATCTAAAGTTTTACATCACCATCCATCATAATCCTAATTATATAATAATATATGCTATATAATAATAAAATCTATACTTACAACTAAGATATGTTTGGTTTCAATTGAACCGTTGACTTATAGATAAGATATGTTTTTGATATTCTTGGTCATGTCGTACATGAAGACTTGACTTCGATATGTATCGTTACATTACAATATATTATTATCATCTAAACACTTATATACTTTACGTATCACTCCAATATTATAAAGGAAAGTTTGTGTGTGAGTGTATGTTTGTTACTTCTTCACGCCTAAACGGGTGGACCGATTGAGCTGAAATTTTGTATAGAGATAGCTTAGAACCTGGAATAACAAATAGGATACAGTAAGGGTAGGCGACAAGTTAGATATAACTATTATTAGACATATTAGATACTAGCTGCTCCCAGCAGTTTTACTCGCTGTACTTTATTTAGCCTATGTGTTATTCCAGGGTCTAAGCTATCTCTATACCAAATTTCAGCTCAATCGGTCCATCCGTTTAGGCGTGAAAGACTAACAAACATTCATTCAGACATCCATACATTCTTACAAACTTTCACGTTTATAATATTAGTAAGATAATTTAAAAGCATAACAATAATATGTGCTAGAAAATACATAATAGAGTGTATATATAGTACGAATAACAGATATTCTTAAAAGCCTTAAAAATTAGGATTGAGACTAGAAATCAGTACCTACTTAATCTAGACACGCGGCAGCGAGTCAAGCCAAGTTCAAGCAAAGGAACTGGCGACCGCGCCGTGTGTTATATTACACGAACCATCCAAAGCGCGTTTTGACGACTTTTTACACCCTCGTTATACAAAAACTATTACACATAGACAAGTAAAATTTGGCACATATACTTAAATATACGAACTATATCTCTGTTCCAAATTCCAATAACACAGCTCAAACGGTTATTTAGATATAAACATCCAGTAATCGGTGAAGTTAATACATACTGAGGGATAGATCAAAAGTAATATCCCAGTTCCAGATGACCTAGAAAGCTGAAATTTGGCATCCCGATAGGCATAGTCATAGTAACAAAGGAAAAAATCAGAAACTAGTAAATTTTAATGATTTAATAATATTTTTAAATTTAATAAAAATTGTTAATTTTAAAGTATGGTAATTAACTTGCAAATTAAATATGATCCACCTTCCGGTTTCCGATTAAGCTGAAATTTGGCATGCATGTATAAATTGGATGACAATGCAATATTATTGTGACATGGAGGTGATCTGACGATGGAGCTGGAAGGTGGCCATAGGGACTCCGTAATTATATGACGCAACCCCATCGAGTTTGGGCTTATTTGATTTGTCTTGACGAGTACTTTGATACTATATAGTAATCAGGGTCTGATGATGGAGCTGGAAGGTGGCCATAGGAACTCCATAATTAAGCGACGCAACCCCATCGAGTTTGAGCTCGTTTGATTCGTCTTGGCGAGTACCTTTGTGCTAGATAGTAATAATAAATGCTTGTTAAAAAAAATTTCATGTTACCTACTATAAGTACAAACTACCTCTATGATTGATAATAATGGTATGGTAATTTTAAGTATATACTTTTGTTATATTGTTTATGAGTCACGATAAGGAGTAAATACCTAATACCTATTCTATTCGACCGTCCCATGGCCGGTGCACCGGAAATAATTAAAATCAAATAAATATAAATTAAGTTCTAGTAAGCCCAAAGGGCTTGATAATTAATCTATATGATAGGGCTTACTATGACTATTTCATTTCTGATATGCGTCTGGTATTGGCTCAGTTATTTATTACATGTGGATTTTAAGAGCTTCACGTGAGAATAATATTATAACGAATGGAGTAGGTATTATACCACCTTTATTTTATTTAACCTTACTCTTATCAGTTTTAGTATACTTACATACAATTAAATGATAGGTATTTCGGACCACGCCAGCGCATTAGGTATACATCATTAAATTATGGATAAGTACCTACCTACTATTAAATTCTGTACAAAAAGTAATGATATCCTATCAAAAACATAAATGTGAAATTAGAGCCAAGTTCAATATTACGATATATGTATTATGTAGGTACCTATGCGTTAGTTGTTTGTTGACTTCAAAGACAAAAGAAGGGAGATCTAAATTGGTGCCAAGTTCAATGGTTAGTCCTGAAATATATTTATAACATAAAATATTCTATTATAACTTAAAATATTATTTCTTCTTATAACTTAAGATAAATATATTATAGCTTGAGATCTGACTTGGCTTGTTCTCATATTGTATTATGCGAAATATTATAATTAACTTGCCTTCTAAAACTGTCTATAAAACTAGCCGCCGTGGAACATAGGGCTCTTTCGTGACTGTTTTTGTATGCAGGTATCTACTTAATAATATGTCGTATATGAGAACAAGCCAAATTAGATCTCAGGCAATAACATATTTATCTTAAGTTATAAGAAGAAATAATATTTTAAGTTATAATAGAATATTTTATGTTATAAATATATTTCAGGACTAACCATTGAACTTGGCACCAATTTAGATCTCCCTTCTTTTGTCTTTGAAGTCAACAAACAACTAATAGTGGGGGACTTTAGTGCAAAACCTGTTTTTTTCTTGCAGAAGCATGAAACTTGGCACATTGATTCCTTATGTCAAAATTAGCTGATTTCGATCGGTAGCCTAATGGAAGGGGCCCTCTGGTAGCGGGGAGGGGGGGTGGAAGGTGCGCTCTACCCGGCTTTGTTTTAAAAATTCTGGAAGACCACGCATAGCTAATATGTCAAGTTTGGTATCAATTTCGGAAAAATCGAGGACGTAGATTTCATTTCTAGTATAAAAAAATGACATTTGTGATGATTTGTTTCACAAAAAAATTAAAAATTAGGATTACGTAACTTAGTTTTTATTGTTCAAATTACTGTAATTTCAAAAATACTAGTTTTTTTAATAAACAAAAAATATGTTATTAAAGTCTATTTTATGTAGATTAAAAAATATAAATTTTATATTACTTTTCTTAATAACAAACCGCATAAAAAAATCTTTTGCTGTCCCGGGCCGCAATTTTCTTTTTACCGCCATGGTAAGGGTTGTTAGTAAAAAACTTACTATTTCATGCAGAAGTTTAAAACTTGCCACAATTACTATTCCTTACGTTAAAATAAGCCTATTAGAATCGGTAGCCGTCGGTAACCAGCCTTCTGACAGCGGGGAGGGGGGGTGAAAGGGGCGCACCACCCACTTCACTTTAAAAAATCTGGAAGACCACGTATAGCTAATACGTCAAGTTTGGTATCGATTTCGAATAAATCAAGGACGTAAATTTCATTTCTGATAATAAAAAACGCATTTTATGGGTTTTTAAACAAATAATAACACAAAAATAGTACTTAGTTTTTTTTATTTAGAGGCACTTTAATTCTAAATTATAGTAATATTTTGTGATAAACATAAATATTTTTTAAAAGTTTATTTCAAGTAGATTTAATTAATAGAACTTATTAATTAATTTTATCAACATTAACTCGTACATTTTTTTAAGAGACTAGAGTCGCTATTTTCTTCTCACCGCTGCGCTGCGTTGTAAACGCCCATCAACTGCAAAATACGACTATGTACATTCATTTAACATGTTATTGATATAAGAACTTGATATTATCGAACATAAAATACAGAAAAATCCTATGGCACATCATAATTTACTCTCCTTGAGACAAACTTTTAAAAAATAGGTGCGATAAAACGCGATCAAATCGCGGAACAGAAACTGCTAAACATTGTTATGAATCAAACTGTTTCAACAAAATTTAATGTAGCAAAATTATAAATACTCCAGGCTTAAAGCTTTTTTATATTAGTTTGTTACATTCCAAGACTGATTCTTCCAAAGATAATATTATTATTATCGCTCATTACATTTTAAAACCGTCTTCATGCAGTTTTGCATCAATCTCAGCAATCCGCCCTTTATTTATATATTAAGTCAGTTTCGTGCATAATATACTGGCCACCAAAACGGTGTTAGATAAATAAGGTGTCCCTTTGTTTGCTTATTGCTTCTAAAACCAAGCAGGAGGCTGGAAAATAGCAAGACTCGTATCCTTCAACTGGCATAAAAGTGCCGGACTCTACCTATATGGTTTTGATATGATGTTTTGCGGTCAATGAAACTGCAGATCAAGCAGTAATTACTACTTGACAATCAATAACTATGTAGGAAACACCTTATCATAAAAAAACACTATTTGGAAAATATACTTCTATTTCCATGATGGGTCTGTATACCAGCATTTGTTATACGCAGTTTGCAAGGAACTTTGTTTGAGAGACGCTAGGCATAACTTCTTGGTTAAGTCTAACCCATCCTCTCTTTTGGTTTAGGAATCAAGAAACAGACCATTCCTTTGTCTGACAACCTTTCAGTTGCCAGAATATTGTGCATGGAACTGATTAAATAAATAAATGCAAGGCTTATCATAATTCGTCATAAAATGTTTTGAGCTATATTATTATTATATTATATATGGAGCATCCGTCTTGGAAAACACCATAACGATATAAATAAGCTGTAGGTAGGTGCCAGTAGTATTTATAATTTTGCCACATTACATTTAATTGAAAAATAGATGCATAACTTTGGTTAGCCGTTTATTATTAAAGAGATACGACTTTCGCGCCTATTTTTTAAAAGTATGTCTCCGGGAGAGTAAATTATGATGTACCATAGGATTTTTCTGTATTTTATGTTTGACAATATCAAGTTCATATATCAATAACATGTTAAATGAATGTACATAGTCGTATTTTACAGTTGATGGGGGTTTACAACGCAGCGCAGCGGTGAGAAGAAAATAGCGACTAAAGTCTCTTAAAAAAAAATTGTACGAGTTAATGTTAATAAAAATAATATAAAAGTTCTATTTTATTTAATGTACTTGAAATAAACTTTTAAAAAATATTTATGTTTATTAAAAATATTATTATAATTTAGAATTAAAGTGCCTCTAAATAAAAATAAACTAAGTATTATTTTTGTGTTTTAATTTAGTTAAAAATCCAGAAAATGCGTTTTTTAATATCAGAAATGAAATCTACGTCCTTGATTTATTCGAAATCGATACCAAACTTGACGTATTAGCTATACGTGATCTTCCAGATTTTTTAAAGTGAAGCTGGGTGGTGCGCCCCTTTCACCCCCCCTCCCCGCTGTCAGAAGGCTGGTTACCGACGGCTACCGATTCTAATAGGCTTATTTTAACATAAGGAATAGTAATTGTAGCAAGTTTTAAACTTCTGCATGAAATAGTAAGTTTTTTACTAACAACCCTTACCATGGCGGTAAAAAGAAAATTGCGGCCCGGGACAGCAAAAGATTTTTTTATGCGGTTTGTTATTAAGAAAAGTAATATAAAATTATATATTTTTTAATCTACATAAACTAGACTTTATTAACATATTTTTTGTTTATTAAAAAAACTAGTACTTTTTAAATTACAGTAATTTGAACAATAAAAACTTAGTTACGTAATTCTAATTTTTAATTTTTTTGTGAAACAAATCATCACAAATGTCATTTTTTTATACTAGAAATGAAATCTACGTCCTCGATTTATCCGAAATTGATATCAAACTTGACCTATTAGCTATGTGTGGTCTCCCAGAATTTTTAAAACGAAGCCGGGTGTAGCACCCCTTACAACCCCCCTCCTCGCTGCCAGAGGGGGTGCTACCGAGGGCTACCGATCGAAATTAGCTTATTTTTATATTAGGAATCAATGTGCTAAGTTTCATGCTTCTGCATGAAAAAAACAGGTTTGACCGATTTTTGTCGCTTAGTGACTCCACTATAACGCATAGGTACCTACATAATACATATATCGTAATATTGAACTTGGCTCTAATTTCACATTTATGTTTTTGATAGGATTTAATTTACAACAACCAGGGCGGCATAGTCATAATTGGCAAAAACCGTATTATAATATTGATAAATAATATTGATTGAATTCATTTTATATAGATAATATAGATATACTATGTCATAGATTGTAAAAAGTATATAACAATTAATAAATATTTTAATTAAACAATCTCAAGAGATATAATAAATGCAAATTAAAGCTATTTGATTTTACAATAAAAATTAATTGACACTTATTTACAAATCTACTAATTATGATATCACCACAGCATTGACATTTTCTTCTCTTAGCTATTATATATCTTAAAATTTGCATTAAAATGTATAATAATGATTATAATATTATCTAATTGCATTCTAAACATTGATATAATTATTATGATCTAACACTTTTATTTTCTTTAAGAAGTGATATAATATGTAATACAATATAACAGTAGATAATATAATAGATAGGATATATAATATTTTAAGGTGTATAGTGTATAAATTAGTGTAAATATATATTAATTTGATATGTTTACATTTCAAAGCTCCAAATAGTTTACACGGGTCGATGTGCAATTTTCATTCATTTATTTGCTTTTAATTTTTTATTCTAGAAGTTTTTGTCCGAAAATACGATTTCGAGATATGAATGTTAATATTATTATAGGATATTTTTGAACTTATTTTTTTAAAATAATAACCAAGGCAGGTGGATATATATGTATTTTGTAATTTACTGTTTTATTAATCATCTTTTTTTTCCTCTGAAATCGTTTCCCAGTGATCGACTCGTGTAAAGCCACTGTTAATACCGATACCTAAGTCATTATACAATTGACTTTAAAATGTGTCTATAAACTACGTAAGCTACGCTTAATTTAAAATAAAGCATTTGAGATCAAAAATTCGCAATTTCGTTCTAAATTCTAAAGGAACGTCTAACATTACCTAGAGAGTCGACTACACAAACAACAATAAATTATTTGAAATTCAACAAATGTATACTAAATCTATAAAATTGGCATAGGAGGACTATGTAGCTGCGCTAAAACCTAAGAAAATCACATTGATAATCTTTAAAATTATGTAAGCGTAAATAATACAGATACCTAAGGCAGATAATACAAATTTTGGTGTTGCTGCAGCTTCATCTTATAGTTTTTTATTCACTATAGCTGGTAATTATAATTTGTGAATTGTGCACCTTTTCGCCACACATAGTCGTTAGACTGATTAATAAGAAGAGATGTAGGTATTATTTTACTAGGTCAGATTGTCCCTTACCTAATCGCAGGTGATAATATTATGTTTAGTGCGGTGCAAGAAAATAGACAAATGTTGCTTACTTTATTAGTTATATAAGTATGTAAAAAAAAAAGCTGCAGCGATACCAATTTTACATTTCATGCACGTTTAACGTGTCGACACGATTTTTAGGTACTTTTTCACAGAATATCTATAATAACTAAGCAAAGTTCTAACTAATTGGCATAAGACTTAGAGAACACGGCAATAGTTCAATAAATAGTAAGTTCTATTTAACTATTATAATAATTACGTGTATTTAATTATTTATATGTAAAACATTTTTATAGTGATATGTTTGGATTACATCAAGTCATTAATTGAATATCTTATTCTAAACATTGATAATTTTCCTTAAATTTATGTTTTGAAATAAATAAATTATTACTACCTTTTGATAAAATTAAGGTGTACAGTGTACATCAGAGAAAGGTGCTTTTTTCACATTTTTTAATTCAAATATTGCTAAATTTGGTACTAATTTCAAAAAGTGCTCAGTTCTCCAACTAGATCCCAGATAATTAGGGGGACTAAACTGCGTGTTATATTTACCTTCAGGAATTTAATACACGAACTGATGTACCATTCTGTGTCAAATGTTTAGGTAATTTTTAAACATTAATTGCAGGTAAATTTACTCCCAAATAATCCAAATTTAGGGATAAAATATTTTTTGCTTAAATAAGGTAAGTATATTTTGTAATAAGAAGTTTTAAGCCTATATTATGTTTATAATACTATTAATCTCATTCGAGTTTTTCCTTAATTATTGATATGCTTGCAGGTCTCCCAATGACTAAAAATCAATGCATATAAATACATGTTATAAACCTATGTTTTTAAGTTAATATGCTTAATATGCTACAGTATGCTATATATACCATCATTTGAGTTTTTTCTTAACTATTGATATGTTAAATCACCTTCACATTGACTAAAAGTAAATTTATGTACAATGTAGGTACATGTAATATAAAGTTATATGCTTAAACAATTATAATGTTTAGATAGGTATAACATATTTTATAATGCCTAAAGGCATGATTTTGAATATTCCAATAAAATTTAATAATTTTTGACTTATCAAATTAACAATTAAATAGGTATATTATTTATTTTTAAATAGGGAATATTTTTTTCCAATAGTTCATAGCCTATTAATATTATACATACTCGTATAAATCGTTTTCTACAATAGTTTAAAGCACAATTAATATTTTTGGACGTCTATAACGTTAATATTTTTTGTAAAAACATCAAAATTAGTGCGTGCGTTATTATATAACATCTAAACAACGAATATTGATATGTGTAGATACTTTTAGTTTTTAGTCAGGGTTGGACTTCACCAAACGCATGTAAAGATTAACCAACGGTTAACGATTGGCTCATGGCTCATTTTAATATTTGAAACAAATGACTTTTTTATTAAAATGCGTCAGATTTTTTAAAATTGCATTGTAAATCTGATCGTGAAGGAAAAGCTCGATAATTTCATTAAATGGTAGTATTTCATGATAATATTTGCTTGAAATAATTCAAGATCAACTTCATGGACTAACATAAAATACAACGCTGACGAAACTTTTTTAAAAAACTAGCTGAAACAATTTTTTCTTAGAATTTGAGAATAATTGCTTTAACCGCTGGTTAATTGCCACCACCCTACCCTTCGACCTTCCTAGCTTGAAACATGAGCTGCATAGAGTTGAGGGCTTCCTCCAAGGACTGGCGGAATGCCTCCGTGTTGGTGACGCTGGAGGAGACGAAGGAGGAGATGCAGAAGATGATGCTCTCTCGCTTGGGGTTGTAGCTGCAACCGTACCCGTCTGGCAACACGGCGCCGTACCCCATGAATGTACCGTCCGTTGTTGTGGCCACCTGAACAATCAAAATGGTAAGAGTTTCATCTTTACTCGTATGATTAATGACAACAGCCGGGTTTGCCGAGGGTAGACTTCCTTTGCGTACCCCAACTGTGCTAGTTATTCTACCGCCTGAACAGTGATGTACAAACATGTGTGTGTGGCTGTGCTTCGGCAGTAGCCAGTCAAATCACTGGGCTAAAGAGTCTTAACATCTTATGACTCTTAAGTAAAAATCGTTGGTGAAGTACCTTCACCTAGAATTTTACATCATTTTGAAATTCTGGGTGGCATTGTACTGATAATTATGGGCAGCGTCATCATCAGGAGCGCTCTTACTCGTCTTCCTACTTCTTTGCATACTTTAAGCTTGGAAAAAATCTAAATTTCATAAAATATACTGTCAAATCTTGTACGAGCAATACTCGCACATCGTTTCCCGCGGGTCAGCATTTTACGCCTCACAACATTTTGATTCACCGGTGCTCACACGGCTACCAACACAGCCGCACTCATCGTGCTAGCTCGGCCAACATACGAGCTGCACTTAACAAACAACATAACCATTTAATTCATCAATCATTAAGTTATAACAATTTACCAAGTAATCAACATCAACAAGTTTCTTTCTTCTCTTCCAACATATCGCCAGTTCCTTCAACAAATCTTTTTTTTTTTTTTTTTTATTCAATTTTTATTTAGGGACTTTTATAATAGTTTACATGTCAGTCCCATTATATAAACATAACTTATACTAAAGCAAAAAAAATACAAAACATGACATACTACAAAAAAAAATTAAAAACAACAGATACACATAACTAGTATAAACCACATAATATTATTTTTTGTGACGACTGACTGCGCCAAACAAGTCCTTTGCCGCTTTAGATGCGGGTTCCGTCAGTAGCCTATGGAATCCCCCGACATCAAGCCTGTTTAGGCCATGAGTCGTCTCAAGGATTTCCCTTTCATGCTGGAATCGGACACATTCCACCAAGAGGTGATGAACATCTTCTACAACCCCGCAAGTTTCACAGTTAGGTGACTCGGATATTTTCATTAAATAGGCAAATTTCTTAAGTGGCATGTGTCCGGTTCTCAATCTATGTGCAGATTTAATATGTGAGCGTGACAAGTTAACATAAGCAAACCAGGGTACATGAGGAGGCTCAGCTTGTATTGTTTTGTACCAAATCCCCTTTTCTACCGATCTTACATTGAAATATTCTTTCCATTCATTATAGCATTTCCTTCTATATTTAGGCAGCATTTCCGCATAGTGAGGTTTAATTATATATTCTTTTCCTTCCGATATTGCTTTCTTAGCTAGTTTATCAGCCTCCTCATTACCCGACAACCCTATATGTGATGGTATCCATTGCAACTTAATTTCTATCCCTTGTAAGCTCAAATGACATAATTGAGATAAAATTTTATATGCCACAGAGACACCCTTGCAGCCAGAGGCACAACTTAAAATATGTTGCAGAGCACTTTTACTGTCACTACAAATGATAACTTTCAACTGAGTAAGGCATTCTGCATATGAAAGTGCTTCTGAAATAGCGATAAGTTCTAATGACATTATTGAAATTTGAGAATTAATTTTGAAACAGTTTGAAGAATGCACATTACAACAAAGAGTGTTTCGTGATTCAGGGTCATAATATGCAGCCCCCCTCCCCTCACCACTTTTTGAACCGTCCGTATATATAAAGTGCCAACCGTGATACTTTTCTCTGAGTTCCTTTATTATATCAAATTTTAATGAACAGGTCTCGTAGGATTTTTTTAAAACGCGTCATATTATCAAGGTCTATCACTATTGCATCAGTATTTATATTAGTAACCCATGTATTTAAAGAGAATATATCGAGAGGAATAGAACAATAAATGTCATCATCTTTGATATCGTCTATAGTCGTACAAAGCAACGGTTTTTTCTTATAAGTCCAATAACTCCAATAGCTTGAACACGTCAACGCCTGTAACTCAGACAAAAGTCTCACAGTTTGATTGTTAGTCCACGATTTTATTTTTAAACAATATTTAAAAGCTAAATACCTCCTTCTAACTTGCAGTGGAGACACACAGAGCTCGCTTTCCATACAATGTATCGGGGTACTTCTTATAAATCCGCCTATTATTCTCAGTGCTTGATTTTGCAACATATCTAGCTTATGTAAATGATTTTTTGCACTGTTATCATATATAAATGAACCATAGTCAAGCCTGCTTCGAATAAGTGCTATATATAACCTACGCAAGTGTAATGGGTGTGTACCCCAACTCGATCCGGTTAAAACCTTTAATAAATTTTAGTACTTTTGTGTTTTGTTAATAGTCTCATAAATATGTTTCTTCCATTTTAAAGAACTGTCAAGCCAAAACCCTAAATATTTATATGATTCTACGCATTCGATCAATGTGTTATCTATTATAAGTTCTACGGTATGATTTCTTTTTCCTCTACTGGAAACGCAAAATTTTGATTTTGAAATGGATAATTCCAGACCAACTTCATTAATCATACTAACAAAAATATTCAAGGCGTGTTGTATATATCGTAGGTACCTTCCGATAAGTCTAGACAGTCATTGTACAAAACGAAGTCGTCCGCGTACTGACATATGTAAACAAAATTGATCTCCTTGCATATTCGAGCCGTCGTTATGTTAAAAAGAAAACATGATAATGGATCACCCTGTGCGAGACCTTTGGATGTATATCTACACAAAGAATGTAAATCACCAGTATCGTTTCTAATACGTAAGCATCTTTTGCTTAAGAAATTCCAAAGATATTGACAAATTAATTTACCTACGCCGATATCATCCAAAGTACTAGTAGTTTTTTCGATCAATATATTATTGTATGCATTTTCCACATCTAAAAAACATGCAATGGTAGGCCTGTTACTTGTAAACCCAATTTGAATTTGTGTAACTATTCGTACTAAACTATCTAAACACGACTGTCCATTGCGAAAACCTGTAGTAAATGGTGATAATATCCTGTTTTTTTCTACAAACCATTCGAGGCGTTTATTAATCATACTGTGCATAATTTTGCATAAACACGAAACGAGTGAAATAGGCCTTTTTTTTTTTTTTTTTTTTGTTAACGCCGGGAAAAAATGCGTTACGCATACCCTTCCATCGGGGGTATGGGAGGGTTATGTGGGACTCCCCGTGCAGGGCAGCTGCACGGGTATACCCACTAAAACAACCCGGCGGCACTCCCGCATCGTCTTTGGGACGGAGGCCTGGGAATCGGCAGAGCCTTGCATCCAGTCCTCCGTCGACGACTGCCCGCCTTCACAAAGGCGGGCCCTACACGCCCCTCTCAACAGGGAGGGGCCCGGGAACGGTCCCGAGTGCTCGGACGTTCCCTCCGACGGTGGAGGTGAATGTGCAATGCGGATGAAGGCGCCCCCGCGCCTGTCATCCGCTATTCACCACCGGGGGGCTGGCGTAGACTCATATAGAGTCGCCTTGCCCTACCTCGATTTGAGTTGCGGGTCGCCTGAGACATCGTGGCGAGAGGGCCGTGCTGTCTCAGTCGCTCCGCAGCCTCCTTCCGCGTCATCACGTTCTCGCAGAAGGAGGCAACAGCTGCCCAAGCCTCCTCGCTTCCCAGCATAGATGAAAGCACACTGGGGAGCGAGAGGTCCGGCCCGACCACTGACGTCAGGCTCCGGCGGGCAACAACCCATTCTGGGCATACCTCAAGGGTGTGCTGGGCCGAGTCCGCTGTCGCACCACAACCGAGACACGACGGGGACTCCCTCACCCCGATCCGATGCAGGAACGTCCCGAAGCTACCGTGCCCGGTCAGGATCTGCACCAGACGGAAGGAGAGGAAGCCGTGCGGCCGCTCGAGCCATCCCTCCAGGACTGGCACGAGAGGCCTCAGTTTAGGTACAGAGTTTTGTAATTCACCATGCTTAGGTATAGGTACTATAACTATATTACGCCACTGATAAGGGATATCGCCGGTGCTAAGAATTCTATTGTATAATTTGAGTAGGCATTTTTTTGCAATATTAGGTAAACGATAAATCATTGAATAAGTGATCCCGTCACCACCCGGAGCTGTGTCTTTTTTTTTAATGCATCTGATCATTTCTTGCCACGAAAACTTCATTTCTAAGACTTCATTAGATGATAAAAATGTAGGTGGACACGGCATTACATAATCGGGTGTTAAATTGCACAATAGCCGGTAACATTCTTCTTCTGAGACGGAATACCCTTTTGACCTATAACCTTTTATCCAACGCAATCTTTTCCACATATCGGAGACTGATGTGGATTCATCAACACTGCTACAGTACTTGTGCCACCCTGCCGATCTAGCTTGCGATATAGCTAACTTAGATTGTTTCGTTTTGCTTTCCAGCTTTTGTAAATTATCCGGCGTTGGGTTTTTTCTAAAAGTACTTAAAGCTAATCTACGCTCTGCAACTACTTTAGATAACAGAGGACTCCAGTACGGTTTCGGCTTAAAATTACGCGTGGGGTCGCTACATATTTTAATCATAGGGATATATTTATCGGCCGCTTCATTAATACAATTAACTAAGATATCGTGCAGTTTCTGCACATCAATTTCAGCAGTCGGGTTGCAATACGGATATGATGTTCTTAATTCAATTAAATTACTGTAGTTTTCCCGTTCTGCTAATTTAAAATTACGTTTTTTAAAAAAATGTGCGTAGTCACGATAGTTTACTTTTAATTTTATAAACATGTGATCACTATTCAAATTTTCATTCATGACAACCCATTCAAAGTTAATAGCTGCATCTGCCGTAACAAACGAGATATCTGGGGATGATTGTTGAAGATTGTTGTTTACTAATTTGATTCTAGTTGATTGTTCACTGTTTAACGATACATAATTGAATTCTATCGCGGAATCGTGAATTTGTCTACCCCTGCAGGGCTATGATGCGCACGTCGACATAATGTCGCGTGAAATTTGATTTAATGTGAATAATACTCTATGTGGCTGTCATAAAGTCGAAAATTACACACCAGTGAGATCATTTTGACATAGGAGTTTTAACGACAAAATCATTTCACTGGTGCGTAAATCTCGACTTTATGACAGCCACATAGAGTATTATTCACATTAAATCAAATTTCACGCGACATTATGTCGACGTGCGCATCATAGCCCCGCTGGTGTCATTTCTGTTAAGACCAGTCAGAGTGGTGTCCATTAAAATCTCCTACGATCAAACCTTTAGATGATATTATTGAAAAAACTTCGTCCAAGTTCGCTTGTGACGTATTTGCTGAAGGCGGACTATATACTAAGCACACTTTTTAGGGTTCCGTACCTCAAAAGGAAAAAACGGAACCCTTATAGGATCACTTTGTTGTCCGTCCGTCTGTCTGTCTGTCTGTCTGTCAAGACCCTTTTTCTCTGAAACGCGTGGAGGTAATAAGCTGAAATTTATAGGAAATACTAAGGTCTATTGCCTATTAGAGCTGTGAAAATTTCAAACTTCTATGCCAACGCAATCAAAAGATATAGTCGAATATGTCGCAAATTTCAGCAAATTTTCGACATTACCAAATAAATCAAAACCTACGGGGCACTTCCCGTGAACTCCGAATCTTGAAATTTGGCACGAAGTAATTCCTTAGAGCACAGATAAAGGAAAAATTGCGAAAACCAAAATTTTTTTTTTGCATCATATGAAAAAAATATTTTGAATAATTTTATACCTACTACCCTTTTTCTCATGAACGCGTAAACGTATTTAATTGAAATTCATATCAAATACTCAAATCTATAATACCTTTAAACTGTAATAAAATCAAACCTCTATCTCAACGCATTCAAAAGAAACAGCAATTTTAGCCCAAATTTTAAACACGTAACTACTCTCAAAAAACCAAAACCTACAGGGTACTTGCCGTGAACGTAGAATCTTGAAATTTGGTAAAAAGCAATTCCTTAGAGCACAGATAAAGGGAAAATTCCGAAAATTGTACATTTTTAGTTACATCATATAAAAAAATATTTTTAATAATTTCATACTTACTACCTTATTTCTCATGAACGCGTGCAGGTATTAAACTGAAATTCATATCAAATACTAAGGCTTATAATACCTTTAAACTGTAATAAAATCAAACCTCTATCTCAACGCATTCAAAAGAAACAGCAATTTTAGCCGAAATTTTAAACACGTAACTACTCTCAAAAAACCAAAACCTACAGGGTACTTGCCGTGAACGTAGAATCTTGAAATTTGGTAAGAAGCAATTCCTTAGAGCACAGATAAAGGGAAAATTCAGAAAATTGTACATTTTTAGTTACATCATATAAAAAAATATTTTTAATAATTTCATACTTACTACCTTATTTCTCATGAACGCGTGCAGGTATTAAACTGAAATTCATATCAAATACTAAGGTCTATAATACCTTTAAACTGTAATAAAATCAAACCTCTATCTCAACACATTCAAAAGAAACAGCAATTTTAGCTGTATTTTTTAACTCGCGACTACTCTCAAGGGAATCAAAACCTACAGGGTACTTGCCGTTAACTCAGAATCTTGAAATTTGGTTAGCAGCAACGTCTTAAATCACAGGCACAGGAAAAATTGCGAAAACTGTAAATTTTTAGTTACTTCATATAAAAAAATATTTTTAATAATTTTGTATTTATTATCCCTTTCCTCAAGAACGCGTACAGGTATTAAATTGAAATTCATACCAAATACTCAGCTTTATAATAACTTTAAGCTGTAAAAAAATCAAACATCTATGTCAACGAAATCAAAAGAAACAGCGATTTTAGCGGCATATTTTCAAACTCGCAAGTACTCGCAAAGGAATCAAAACCTATAGTATATAATATTATACCCACTTTTCCTTAGGGTTCCGTAGAATGTCGTAGGTTTATACGGAACCCTCGGTGCTCGAGTCCTACTCGTACTTGACCGTTTTATTTTATACAGCTGCAGTTTAATAGGTTAGCATAAATAAATTCTATACCTGGGTTTGAAAGTTGCGTGTTCCCTAACTGTACCTTAACCGATGTGTGAGCTATAATGGCCACACCACCGTAACCATCGCTACGATCTTTCCTGTAAATATTGTAACCAATAATACGTACTTGATCCTCCGGCAAAAGCCATGTTTCTGAAATAAAAGCTATATGGATTTTTTCTTGTGCTAATAACAATTCTAATTCTAAAAGTTTAGGTTTTAAGCTCTGCGCGTTCCACTGCACTAGATTCAAAGAATGAATTTTTGGGGACCTATCCATCATCACTTATGAAAGACAGAATTTTGCTAATCATACTGTTCTCTTTCAGATATCTTACTACCCATTGTATACACTGCTCAAAAACGACACTAAAAATGCTCCTTAGTTTTTAGAGACAAGACTCTTACTTGATAAGATTATAACCTGTACTTTTTTAAATAGTCCACTAAAGTTCAAATATTTAGGTTGATCCTTGTCTTGATGAAAGTTTTCTTTTTCTACTTCTTCTGTTTCCATATGTGTCTCGGCGCACTGGGGAATCTCTTCTTGTGTTTGTCGCTTTTCCTTTTGCTTTTTAGTCTTTTTTTTCTGGTTATCTGACTATCTTTTACTTTGTCACCGCAGGTATTCCTTTCCTCTACTTCAGAAGATTCAGTTTCCTCTCTATGCACAACAACACTAGTCAAAAGGGTATCTCTGTATGATATATTAGGCAACAAGGGAGGGACTGTAGGGGCCGATGACATTGGCAACACGCTCTGGCTACTTTCTTTATTAATATCCTGATGTCCAATTCCTGCAGAAGGTGTCTTGTGTTTCTCAAAGTATAAATTCAAAGCTCTTTTATATGTGCAATTTTCAATGGACATCATATTCCTGAGTTCTTTTTCTTTCAAAAATACCGGGCACTCCTTACATAATGACATGTGTTTCCCTTTGCAATTCAAGCATTTAAAATCTTCAGTATCACAGTTGGTGTGTTCTTCTCCACACTTGGCACAAAGTACCTTCTTAGTGGGGCACGAACGGCGTGAATGCCCATATCTCCAGCAACCGGAGCACTGACTCACCGGGAACTTGAATGGCTCCACCTTAAACCGACACCCGTAACCGTAAACATACGGGGGCAAGGTCGAGCCTCTCACACTCAGACGTATGGTCTCGCTATCTATCCATTGGCCTTCCGTATACCTTTTTAATCTTTTTATAGCCACAATTTCGTACTCGCATGTCAAATTGTCAAGCGCTTCTTTTTCATCTATATCTAAATCAACCTGTCTCACCATACCATAGCTCAAATTCACCTCATTCGCAAAATTACATCTAAAGCCCATACTAGTAAATTTTTTAGAAGCTATTAATTTGTCCGCATCAGACCTAGCGCCAAATTGGATCAGTACACGGTATGGACTTTTATAAATGATCTTTAAAATATTTGTTATCTGATCAGCACGAAAGAGTTTCGCCATCCCAAATTGCTTCGGCAAAACCTGTTCCGACGAAACACACACGAAGATCATATTATTGTCATTTTCAGCTTCTATTCCTTGGTTCCTGTTTAAGAATTCACGATTTGCGAGCCTCGCTATGCGCTTCGGTTTTCTTTGAACTGTAGTAAATCCATCATTGTCCCCCTCCTCCTCAACAACTTCGTCACTACTCTCCCTCATCCTCTTCTCAGGCCGCTACACATGGATCGCCAGAATAGGTGAACATGGACGCTCAGGTTCATTCTCCTCGACTACTATATCACTACCGCCTGAGTCACAGAATGGCTCGGCCATAATAGGTTGGCGAAAGCACTTCGTAAACAATAAGCACCGTGCGTAGGTATAGAACGCGTTGCGTAATAACAGGCGACGCGTGCGCTCGCCACGAAGACTTGCGCAGGTCTCTTCAACAAATCTACTGTTTTATCTATTTTTAAAAAAAAAATGTTCTTTTTGTTCCTAGAACAGTTCTTTGTTACTTAGTATCTCACCTGGCTAGTGCTGAGTTTGAACTCCATCATCTGTTTATAAGACGCGTCAGTGAAGACCGGCGGGAGCTCCCCGAGGGTCTCCCGCGCCGCCTCCCGGAGCCCGAGCAGGTGGTTGTCTATGCCGCGGCCCAGGATGTTGGCTTCCATCACCTCTGTCTGCTTGCGAGCTGCTTCTTCGAACAACTCTAGCTTCTTCTGTTCCTGTAGGAGATATATTTCATTTGAGATTTGTTTTAATTTATAGCAGCAGTAAAAATGATCACTGGCCATAATAAATAGGTAACTCGGCCTAACATTGGTTAAAGCAGTTGCAGTCATCATAGTATGTAAAAGCCATTTGACTCGATAAGAAGAATAAATCGTAGAGAAAAGAAAACGCATACGTTTTTAATTCACTGTTTACGTTAAGCGAGTAAGTACATAATATACCTCTACGTAAGAAATATCTATCCTTTTTCTGGCATTTTCACCAAAAAAACAAGACGAAGTTGATCAGACAATTTATTCTCAGGTGTTCCATATACGAGAGATCAACAATCATAATGTACAAAATATAATATAGATCAACCACTAATACCAGGATCCTTCTCATTTCACAGACTCAAGCAAAATTTTTATCCCAAAAGCCACACTAAGTAGTAGCCAGTAAGAAAGACCATATTCACCCCGTATAAATTAAACGAGACCTTCTTCTGGCCGTCGTCGCTGGCCTCGTGGAGCGGCGGGGTCTCGGCGGTACACATGGCTGCAGCCCACGCGTGGGCAGCTGCGTGGGCTGACCTGATGTTGTCCACGCGGCCGTTGCGGAACCGACGGAGGGATGCTGACTCGTACGTGGACACTAGGTAGCCGTACATTCTAGAAGGACGAAGAAGACGTATAACAGCAAAAGTAGAGTTTATACTATTATAAACTCTACTTTTGCTGTTGTTCAGTCTACGGTACCACGCGTCGCAACTCTTTTTTGTGTGTCTTTACCTCTATAGTAGATACAATTTACGATCCAAATTTACGCAGAGCTTCGGACAAAACACTTGCAAACCTCGTTTAAAAACAATCAGTAAAAGCTATATCCAGTGGCAGGAGAGTTATCGAATCAGATAAATTTGTCATCTCATAAATATTGAACTTCACCTTTCTAACTAGTTAGATGTAGACTGCTCTACAAAATTTTGAATGAAACTCATCTTCTGAATTAGGATTTTTCTTATTTACGCGAGATCACAATAGGATAACTACGATCACAGAGGCACAAAGCTAAACAGAGCATCCTTACTTGTAATGAGCATACTGTAGAGCCAGCTGGATGTAGACGTCGGGGCTGGTGCGGCAGGACTTCATGAACTCTCGCCCGTAGCCGCGGTATGTGTACACCTTGTGGTCCAGGTCTGATATAGCGCTGGAAGGAGACAAACTTCTACATCATGTGGAACCTTGGTGGAACCATTGCAAAGACTCCCTGTATCCCTATTTCTCACTATTTCTGTTTGAAATTAGGTAGAGACTTTCTTCCAGTTCATCAAAAATTCAAACTTTCACAGTTACAAACAAAGAAGTTCATTGATAGTCTTTATTGACGATGTGACATGTGACCAAAACTCAAGCTTTATAACCCAAGGTTCACATATAAATATCGATGGTGACGGAATCTTTTCCAAAACTCTTATTTGATATTTTAACAGCCATCGATGTTTCGTGTTCTGAGTCTAAGGCCAGGGTTGTGTCCTGGGGATTGAGGTCATATTATTATGTTTTGTGTTCTGAGGACTGAAGCTTCGGGTCCTAAAGTCTCAGGCCATGTTACGCGTCTTAAAAATTTAAATCTGCCATTCTTTCTGTTCACACATACTTCGCTAGTCCAGCTTACCGATCCAAGTCCCTGGCCGCCTGCTCAATAGTCTTGTGCACATCAGGCGGGATGCTCCACTTCATGGCAGCGGGTGCTGGCAGCAGTGCCGGCGGCGGTGCTGGTCGGTCAGCCACCTCGGCCCGAGCCAGTGCTCGCTCGGCCAGGCGGACCACGGCCACGCCTTCCGCTGCACTGTGCTCGTAGCACATGCCTACTGTGCCATCTTGAGAGATAATCAGCTGGAAATAATAGAATAATTAAGAAATACCGTTCTGGAGACTATGGTCACCTAAAATATATCTTTAAAAATCTATCGTGTTTTGAAATTGGTTGAGTTGCAAGACTACGAGTATATTTTTCTTCTTTGGCGTGGTGTTGGTCACGATTCTCATTCTGTCTTTGCGAATGTGGTCGGAGTTGTACACTTTGTGTACGTTGTGTGTGAATTTCATTGCAACATACATAAATATCTAACCACTTTAAATTGTACGAGAGTTTCAATTTGCATCTAGATCTAGAGTGACTAGTTGTTCCCAAGCATATTTGCATAATTATTAGTGTTCCAGTTGGCTCCTATCTAACTTCACAAGAGTTCGACGTGCCAGCGTCTAGTCACTTCTTGATAAGGGATATCAAACGATATGTATATGTATAGAGATCGTTAACGGACAACGGATATAAAGAAAAGGGAGATTAACCAGCTGGATGAGCACTTACCTGAACAGTTTTATCGAACCATCGGTTGGCAGAGTGGTATCGGGTGCCGGCCCCGTGCATGGCGCGCAGCATGGCGTTGGTATCCTCGTCAGCATCAGCCCTGTCTCCACCCGACTCGTCCAGGCACACGATGCACAGCGCGCGGGAGATCAGCTCTAAGTTGGCGCGGTTGTTCTCGTCTGAGGAACAAGCTTCTTTGAATGTTCTAGTAAGTTAATTTGCTTTTTTGTAATAATTTTTTATTTCATGTCCATTGAATTTTATCAGTTTTACGTTTTAAACCTTACTTTTCATTGTTCATCAAATACCTAAGTACATCATTAGATATTTGTCTAAATTTCCAACTGAACCTGGTTCTCAACTGATACTTAGTTTCTGCCAGATATATTTTGATTTTCCTATAAATTTATGCCATCAAGCTCATCACAAGGGGTTCTAGCAAAAATAGGCTTCAACGAAGCACGATTCTCAGTAAGGTGATGCTGATAATTCTATACATTCGCAGACGATAATATCAAAGTTTCAACTGGGTTTCTTTCTGCTAGATCCTCTAGATTCAGTACCTTATTCAATTGGCCTTAACGTACCTTTGATGAGTGTCTCCCTAGCCCTCGCCCAGTGGTCCCTGTTCATGGAGGTGAGGAGTCCGACCCTGGGCGCTGGCGGTGCTCCGGCTGCGTCCACCATGCAGTGGAGCAGCTGAGCTTGGATCTCCCCGGGGGTGAGCCGCCCGCGGTCCGCTGCCTTCACCGGGATCGGGTAGAACTGAAGGACAACTTCAGGTGTTCAGGCGTACAATAGGGATGTAGACAAGGTAAAAAAATTAAAATATAATTAGTAGCGTTTGTACGGGTATACTTAATCCTATCAAAAACATAAATGTGAAATTAGAGCCAAGTTCAATATTACGATATATATGTATTATGTAGGTACCTATGCGTTAGTTGTTTGTTGACTTCAAAGACAAAAGAAGGGAGATCTAAATTGGTGCCAAGTTCAATGGTTAGTCCTGAAATATATTTATAACATAAAATATTCTATTACAACTTAAAATATTATTTCTTCTTATAACTTAAGATAAATATGTTATTGCCTGAGATCTAATTTGGCTTGTTCTCATATACGACATATTATTAAGTAGATACCTGCATATAAAAACAGTCACGAAAGAGCCCTATGTTCCACGGCGGCTAGTTTTATAGACAGTTTTAGAAGGCAAGTTAATTATAATATTTCGCATAATACAATATGAGAACAAGCCAAGTCAGATCTCAAGCTATAATATATTTATCTTAAGTTATAAGAAGAAATAATATTTTAAGTTGTAATAGAATATTTTATGTTATAAATATATTTCAGGACTAACCATTGAACTTGGCACCAATTTAGATCTCCCTTCTTTTGTCTTTGAAGTCAACAAACAACTAACGCATAGGTACCTACATAATACATATATCGTAATATTGAACTTGGCTCTAATTTCACATTTATGTTTTTGATAGGATATCATTACTTTTTGCACAGAATTTAATAGTAGGTAGGTACTTATCCATAATTTAATGATGTAAAAAAAATCTAATGCGCTGGCGTGGTCCGAAATACCTATCATTTAATTGTATGTAAGTATACTAAAACTGATAAGAGTAAGGTTAAATAAAATAAAGGTGGTATAATACCTACTCCATTCGTTATAATATTATTCTCACGTGAAGCTCTTAAAATCCACATGTAATAAATAACTGAGCCAATACCAGACGCATATCAGAAATGAAATAGTCATAGTAAGCCCTATCATATAGATTAATTATCAAGCCCTTTGGGCTTACTAGAACTTAATTTATATTTATTTGATTTTAATTATTTCCGGTGCACCGGCCATGGGACGGTGGAATAGAATAGGTATTAGGTATTTACTCCTTATCGTGACTCATAAACAATATAACAAAAGTATATAACTTAAAATTACCATACCATTATTATCAATCATAGAGGTAGTTTGTACTTATAGTAGGTAACATGAAATTTTTTTTAACAAGCATTTATTATTACTATCTAGCACAAAGGTACTCGTCAAGACGAATCAAACGAGCTCAAACTCGATGGGGTTGCGTCGCTTAATTATGGAGTTCCTATGGCCACCTTCCAGCTCCATCATCAGACCCTGATTACTATATAGTATCAAAGTACTCGTCAAGACAAATCAAATAAGCCCAAACTCGATGGGGTTGCGTCATATAATTACGGAGTCCCTATGGCCACCTTCCAGCTCCATCGTCAGATCACCTCCATGTCACAATAATATTGCATTGTCATCCAATTTATACATGCATGCCAAATTTCAGCTTAATCGGAAACCGGAAGGTGGATCATATTTAATTTGCAAGTTAATTACCATACTTTAAAATTATCAATTTTTATTAAATTTAAAAATATTATTAAATCATTAAAATTTACTAGTTTCTGATTTTTCCCTTTGTTACTATGACTATGCCTATCGGGATGCCAAATTTCAGCTTTCTAGGTCATCTGGAACTGGGATATTACTTTTGATCTATCCCTCAGTATGTATTAACTTCACCGATTACTGGATGTTTATATCTAAATAACCGTTTGAGCTGTGTTATTGGAATTTGGAACAGAGATATAGTTCGTATATTTAAGTATATGTGCCAAATTTGACTTGTCTATGTGTAATAGTTTTTGTATAACGAGGGTGTAAAAAGTCGTCAAAACGCGCTTTGGATGGTTCGTGTAATATAACACACGGCGCGGTCGCCAGTTCCTTTGCTTGAACTTGGCTTGACTCGCTGCCGCGTGTCTAGATTAGTGTTTTTACTGGTGGTAATAGGTAACTGCCGGCTTCGGCTGTGGCTAGTTACCACCCACTGGACAAAATCGTCTCGCAAAGCGGACATTATGACCGTGTTCCGGCATAATGTACCCCGCCTTCTAGTTTTAGTCTGCTACCATTCCACATCGTCTGCCACATCGTGATCGAAGGCTAACCTATAATGAAACAAAAAATTTAAGTACCTAAGCTATTTTAACGCTTTTAACAATTAGTTCAATCTTTTAAAATATTCGATGTATATTGATCATTGTAAGTAATTAGCAATTAAATTTTAACATAGTTAAAACATTTAATGAATTCGCGTTTCAACTGTAGCCCGAATGTCAAAAGTTTTCATTACTGCCAATCCGCCTCAATCAAATCAGTTAAGTAATTACAAATGGTGTACATACAGCCTGAATTCAATTCAAATTTAGTATACGGACTTTATCAACTTTTAGTTACAGCCAATAAATTTTGTGATAAGTATTTTGTTGCTTTTATATAATGTTTCTGCGGTTTAGTAGTTTGAGCTGTGCGTTGATAGATTAGTCAGTCAATCAGTCACGTTCTATTTTATTATACCTATTTAGATAAAAAGATACAGACACCCCCCTGTACTTGAATATGTTTTTCTTTGCAAATACTATGAAAAAGTCAGCACATATTATACTACGCTAAGAGATAATAGGTAATATCTTCAAAAACCATAACATATTTGTCATTGAAGGCCTAAATTAACAATTTCAAAGGAGTTCAATATATCATCACCCTGTAGACGAGTTCCAAACATGATGTGCCTTAACTTAAGTGATAGACGCAGACGGCCGCAGAGTGGAGCTAAGTTATACCTAAGTAACAAAGTTAAGTGAGTTGCGGCGACATTGAAGGGCACGTCTTAGTTTTGAAGCTGGCGGGGAATGAGATAATGCCTTCAATTTAATTTGGCTCCCTTTGAGCCTTGTTTGTTTGTTTTCTGTCTTAGGGTCCATGAGCGTGTGTATAGTCACTAAGAATATTCATAATGTTTCCAAAAAATATTGTTCTGATGTTATTTTAATGTTGACTAGATTTTTTTCCATCAAGAAGATTCTTGTTAAAAATATTGGACACGTATTTTTTTCTTTGCAAATAGAAAACAAGTGAAATACAACCTCAGATACAACGGACCAATGTTGCCTGGTCTTCACGTCACGGGCTGAACTCTGGTACATGCTCTACCGGTTAGTGACGTCACGTGTGGGGACTTTTCCACAAAGCTTTGTCCAATCCAATTGAGCTTGTCAACATCTCTTTTAACTATTATGAGTATTTGATCATGAGGCGGTCGTCAAGGGAACTTACATAGTTCCTGCAGGCAGCGACGACCAGCTCCTCCCCCTCGTCAGCGTTGCCCCTGATGGGGGGGAGCTCCAGGCGGTCGCGGCCCACCTCCGGCACGCGGCACACGCCCAGCAGCCGGTAGAACTGCTCCATGCACAGAGGCTGGCCCTTCTCCCGGCTCGTCGCGCGCTCTTGTGGGAGCTCGCCTCTGACGAAGAAATTATTAATGATTAACTCAAAATAAGAGCTAAGTCTAGGCAGCGCAGAAAAGATAGAAAGGAGTAGCATCATCTTTCCTCGAAGACCAATACAATACTCAGACAATACCCAGTCTCACTGAATATCTGAGCTAAGTTAATTAGTCCTATAAGTTTAATAAGTGTTTAAAAAAGAATTCCAGCTAACCTATCCAACATTTCCTTATAATCCAGCAGGTCGTCAATGAAGAGTGCTCCCAGGTCGGCCACCTCCTCCATCTTGGCGAAGTGTCTCCGAGGGAACACCATGCCAGGGTTCGAGTTGATCGGGAGAGGCAGACGCACTTTCAGGTACATGTCGTCGAGCCACCAGTCTGTCACCTGTGCAATTATAAGGTACTCCTGAGATATAGAAAACATGGAACTTAGTGACAAATAAAAAGAAATTCTTACCACTGCACACTGATTCCTAACAAGAAATTTTAATATTCAATTCAATTAAATATTATGAATACTACTTCTTAAAATTAACTGACAGTTAATTTTAATAAGTAGTATCCATCCACTTTAAACGTTACGATGTTTAGGATCTTAACTAGAGGTCAAAACTTTATCTGGATAGAGTAATAAGAAATAATACTATTTTCATTAAGTCATTAACAATTTTAATTCTACAAATCTTAAAAATAAGTTTTGTAAGGCACAGTGGGGCTTAAAAAGAAAATAGTTCTTCTTGCTCTGTTAGCAGATGGCAGAGTTGTCGGGCCTGGTTCGGGAAGCGGGGAAATTGATTCTGGTCGCTGGCCTTGGAGATTCCTTCTCTTGTAGAAGAAAATTGGTGGTTCCAAATAATAATCATCTCTAAAATATTCTACAGGTTTCTCGATGGAGTAGTCGGTCTTCTTCACCGCCTCAGTCGGCCTCACGTAATCATTGATATAGGTTCTGATAGAGTCAACTCTATCTCTAAGCATCTTAGGTTTCATCTCCATTGGAAGGTAAGACGGTTTTCTAATGATCAGTTCCTTAGATTCCAAGTTTGGAAACATAGGATTATTTAATGCATCCTGAATCAAACTCACTTTCTTTTTCCACAGGGGACCGTTGGGTTTGTGGTGGATTTTAAAGTCCTCCCTGTAAAAATCTTCGTCTTTTAGATTCTCGATAAAGGGTTGCGATTTGAAAAACCTCAAACTCATGTCAGGGTTAGTTTTTATTTCGTAATCTTTAAACTTTGGTCTAAGAATGATTTCTCTTTGTAAAGATTGCACGGGTTTACGCAGTCTGGTCGGTCGAATTGGTGTCCATGATTGTTTCAGAAAATCTGTTCTGGTGCTTTTGGGTGTGGCAGATGATAGTATTTCAGAAGTTAAGATACTTTTACCTAGTTTATAAGGTTTATACGATGGTTTTTGAGAATATAAGTCGCTTTTAACAGATTTATGTGATTCTTTATTCTGTTTTGGGTTATTAAAATAATTATAACCATATTCATGAGGTTCAAGTTTTTCGATATTTACATAATTTCCGCCTCTATTCTGTCTTAAATTCTGATTTTGTTGATAACTTTTGTTTTTAGATAAATAAGGTCTGTGAATTGATGTCTGGGGATGAATATAGGTTCTGACCGATGTCTTTTCGATTGGATTTTGACTTTTAAAATATAAATCACTTTTATCAGATATTTTTATTTGCGAAAAAATATTATCTGTTTTGTCAGGCATTTGCGTTTTGTGGAACTTTATTCTTTTCGTGACCTTTCGTTGCCTCTGCAGTGGTAAAGTTTTTAATGGATACATATTAGTTTTAGCGAAGGGATCTAAAAGAACCGGTTCGTTTTTCAAATTCTTTGCCAATACCGTTGACCTAGACTTGTATCCACTATTATTTTCAAGGCTTGGCATAAAATAATTAACTGTAGTTGTGTTTGATTTTATATTAAGTTCTTTTAATTGTTTCAATGTCTTTGTATATAAAGGTCTAAAATGTGTTGGAGATAATTTATACGTATGAAATAGACTTGGGTTTTCAGAATTTAACTTGTCTTGTGAAAGAAAACTGCCTTGAGTATATGGCAAATGTCTACCATATTTCACTTCTTTGATTTTGTTGAATGGACGTAAAGTTGTATCTGTTTTAGTAGTTATTTTATGAATTTCTGGAATAAAATGACTTTTTGCTCTGTTTTTAAATAAACTAAATCGCTCACCTTCTAATAAGTACTCTCTGTGTTTTTTATTAGACGTGTTATGATTTATTTTTAGCATTGGCTTCTTTTTTACTTCGTTCGCTAGAGTGTTTGTTTTTTGTTCGGATTTTCTTTCGTGATTCTTTTGCAAATCATTTAATATTAATTTGTTATTTTTAGTACTAGTTTCTACTTCTATATTAATAGGTTTTATAATATGTGTGTCACTCATATTTGCTGTTACGCTATCTTCCTGTAATTTTGGTATAGTTGAATTACGTGGCTGACTTAACAAATTCGCTATACCTCTATAATTTACATTTTCTGTAGTAGAGGTAAAGTTTTTATATGCTTCTATAATGTTTTTATCTCTGGAATCATCATATTGCGAAGGAAAAGTAAAAAGTTGACTTCCATTTTCCGTGAAATGATTATAATTTTCATACACAGTTGATGGAAATGTAATAGGACCACTGACTTTTTGTTCACTTTTAGAAACATCTTTTTTATTATCTCCATTAAAAAATAGCATTGAATCCATTTCATTTACATTATGATTTGTGGTAGTGGTAGTAATTTCACCTATTTTTGGCGTAATTCCTTCAATATTTTTTTCTGGATTATGTGTAGAGCTAACTTCTTTTTCTGTTTTAGCTTCTGATTTCGTTACATTAATTTTATTTGCATTATCGCTAACTTTTGTCATCATTTCAAATGGGAGTTTATTGCTAACAACGACCTCTATATTGTTATTTTTTGAACCTGCTATTGTAACTGTTGATGGCCTTGTTTCATTACTATGAGTGTAAATTTCTTGCACAACTGCTGTAGTTTCTTTTTCACCACTGAAAGTTTTTTCGGATTTGTGATACGTACCATTCGTTTTTTGAAGAACGTCACTTGAGTTCTTATTATATTTATTTAATAAGTACAGAATCTGTCCTTCCTTACTAAATTTTCCAAAAATGTGAGACGAATTAGATTTTGAGTCTATTTTAGATGGTTTTAATGTAGTGCTGCTGCTGTAAGCGCTTAATTCTTTCAATTTGTCGAATTTTTGATTTCTTGCAAGTTTTGGTTTATCGTCAGGCTCTGGGAGAGTTGACGCGGTAGATATTATATAATTATTTATAGGCGTCGTTACAGTATTATTTGTACTATCCCTAGTATTTATTTTTATAATATTAATTTTAACAGATTTAGGCGTAATATCTCTCGTCATTTCATCTTTTGGTGATGCTTTGAAAACATTCAAAGCACTATTTGTATCATGGTGCGTATTTCTTGTAGTTTCTATTGCAACTTCATTACTATTTAAAACTTTTGTATATATTTTTGACTGGTCAGCGTCTTTTATTTCTTTTGACTGCCGTTGTACAGTTTTCATTACATTTTCTGACAAACTTGACTCTGTGGCATTGCTATTATTTAATTGAATAAGATTACTAATTACAAGTCCTGGTTTCACTCCAAGCATAATTACATTTTTGGATAAGTTAGGTTTTGTCGTTATTTTTTGACCTTTTATTGAGGAAATTTTCAAGTCTTTGTCATCATATGAGTCAAAATCTTTCTCGATGAGTTGGTTTTTAGCGACAGCTGTTGTATTGCGATTTTCTGTACTGTCACTTTGTTTTGTGATGGATTTTTTTGTCATATCTAAATTATTATTAACAACATTGAGAGGCATCTTTGATTCCAGTTTTTCAGATACATTTTGATCATTATTCGTTCTTGGTATATTGATTATTATATTTTCTTCTTTATAATGTTTTCCAGTATAACGGCTTGACACGTCTGTTGCTTCATTAATATTATTCTTTTCAAGTCCGGGTATCTCTGTGTGAGCTTTTTCAGAAAGATTTCCAGAAGTTTTTGTCTTTAAGCTTATCGTTGAAGTCTTTTGAATGGAAGCAAAAGTAGAACTTGATCCAATAGCTTTAGGATCTTCATTTTTGGAATAAGGCCCAATATTTTTCTTTAAATTTATTTTCTTGGCTGTTTCTGTTATTGTAACACTTGCACTAGTCATTTCAGAATTATTGACTGTTATATTTTTTCGAATTTTAACACCAGAGCTTACATTTTCATTGGCAAAATTCTCAGTTTTGGCCTCAGGTCTCTTCATAAGATGCTTTGGCCGCATTTTACCTTTTCTTTTGGCGTCTTTTGGTGCCATAGTAGGTGTACTTTTATTGTTTGAACCTGATCTGATTAGATTATTAATTGATTTTGGTTTCAAGATTGTCTTAGATATTGAGTTTTCAGTTTGTCCTTTTTTGTTTTTTGTCTTCGTATTTTTCGGTATAGGTGAAACATAAATTCTCTTGCTGTTCTGTTTAGTATTTTTAATCGGTAACATTATTGTGTTAGCAATATTATTTTTAACTTTAACCATTTTTTGTATACCAGTGTGAGATTTCGTAAAAACCATTTTTGGCGTTACCCTTGTCATCTTGCGCATTGAATCAATAGATGATATGTTTTGTTTGACCGTCGGTTTAAAATTAGATATAATAGTTTTAGTAATATTCATTGTTTCTTTACTAATGGAATAACCATAATTTTCAAAATTGCTCGTCAAATTTGTTGATTTGGCAGTTTTCATTTCAAACCACTTTCCTGGTTCAGTTGCATAATTTATAGAATTTGTAGTTTTCATACTAGATAGATATGAAGGTGTCTTTATGATGATATCTGACTTTTTTTCTGTTTGAATTATAGGAATAATATTATCTGCTGTTTTTGTCATGTAATTATTTGAACTGTTCTTAGTTTTTTGTGTAGAACTTATCAAATTCGCTGTTTGTTCTATGAAACTAGTAGTTGCTAATGTTTGTTTGTAATGTATACTTGGTTTCGCTGTTTTAGTAAGTGCAATTACGTGAATTGTAGGATTATCTGTAGTTACTACATCAAGACTTGTAGTATTATCTGCAGTTGTTGTTATGTGACTTGTAGGATCATCTGCAGTTGTTGTGATGTGACTTGTAGGATCATCTGCAGTTGTTGTTATGTGACTTGTAGGATCATCTGCAGTTAAAGTTATGTGACTTGTAGGATTATCTGCAGTTGTTGTTATGTCACTTGTAGGATTATCTGCAGTTGTTGTTATGTGACTTGTAGGAATATCTGAAATTGTTGTTATGTGACTTGCAATATTATTTGCAGTTGTTGTAATGTGACTTGTAGGGTTATCTGCAGTTGTTGTTATGTGACTTTTAGAATTATTATTTGTAGTTATTGTTACATGTCTTGTCGGATTTGCTATGATTGGCTTTCCGATATTAAAATGTTTTGTTGTGATTGTCTGTACGTAACTTGTAGGATTTCTGGTTTTTACTGTTACATGACTCATAGTCTTACGAATGTTTGGTTTTTCGTTATTCGTAGGATTGCCTTTGGTTATTATCACATGGTTGATAAAATAGTCTACCATTGCTGTTCGATAGCTTGTAATATTATCGAAAATTGCCGTTCTCTGACTCGTGAGGTGTTCGAGTTTTTGTGTTACCGTTTTTGTAGTTGTAAATTTATCATGTCGTTCTGTTTTATATCTCATAGGAATAACTTCAGGTGTGTATCTTAAGTGACTTCTAAAATGTTTAGTGGTTGCTGTTTTGTTACTCCTAAGATTTGCTATGGTTGCTTGCACGTCATAAATAGGATTAGATATTGTAGCTCTCAAGTCCTCCGTAGTATTTACTATTGTAGTTCGCATGTGATCCGTTGGATTTGTTATTGTTGCTCGCATGTGATCCGTTGGATTTGCTATTGTAGCTCTCACGTCGTCCGTGGTATTTACTATTGTAGTTCGCATGTGATCCGTTGGATTGGTTATTGTGGTGCGCATGTGATCTGTAGGATGTGCTATTGTAGCTCTCACATCCTCCGTAGTATTTACTATTGTGGTTTGCATGTAATCCGTTGGATTGGTTATTGTAGTTCGCATGTGATCTGTAGGATGTGCTATTGTAGCTCTCACGTCCTCCGTTGTATTTACTATTGTGGTTTGCATGTAATCCGTTGGATTGGTTATTGTAGTTCGCATGTGATCTGTAGGATGTGCTATTGTAGCTCTTACGTCCTCCGTAGTATTTACTATTGTTGTTCGCATGTAATCCGTTGGATTGCTTATTGTAGTTCGCATGTGATCTGTAGGATGTGCTATTGTAGCTCTCACGTCCTCCGTAGTATTAACTATTGTTGTTCGCATGTAATCCGTTGGATTGCTTATTGTAGTTCGCATGTGATCTGTAGGATGTGCTATTGTAGCTCTCACGTCCTTCGTAGTATTAACTATTGTTGTTCGCATGTAATCCGTTGGATTGGTCATTGTGGTTCGCATGTGATCTGTAGGATTTGCTGTTGTTGTTCTCACATGATTCATATGATTTATTTCGTAATTTATTGGATTTGATGTGGCTTTGCGACTATTTACTGTAGCAGTTTTAGATTGACTTGTAACTATTGTTTCGTGATTGGTTAAATTGTCTGTTGTTGTCATTATACTCATAGTACGGTTACCTTTGACTTTTGAAACAAACTCGGCTGAATTTGTTATTTCTGTAACTAGACTTGCATTACTCGATGTTAATGGAGTTATGTTCTGTTTTGCGATTATTGGCATTAACTGGCTAATATTATCTAATGCAGTATAGCTTGAAGAAACTGGTGTCGTTGTGGTGTTGTGGTTTCTACGAATCATATTATAATAATTATGAATTATACTTTTTGTGTACTTTGGCTTATGCTTTTTGTGTTTTCGGAATTCCTTCGTTTTATTTAATAAAGAGATGGGTATTAATTCTGTCACGTGGCTTGGTACAGTACTAGTTAGTGATCCTGTCATGTGGCTTGGTACAGTACTAGTTAGTGATTCTGTCACGTGGCTTGGTACAGTACTACTTAAGGATTCTGTCATGTGACTTGTTACAGCACTGATTAGTGATTCTGTCATGTGGCTTGGTACAGCACTAGTTAGTGATTCTGTCACGTGGCTTGGTACAGTACTAGTTAGTGATTCTGTCATGTGGCTTGGTACAGCACTAGTTAGTGATTCTGTCACGTGGCTTGGTACAGTACTAGTTAGTGGTTCTGTCATGTGGCTTGGTACAGCACTAGTTAGTGATTCTGTCATGTGGCTTGGTACAGCACTAGTTAGTGATTCTGTCACGTGGCTTGGTACAGTACTAGTTAGTGATTCTGTCACGTGGCTTGGTACAGCACTAGTTAGTGATTCTGTCACGTGGTTTGGTACAGCACTAGTTAGTGATTCTGTCATGTGGCTTGGTACAGCACTAGTTAGTGATTCTGTCACGTGGCTTGGTACAGTACTAGTTAGTGATTCTGTCATGTGGCTTAGTACAGCACTAGTTAGTGATTCTGTCACGTGGCTTGGTACAGTACTAGTTAGTGATTCTGTCATGTGGCTTGGTACAGCACTAGTTAGTGATTCTGACGTGTGGCTTGGTACAGTACTAGTTAGTGATTCTGTCACGTGGTTTGGTACAGAACTAGTTAGTGATCCTGTCATGTGGCGTGGTCCAGTACTAGTTAGTGGTTCTGTCATGTGGCTTGGTACAGTACTAGTTAGTGATTCTGTCATGTGGCTTGGTACAGTACTAGTTAGTGGTTCTGTCATGTGGCTTGGTACAGTACTAGTTAGCGATCCTGTCATGTGGCTAGGTACAGTACTAGTTAGTGATCCTGTCATGTGGCTTGGTACAGTACTAGTTAGTGATTCTGACGTGTGGCTTGGCACAGTACTAGCTAGTGATTCTGTCATGTGGCTTGGTACAGTAATAATTAGTGATCTTGTCACGTGGCTTGGTACAGCACTAGTTAGTGATCCTGTCACGTGGTTTGGTACAGTACTAGTTAGTGATCCTGTCATGTGGCTTGGTACAGTACTAGTTAGTGATTCTGACGTGTGGCTTGGCACAGTACTAGTTAGTGATTCTGTCATGTGGCTTGGTACAATACTAGTTAGTGATTCTGTCATGTGGCTTGGTACAGTACTAGTTAGTAATCCTGTTATGTGGCTTGGTACAGTACTAGTTAGTGATCCTGTCATGTGGCTTGGTACAGTACTAGTTAGTGATTCTGTCATGTGGCTTGGTACAGTACTAGTTAGTGATTCTGTCATGTGGCTTGGTACAGCACTAGTTAGTGATCCTGTCACGTGGCTTAGTACAGTACTAGATAGTGATCCTGTCATGTGGCTTGGTACAGTACTAGTTAGTGATTCTGACGTGTGGCTTGGCACAGTACTAGTTAGTGATTCTGTCATGTGGCTTGGTACAGTACTAGTTAGTGATTCTGTCATGTGGCTTGGTACAGTACTAGTTAGTAATCCTGTCATGTGGCTTGGTACAGTACTAGTTAGTGATCCTGTCATGTGGCTTGGTACAGTACTAGTTAGTGATTCTGACGTGTGGCTTGGCACAGTACTAGTTAGTGATTCTGTCATGTGGCTTGGTACAGTACTAGTTAGTGATTCTGCCATGTGGCTTGGTACAGTACTAGTTAGTAATCCTGTAATGTGGCTTGATACAGTACTAGTTAGTGATTCTGTCATGTGGCTTGGTACAGTACTAGTTAGTGATTCTGTCATGTGGCTTGGTACAGGACCAGTTAGTGATTCAGTCATGTGGCTTGGTACAGTACTAGTTAGTGATCCTTTCGTATGTCTAGGTATAGCGCTGTGAAGTGATTCTGTTATATCACTTGGTATAGCAGTAAGCAAAGATTTAACGAAGTGGGTTGGTGTAGTTTTAATTATTGACGATTCTGTTATGCCACTTGAGCGTAATGTAGGGAGTAATTCCGCTGTTTTAGTATTGATTGGTAAGGATTCTGTACCGTGACCATGTGTGGAAGACATAAGTGGCAGGTCTGGAATTAGTTTGACTTTGAAATCAGTATTTGTGTTATCTTTTATATATTTTGGTAAAAGTGTATCAGCGCTTGTTGTCACAATATTAAAACCTTCATTTTTGTTAACACTTGGTTTGAGATTGGTCGTAACTGTTTCTAACGTAGGAATTCTTTTTAAACTCATTGGTTTCAAGTGCAAAATTTGTTCGATAGTTTGTTTGACTTGCGGTGCGGAATAGTGATTCCATGTCAATTTTTTACCATTTTTATATGGCGGAGAATGTGAATTTATATCTTTAGAACTGGGAACTAATGTAATAGGCCAATGTGTAGGCTTTTTGATATTTGTTTTTACACTTGCAAGCTTTTCAAATCCATTATTTATTGATTTTAAGCCCGTATGTGCTTTACTTCTAATAATATGTTTTACATTTTCAGTCATTTTGACGTTAAAATGGTTAAAAATTCTAAATCGTTTATTTTTAACAGTAGAACTTCCGATCATATAAATAGATTTTTGATTATCAAGCGATTTTGGTTTTACTTTTGCTGTAAATTCAAGCTCTTTTGACGTGGGAGTTATTATATTAGGCGAACTGTTTGTATGCCCCTTAGGTGTTATTGTATCATAACTTTGTGTTCGAGTGGTAGAAATTTTGGTTACAGATTTAGTAGAACGAATTTTGGGAATTTCAGTTAAAATATTAGTTGTTGAAATGTTCGGAGATTTAATTGTAATATTCGGATATTCAATTGCAATATTATTTGTTATATTCGGAGATTCAGTTATTATATTAGTTGTTGCAATATTCGGAGATTCCATTACAGAATTAGTTGTTTCAATGTTCGGAGAATCAGTTGTGATATTAATTGTTGTAATATTCTTAGATTCAGTTGCGATATTTGTTTTCGCTATGTTCGGAGATTTAGTCGCAATATTAGTTGTTATAAAGTTCAGAGATTCAGTTGCCACATAAGTTGTTGCAATGTTCGGATACTCAGTTGCGATATTAGCCGTAATATCCGGAGTTTCAGTTGCAATATTAGTTGTCGCTATGTTCGCAGTTTTATTTGCAATATCAGTTGTTGCAACAATCGGAGATTCAATTACAGTATTAGTTGTTGAAATGTTCGGAGATTCAGTTGCAATATTAGTTGTAATATTTGGAGATTCAATTGCAATATTAGTTGTAATATTCGCAGAATCGGTTGCTTTATTCCAAGATTCAATTAAAATATTAGTTGTTGAAATGTTCGGAGATACAGTTGCAATATTAGTTGTAATATTCGAAGATTCAGTTGCAATATTATTTGTTATATTCAGAGATTCAGTTATTATATTATTTGTTGCAATATTCGGAGATTCCAATACAGTATTAGTTGTTTCAATGTTCGGAGAATCAGTTGTGATATTAATTGTTGTAATATTCTTAGATTCAGTTGTGATATTTGTTTTCGCTATGTTCGGAGATTTAGTCACAATATTAGTTGGTATTAAGTTCAGAGATTCAGTTGCGATATTAGTTATTGCAATGTTCGGATATTCAGTTGTGATTTTAGCCATAATATCCGGAGTTTCAGTTGCATTATTAATTGTGGCAATATTCGGAGATTCAGTTGCAATATTAGTTGTCGCTATGTTCGCAGTTTTATTTGCAATATTAGTTGTTGCAATAATCGGAGATTCGATTACAGTATTAGTTGTTCGAATATTCGGAGCTTCAGTTACAATATTAGTTGTAATATTCAACGATTTAGTTGTAATCTTATTTGTTGAAATGTTCGGAGATTCGGTTGCAATATTAGTTGTTGCAATATTAGGAGATTCGGTTGCAATATTAGTTGTTGCAATATTAGGAGATTCGGTTGCAATATTAGTTGTTGCAATATTAGGAGATTCGGTTGCAATATTAGTTGTTGCAATGTTAGGAGATTCTGTTGCAATATTAGTTGTTGTAATGTTCGGAGATTTGGTTGCAATATTAGTTGATGCAATGTCAGGAGATTTGGTTGCATGATTAGTTATTTCAATGTTCGGTGGTTCAGTTGCAATATTAGTTGTTGTAATGTTCGGAGATCCGGTTGCAATATTAGTTGTTGCAATGTTAAGAGATTCGGGTGCATGATTAGTTGTTAGATTTTTCGGGGATTCAGTTGCAATATTAGTTGTTGCAATATTTGGAAATTTAATTGAAATATTAGTTGTTGTAATGTTCGGATATTTAGTTGCAATATAAGTTATTGTAATTTTTGGAGATTCAGTTGTGTTATTAGTTGTTGTAATATTCTTAGAATCAGTTGCAGTATTAGTTGTTACAATGTTCAGAGATTCAGTTGCAATATTAGTTGTTGATATGTTCGGCGATTCAGTTCCAATATTATTTATTGTAATATTCGGAGATTCAGTTTTAATAATAGTTGTTGCAATGTTCGAAGATTTAGTTGCAATATCAGTTGATATATTCGCTGATTCAGTTGCAATATTACTTGTTGTAATATTTGGAGATTCAGTTGCGATATTAGTTGTTATGTTTGAAAATTCAGTTGCAAAATCAGTTGTTGTGTTATACTTAGGCGTTTTAGTTGTAATATTCGTGGTTATACTCTCAGGCGAGTGAGTTGTATTATTTGGAATTTCAATCGTGATATTTGTTGTTATAGTCTGAGGTATTTCAGTTGTAATATAAATTATTGTTGGTGTAATGTTTGGAGATTCAGTTGCGGTATTAGTTAACATATTTTTAAGCGTTTCTGTTACAATATTAGTTGGTGTCGTGTTCGGAGATTTAGTTGTGATGTAAGTTGTTATAGTATTAGGCGATTCAGCTGCGATATTAGTTATAGTATTCGAAGATTTAATTGCGGTATTAGTTGTTATACTCTCAGGCGTATCAGTTACAAAATGTTTTGAAATGGCAGGTATAGTACTATCCACTATTGATAGCCTAGCAGCCGTAGTACTGTAATTGTGTAATTTAGAATAAGGAATTAGTGTTGTTATTTTTTTAAATAGCTTCGAACTCTTGACTATTTTACTTAATTCTTGAAATTTACGTTTCGTTTTAAAATTTTCAATAGTTTTTGCATCATTTAAGTTTCCATTAATTTCATCCTCCATGATTTCATTCCAGCTTAATTTCTTCTCAACTCGTTTTTTATTAATTGCATTTTTGGTTTTATCATGGGGTACTACATAGGCATAAAAATGTTTTGGTTTTTTTGTTATATTTTTGTTTCTTTTATTTATGATTATGTTTCTTTTCAAAGTATGGTTAGAATCAAATTCAAGCCAATCACTGTTAAACTGATTTGATTCTAATGATAACAGTTCGTTATTGATTTCTTTCATTTGACTGTTTGATGTTAAATCTTGTAGTATTACATCTGATAATACTGATAGATGTTCATTTTGTAAAACTTTTTGATTAATCTCTTGAATCATTTGTGATTTCTTTGAGACTTTTGCGAGATTATTTGGAATAAACTGTTGTATTTGGCTTATCTTTTCATTCACACTCGGTCTGTGTCTAATAGGTTTATTAATAAAAGATACGTTGAGATTTTTTTTCGGTGTTTGTACATTATTTTCATCCTCTGCAGATGTTCCAATGCATTCAGTATTATTTTCGTTTCCTTTCATTTTAGCATCATAGAGTTTCACCAGAAGTTTGATTTTCGATACTGTTTGCTTATAATTTTCAATGCTTTTGTTGTCATCATTATTCCACAATTTTATTGGTTTGGGAAATAAGTTAACAGTGCCACGATCTTCACTGTTGTTATTACAGCACATGTGTAAAAATTCTTCATTTTGATAAGCTGTAATGTTAGCATATAATTTGTAAGCATTCTTTTTTCTAAAAAATTTCATCGTATTGATATGATCCTGCTCTTTTTCTCTGAAGTATGTGAAGAGTGAGTATAGATTACACGTTGAAATGTTTACCATTTTAGGGATGATATCCAGTTTGTTGTCATACACAGTATTGTAAATATCAATGTCCACTCGATTGCCTTTTTCGTTAAGCGCTTCAACGACATCTTGGTATTTAAGATCATATTTTTTATTTTCTGTATTCTTTTTGGATGAAAAAGTAATTATAACAATAAATGATTGTAGCTCATTATCGTTAGCTGGAGTCTTAGCTTTTCTATACAAGTTGCTTCGCTTGAGTGTGTAGTTGTGTTGGTTTCTAGTTTCAATTAGTGTTTTGTACAAAATCTTGTTTATATTAGCTGGATGATGCACATTCTCCTCTGGAGGTTCTTCTTGTATATCATTAAGGTTATTTCTAATATTATTAACACAACTCACGTTAAGATTAGGGTCTTCAAGACGACTTTTGTCCAGTTTGTCGACGAGTTCGTTGCGTAGATTAAAGCACGTGTTGTTGTAAATTTTCTTGTAGATGTCGAGAACTTTGTCGTCATCCGAGATGGGAAGAGAGTTGGAGTCGTGGAACTGTGATTGTTCTTTGGCTCGTAGTGTGCTCTGCATGCAGAGGCATATGCTCTTGAGGAGTTGGAGTGTGACGTCGAAGAGATGGTCGTCAGTGGTGGCTACATCGACCGCTTGCAGTATCTTCATGAGCACAGGGCTCTCGGTGGGAGTCCACACTTCACAGTCCACCAGGCCAAGGATCACAAGCACCAGGATGTGGTACTTGGTGCGCATGTTAGGTGGGAAGGTATATCATGGTGTTGATCTTAACTCGCCGGATTAGGAACAGTAAATGGTGAAAACAATGGTGTTGACGTAACGACGGTGTTTTGGTTTTGACGATAAGGGCCGAGTAGTGCGTAGCAAATGATCCTGTTCCAATGATATTACAGTGTAATGTTTTAATTAATTAAAGCCTATTTATAAATTCCCTAAAAGTAGCCAAGAACTTTATCAAAACAATATATCAATTTTGAAAAATAAATTAATCTGAGTCACTACTATTTTAACATGGTTAGCAACTCAGTACCTTAACCTTAGTGGAACTCCCAATTTTGAGAATCTGTCTATGTATCGTCCTAAATAGATCATACCTTTTATTCTGTCATGATTATATCCGACTAGATCTAGACGCTTGCTTGATTTTAGTTAATAACTCTGGCCTATAACAATTCCAGTATATGTAGGTTTAATAGGTACGTTACCCAGTTAATAGTCTCCTTCTGTCGTTCGAGCAGCGTCTCCTGCAGCTGCGGGCCCAGCTCCTCGAGGAAGGCCAGCACGAGCGCGCGCGTGTGCTCCACCTGCGGCCCGCTGCCCACCACCGCTGCAAACTCCAGGTACGTCTCCATCGTGGCCTGGAGGTCGGGCACTGGCAGCTTGGGGAGTTGCAAGTTCTGGATGGAAATATAAATCTAAAATTATGATACATTTAATGATCTCTAAGTGATAGCTTCAATTAAAATTCATTCAAATAAGAGATATTTAAGTTGATGAGTTCTACAGAACATATTATGTAGATCACTCATAAGGGCGCATTAGCAGTGTTGTAACTCATCTAGACGCGCCAATTCACAATAGTGCAGTTAGGGCCGCAGTGATATGCATAGCCACAACAAGCAAATAAAAAAAAATCTAGACTGCCACAAAATATGAGTTATAGTCTAAGCGACTAAATGTCTTTTTGAAGTTGATTTTCCTAATAAAATAAATAAATAAAAGGGCATCTCTAGGAAGGCATCAGTTCCTTCCCTTTACCTGGAAGTCTTCGTCTTCTGTGCCGTAGACCTGGGTGCTGAGCCACCGCTTGGGCAGCGACAGCAGAGACTCGCCCCATGCTGGAACAAAAACTTACCTTTAATACATTGAAAAATATCCAAAACTTTAATACATCAAAATATCCAACAGGTATCACTACATAGTATAAAACAAAGTAGCACATCGCGTCTGTCTGTCTCTATGTATGCTTAGATCTTTAAAACTACACAACGAATTTTAATGCCGTTTTCATTAATAGATAAAGTGATTCAAGAGAAAGGTTTAAATATAATACATGCATGTTTAGGAGATCCAAGAGCCAAACTGTCCCGACACTATACCGAAGATATCCCGGACATCAGTCTTTACGAGATTAGGATGGCCCTGAAGCAGCTTAAGAACAACAAGGCGCCGGGCGAAGACGGAATCACTTCAGAGCTTCTGAGAGCGGGTGGAACACCGGTACTTAAAGTCCTCCAGAAACTTTTTAATTCCGTCTTGTCCGAGGGCAAAACGCCTGAGACGTGGAACAGAGGCGAGGTGGTGCTGTTCTTCAAAAAAGGTTATAACAGCCTATTGAAGAACTATAGGCCCATTACGCTTCTGAGCCATGTTTATAAGCTGTTTTCAAGGGTCATCACGAACCGTCTCGAACACAGACTTGATGACTTCCAGCCTCCCGAACAAGCCGGTTTCCGAAGAGGCTTTAGTACCATAGACCACATTCATACGCTGCGGCAAGTTATACTGAAGACCGAGGAGTATAATTTGCCATTATGCTTAGCGTTTGTGGACTATGAAAAAGCCTTTGATTCGGTGGAAACATGGGCGGTGCTCGAGTCACTTCAGCGATGCCATATTGACTATCGGTACATTGAAGTGTTGAAGTGCTTGTATAAGAACGCCACTATGTCAGTCCGAGTACAGGAGCAGAGCACGAAGGCGATTCCATTAAGAAGAGGCGTAAGACAGGGAGACGTTATCTCTCCGAAACTGTTTACTGCCGTAATGGAAGACACCTTCAAGCTCCTGGAATGGCAAGGACTTGGCATCAATATCAATGGCGAATACATCACTCACCTTCGGTTTGCCGACGACATCGTAGTCATGGCAAAGTCGATGGAGGAACTCAGCATGATGCTCGATGACCTCAACCGAGCTTCACAACGGGTGGGCTTAAAAATGAACATGGACAAGACGAAGCTTATGTCAAATTCCAATGTTGTGCCCACCCCAATATCTGTTGAAGGATCGGTACTCGAAGTTGTGGACTCGTATATTTATCTAGGACAAGTAGTCCAATTAGGTAGGTGCAACTTCGAGAAAGAGGTCAACCGCCGAATCCAACTCGGTTGGGCAGCATTCGGGAAACTACGCAATGTCTTTTCGTCCGATATACCTCAGTGCCTCAAGACGAAAGTTTTTGATCAATGTGTGTTACCAGTGATGACTTACGGCACCGAAACGTGGTCCTTCACCATTGACCTCATCTCGAAGCTCAAAGTCGCCCAGCGTGCTATGGAAAGGGCTATGCTCGGGGTTTCTCTACGAGATCGAATCAGAAATGAAGAAATCCGTAGACGAACTAAAGTCACCGACATAGCCCGGCGGATTAGCAAGCTGAAGTGGCAATGGGCAGGCCACATAGCGCGTAGAGCGGATGGCCGATGGGGTCGAAAAGTGCTCGAGTGGAGACCACGGACTAGCAAACGAAGCGTAGACCCACAAGGTGGACAGACGACCTTATAAAGTTCGCCAGAAGACGCTGGATGCAGGTCGCTTCCAACCGGTACATATGGAAGTCCAAAGGGGAGGCCTATGTTCAGCAGTGGACGTCCAATGGCTGAGATGATGATGATGATGATGATGCATGTTATATAGTAGAGAGATCGTTAATAGTTTTTTGATAAATGAAAATTTGTAAGATACACTACGTACTAAAGGAGCTTCGTGACGTCACCGGCCTATCTCGGGTACATTTCATACTTGATGGTCCAGCGGTTTCCCCTCTGTTTCATCTTTCTTTTATTTACGCAAATGTTTGCACAAAGTGTCAAAATAAAAAAAAAACATTTTCTATTCTTCATTCTCAAGCCATTCTCGAGCTTTTACCAAACAAGCCTCATCGATGAGATAATCCGTCCCAATCATCTATATCACCAAATTAATTGAATTCTCCGCGTTAATTCTGATCATTCGCAATTTGTCCTTTATTTCACACCCTCAGGGAGATGCAAGAATTACGAGTACAGGCAATATCCAGAAAAACCAAACGACCAAAGTATACCCTAAGCCATTGCAATAAGGTTTATATTGTCATAAATGTAAAAAATGAATTGCTACCTATAAATTGGAGCGGGGCTACCTATAAATGAGTCCAAGGATAAATAAAAACATTTTTTCTTGAATATGTGTAAAATAGGCTATAAAACGTTTGTCTTTCGTGTGTAATTGGGAGATATTTGTTTAGGTCCTTTTCAGAATTGGGTTTGAATACTTAATTTTCCGTCCCTTTTAGTAAACACGTACGTACGTACCTTCTTTGTGATATTGTGAACTAAGTCTTTGATAAGACGCGGTAGGTATACAGCAAGATGAAGTCGTAATATTTTTAACTAGTGGACTCGCCCGCACTTCGTTGCGTCGAACAAAAAATTATCAGTGTTTCTGTATTACATTAAGTCGTATGTTAAAATTTAAACCTTTCTCTTGAATCATTCTATCTATTAATGAAAACCGCATCAAAATCCGTTGCGTAGTTTTCAAAATAAATTGTTTTAAAATTGGAATCACATACACAGGGTCTGCTATGCATCTAATATTTTACCGGGGGTAGACTTCCTTTGCAGGAGGTCGTCTAGGTGGGTACCCCAACAGTGCCAGTTATTCTACCGCCTGAGCAGTAATGTGCATACATAACTGTGCTTCGGTAGGAGGGCACTGTAGCTAGTGAAATTACTAAGCTAAAGAGTCTTAACATCTTATGATTCTTGAGTACGAAGCGTTGATGCAGTGCACCTAGAATTGCACATCATTGTGAAATTCTGGGTAGCACTGATCTAATTATGGGCAGCGTTATCTTTTAACATCAGGATCTCTTAGCGTCTTGCTCGACTTCTTACTAATCCACATAAAAAAAAATACATGCCATAGTATCATGTACTCGTAGTTACGATACTTCTAATTAATTACTCCAATGTCAAGCAGTAAGTAATAAAGGAACCGAGTCCAGAGATCAATCTATCTAATGTGTCTCCTTGATTGGCCCTCTGACGGTCGGTCGGTACAAATTACTGGCGGTGACCGATGGCGCTTACAAATTGGACACAGCACACCCTACGTTGTGGTATGGACCCTTTTTGAATTTTTCCTTTTGTAAAAGGTGTTAAAGATTTTGAGGCACTTTTCTTAAGGCACTTTAATATAATAATGTGTTGATTTTTGAATAAATTACTGAAGTTAAAACATAATATATAATTGCAAATGTAATGAAGAAATGGTTATTTATATATTTTTTTTGTAATGAAGTAGAAGACGAGCAAGACGCTCTCCTGATGTTAAGAGATAACGGCTGCCCATAATCAGTACAGTGTTACCTAGGATTTCACAATTATGTGAAATTCTAGGAGCACTGCACCAACGCTTCTTACTCAAGAGTCATGAGATGTTAAGACTCTTTAGCCCAGTAATTTCACTAGCTACAGTGCCCTCCTACCGAAGCACAGTGATGGTTGTCAATAAAAATAAGTTTGTGCCTATACTTCATCATTTCATATTCATCAAGTGATCTTTGGACGCCTAGTTGGCTATTCAACTTGTGATCTGTTAATCTTTGTCTATTTAAAATCATTTAAGTTAATATTTAGTATCTAACTAGCAAACCCGGCGAACTCCGTTTCGCCACCAGATGGCTTCGTTTTATGTAACATTTCGTTTGGTGATTAAAAAATGAAGAATTTTTTTGTTTTATATTTGAAAAGGAAAAATTTTATTTCATTTCACAACAGTAATAAAGTCATTTCGATTACAAAAATGAAGTGTTATTTAGTTGAACTTCTCTAAGTAAATGAAAGTGAATCCAAAGTAAATACTGAATCGAAGCGTTATACGTGTCCGCAAATTATCCGTTTCATTGAAGTGCTCTTTGGTAAACCATTGCTTATGTGTGTTGTATATTTTACCTTGCAAGTCGGCATGAAGCCGCCTTCTCGAATGATATTAGCTCCAAAAGAAGTCATTCGAAAGCAGTTATTGTATTCAAGGATGTGTTGAAGAAAATGGCTGGAATCGGGATCACTTCCATCGAACAATGGTTTCAGTGGCTGTGGTGGTGTAAGTAATGGATCCAGTTTGACTTTTCCACTTGCGCAGCATAATCCAGCCGTTTCTCTTTTGAACTTTAACGCATTGCAATATCGGCATATAGTCGTCATTGGTCCAATATCTAAATTTTCATCATCACTGTAGTTTGCAGTGGGATCATATTGGAATGCCAAGCGATTGTATGATGCCAATGATCTTCGTTTGCTCACGCGTTGTCACAATCGGTCATTTTCTCTTATTATATTTTGTCTTTCTTCGCTTAAGTTCTGTGAATACACTTGTTGCTGGCTTGCATGTCTTGTGCGGCGGCCGATGTTCGCACGTCGTCCTCTAGGCATTTTGGACTATGGACAGAGTGATGAATAGGGATGTTGACTAATTTTTGGAATTGCTTTTAATATTTTATTTTATTTAATAATAATACATTGTACATAATGTCCTTACTATAGTGGAGCGATGGAGGCTGTACTAGTAATAAAACTGTATTACAGCCACCAGGGCTTTCCGTTTAGAAGTGACTCATAAAGTTTACATGAATATTATTCCAAATATAAATGAAATCTGGTTGACAGTTAAAAATTTGAATTTCTTACTTAAAAAGAAACAAAATATAACATTATAAATAACCAAAATAATATAAATCAATAAATTATAAAACAATATAAATACAAATTATTGGATCTATTCGAAATTCTCTGGATAGTGTATGCGTGTGTGTGTGCGTACGAGTGTGTGTGTGTGCGTGCGCGTGTGCGTGTGTGTGTATGTGTGTGTGTGAGCGTGTGTGTGTGTGTGTGTGTGTGTGTGTGTGTGTGTGTGAGTATGTGATTACACATAGGACTATACTGTATGTATGTGTGACTAATTTAAAGTGCGATTGGTTGAATAAGCTGTTCAGTCTCACTATAATTTAGGTGTTTTAGCCACTCACTAACATTTGTTTTTACCTTATTGTAAGTTTGAGGGAATATGTTCAAAGATTTGTTGATTTTATTATATAGACGTTGGCTAAGAACTTCATGGTGCCTACCAGCAAAAGCTGTGCGATATCGAACCACGGGACAGACTCTATGCGGTAGTCGTCTGTTTCTAATATTTTCTGAGTATTGATTGTATCGTAAGTTTCGATGTTTAAATAGGATAGTGTGAAGAATAAACAGTTGTCTCACAGAATGAACTTTTGCCTCCTGATACAATGCGGATGTGGAATATCTGAGGGGCTTTCGTAGCATTACCTTTAATATTGCTCTTTGAGCTCGTTCAAGTGGTAATAGATTTGTAACCCCAACTCCTCCCCATACCGTATCACAATATGATAATATTGATTGAGCTAGCGAGTAGTATACCATTTTTAACGTGTCCAGGTCTGCAGATGATCTCAAGTTCTTAAATATGTAAATAAGTTTCCTTGCTCTTGAGGTTAGATTATTTATTTGTGTATCCCACTTGAGACAGCAATCAATGTGAATTCCCAGGTATTTGATAACGTGAACCCTAGACAGAGATGAGCAATTGCACTCAGCATGAGATCGGCACTTATGAGCTAGTACTGAGAGTTCATTTTGGCCAGGTTGAGCTTTGGAATTTATAGAGAAAGTTATATATTTGGTCTTTTCGATGTTTTTTATGATTTTATATGATAGATAGACCCATTTCATAAACGTATATCATATTTTTATGCAAAAATATATGAAATTTCAATATAAAAATACGTAAATAAAAATGATTTTTTAAATACTGCCTAAAACGTTTCGAACTGTCATCTGACAGCGCGTGACGTCATACCACTGGCTGGTCCTTACGCTTCCTATGAAATGTTCCTGATTTCGACAAATTTTAATTATTCATAACTTTTAAAAACCACTGAACCGATTTTGATGCAACTTATGCTGTGCCCTTAGTTGGAGCATACTTAAACCAAAAATAAAGTCAATAACCAAAATGAATCTTATATTTTTTGAAAATAAAATTGATTTATTCAATTTTGGCTTGTAAATAGATCCTTAAAATGTGATTTTAGGTTTTTAAATACTGTCTTTTATGTGAAAAACATAACTTCATATCAATTCGTAACATGTGTCAACATCCCTATTTAACCTCAAATTCACGATCCACATAATTTACACAGTTCAACTTACCACCTTAAAGACAAATGCTTGCTGTTGAAATTTAATAAAAATTTGCCCAAGAACACGCTTTTTTTTTATTCATCCAAGGAGAGCCATTGGCTACTACGTTGCCAGTATTAATTCGAAATAAGGTTGCAATAAAACTTATCAATATCCTCCGCGCCGACACGGCCATTACCACCTTAAAGACAAATGCCTGCTGTTGACATTTGCCCAATACGCGCGTGGTTTCCAATTGAATAACTTATTTTTTTTTACTTTTTTTTCATTTCTTTTGAAAATTTTCCTGAATTTTCTTTGCTATAAACCTCGCGGAGCCCGAGACCTTTCCAAAGAATGCAAAACCGTGGAAATCGGTTCGTGCGTTCTGGAGTTATAGCGTCAGGGAGGAAAACCCGACTTATTTTTATATAGTAGATTGTAGTTTAAACAGAACTTAAAGTCATATAGTATAACCTTAAATAAGTGTTGTGGAAGTTTATATCCTAATTATAAGGAATTAAAGCATTTGAAGCCCCAAATTAATCTCAGCAAATCTACGCGTGGAACCATATTGACAGCGCATCATTCAAGTAAGCGCAACCGACTATCGCCCTTAAGCAGCCTGCGGTCGGGTCATTATTGCCTGCGGACCGGTCTAGTGTCGTGCGGCGACGTCACTGCATTTGCGCGTCAAAGATCAAGCACTGTCTTAGGAACACGTCTACTTTGCCTAATTTTGAATCTCCTCACTGAGGAATTTTGGAGTTGCTTTTTTGCTTTCTACCAAACGCTTTTTTACTGCTACCATACATTGTGACGGCTGTATTGTTGCTATCAATGATGACGATGATCATTATGAATGCACTGTAGTGACATGCCGCAAATTATACTGTGCACTATGCTCTAACATAACTACAGCGAGTGTTGATACAAACACCTGGAAATGCCCTGCTTGCTGCACAAAAGAGAAAAGGACTGGTGACAACAGTTCCACGCCTATTCGATCCCAATATCACAGTCTTAATGTCACTACACGTAAAAAAACAAACTCTGGGTCATCGTCAGGATCTGCAACCAGTGCTACTAAACCAGCTGAAATAAGTGAACTTACTGCAGAAGTTCGGCGTTTGACGCTAGAAATATGTTCTTTAAAGTGCAGTGTGGAAGAAGCTACTGCCTCGTTGTCTAGTTGTCACGTTCGTTTGGATGAATTGACTACTAAGGTAGCCTCTCAGGAAAATTGCATAAAGTCAAATGAAAATAAGCTGAAGGAGAGCGAACAAAAAGTCATTACACTGGAAGCGACAGTAATCCAACTTCAGTCTGAGCTTAACAACCTAGCACAAAATAATCTTAAGAACGAGATCGAAATTTCTGGTATCCCTGAGGCTGAAAATGAAAACCTTATGCATACGGTGCTTGTTGCTGCTCGAAAAATTGGAGTTGATTTAAACGAGCAAGATATTGACTGGGTAACTCGCGTCGGCCCACGTCGACCTAAAGGATCTAAGCTCCCGGGACGTGCTGACGGTATCCAGTTACCGCGTCCTATCGTCGTACGTCTACTTCGTCGTGCTAAGCGAGACGTCATTGTAAAGTCCTCTAAAACAAGACGGAACCTATCTACTGGAGATTTGGACATTGCAGGGCCTAGCTCAAAAATATATATTAATGAAAGACTCACGAAGGTAAATCGCCAATTATTTCGCGATGCACGAATCAAAGCCAAACAACAGGGCTTTGCTTACTGTTGGTGCAACCAGGGAAGCATATATGTCCGGGAACGCGAGGGAAGGCCGGTGCAGCAAATCCGCACCCAAGAAGACTTGTCCCGTATCCACTCTGGCGTCTCAATCACCATCACTTCACACTAAAAAGCCAGCAGACCTTTATCAGATATGTCTGTTAATAATATTTTGTAGTTATATAGTATTCACAAACTATGTTTATGTATATAATATTTATTTTATTATACCTTTACATTCAGTATTATATTTAATATATTACTATTTTGTTCGCAATGATCAAATACTTAAAATATTATTGTGGTCATTTCAAAATATGAATCTGTTTCATTCACATATTATTACTGTCGTGGCGCTCAAACTGTCTCGATGTTTACTTACCAGTTACTAACTTTACTTTAAAATGGACATAAATGAAGAAAATTTAGACAATATCAATATTACTTGCCACGACATTAAAGAAATGGAAGAGTTTAGGACTTTGTTAACTGATCGTTTCAAATTTAATATTCTGAGTTTCAATATCCGTAGTATTTCAAAAAACTTTGATAATTTTCTGGTTGCCCTCTATCGTATCAACATTAAATTCGAAATTATAATCTTAACAGAATGCCGTATTGACGAATGCTCAATAATACCCATACTACCTGGATATAAGGCCTATAGAACAAATAAAATTATCAATCAAAACAGTGGAGTTTCTACGTTAATAGCTTGTTGACAGCAACTGTCACTGAACCCAATTTTAAAGAAGCTGATTGCTTAATTATTGATATCCCCGGTACGATAACTATATTTGCAATTTATCGTTCACCGTCTTTCAGAAATACTGACTCTTTCCTTACAGATCTAGATTCACACTTTGAAATGTATAGATCCAGACCTCAGCTTGTACTTGCTGGAGATATAAATATAAACATATCCCCAAACAATTTAAGTAACCTAAATACTAGTTATCTATGTCTAAATGCTGAGCATGGCTTGTTACCAGCAATAACCACTCCCACTAGATACGGATCATGTCTAGATCATATATTTGTTAAAACTCCCAAAGAATGTATAGGTATCTCTTGTCAGTCTGATATAACAGATCATAATATCACCGCTATTGGCCTGACAACAAATTCTCAAAATTCAAATAGTTCCCACCGTGTCATTCTCAGAAGAAATATTGATGCTATAAAGACTGAGCTGGAAGAGGTGGACTGGTCTGACATTCTAAATGCTAGTGATGTTAATGTCGCAGTATCACTTTTTACTAAACGAGTTACTGAAGTTGTTAATAAACACACCAAAAAAGTCATTATCAGTCGATCTAAATTTAACCTCAAGCCCTGGATCACACCAGGGCTTATTCGCTGTATGAGGCATAGGGACAAACTCCATAGTAGGGCCAACAAAAATAAAGATAACGTCATACTACAAGTAACTTATAAAAGATACCGTAACTATTGCAATAAGTTGTTACGTAAATTGAAATACCAATATGAAAATAGCGAACTACAGGCTGTTAAGGGTAATCAAAAACAATTATGGAAGGTAATTAAGGGGATATGTCATATTTCGTCACAAAAAAAAGATCCAATGGAATTATTACACTTACCTAACTCTGAGAATGAAACGCAATCTTTAAACATTTCTAACTCATATTTTTCAACTGTAGGTCATAATCTAGCAAACAAAATATTAAATAGATTGAACAAAAGTGAAGAAGAACTTGTTGCAAATATTAAAACACAGGGCACTGTTAATTCATTTTTTATGCAGCCGACTTGTGCTAATGAAGTTAGGCAGTTAATTATGCAACTTAAAAATGGGAAGGCCCCGGGTATTGATGAACTAGATAATGTACTGGTTAAGCAAATTAAGGATTTTATATTAGAACCCCTAACTTCAATTTTTAATCTTAGCATTTCCTCTGGCATTTTCCCTGAAGAATGGAAAATGGCATCGATATGCCCAATACATAAGGCCGGAAATAAACTTTTGCCCGACAATTATCGTCCAATATCTTTGCTGGGAGTTTTTTCAAAACTTCTTGAAAAAATCATGAATAAGAGGTTAGTTAAATATCTCGAGACCCAAAATCTTCTCTCCCCTCGCCAGTTTGGTTTTAGGCAGGGGAAATCAACGAATGAAGCTGTGTCGCTGTTGACGAAAACGGTCTCTTCTTACCTGGATATGAATAAAGCATGCATAGGAGTATTTTTAGATTTGGCGAAGGCCTTTGACACTGTTTCTGTTCCCGTATTGATTAAAAGATTGAGAATGCCGGTATTCGAGGGATTTCCTTAGAGTGGTTTAAGAGTTATCTGCGCGAACGGAAGCAGTGTGTTAGGGTAGGGGAGCACTACAGTGAACTAAAGACTGTAAGCTTTGGGGTCCCTCAGGGTAGTATCTTAGGTCCCACTTTATTTATCCTTTACATAAATGACCTTCTCAAAATTAATCTTAAAAATGCAGAACTTATTTGTTATGCAGACGACACTGTCATTTTGTATCACGATGTAAACTGGTCGGAAGTTCTTAAAACCGCGGAACAGGGTATGTCGAAAGTCTCCGAGTGGCTCCAAGATAATCTCCTTACCCTCAATGCCCAAAAAACGAAATACCTATGTTTCCACAAGACTCGTGCATCATCTCCACCAACACGACATAGCATTAAAATTCATCGCTGTAGCAATTATGGCAATTTGATGTGCTCGTGTGATAAAATAGTGGCAACTGAATCTATTAGGTACCTCGGTGTTATGCTAGATCACAACTTAAATTTCAAGGACCATATTGCACTGCTATCTGGTAGGATTCGCAACGTTACCCGTATTATGCGCCTCCTACGAAATTCGGCAGACTTAGATGCACTGAGAATCGTTTACTATGCACTTTGTCAATCTCTATTAGGCTATTGCATTACGAGTTGGGGTAGTGCCGCAAAGACTGTAATGATACAAATTGAAAGGGCTCAACGATCAGTGTTAAAAACGATGTATAAAAAGAATTTTAGGTACCCTACAGATGCATTATACAAGGAAGCCAAATTGCTCAATGTTCGTCAGTTGTTACAACAGTTGTTACAATGTTGTTGTTTGTTGTTGTTACAATACTACAAACAGTTATGTCGGCACATAAGCACCTCAAAATACCTTCCCAGTCTGATGTAATCTGGACACGTAGACGAATGTTCCAATTTAATATACCGCATGTTAATTCTGTTTTCGCACGAAGATTCAGCCCTTACGTTGAAACGCGGTTGTATAATAAAATTCTACTTCATTGTGAAATTAAAAATCGCTCTGTCTTTGAAGTTAAGAACGTAATCATCAATTGGTTAACCGCTTTTAATTATGACGAAACAGAAAATTTATTTAAACATATATCCTAAACTTAAATCGATACATGTATATTATACCCACCCAATGATCACACCCTTTATAATATACTAAAAACCAAAAATGGATCTAAGCTTACCTGTAAATAAATATCTAGGTATGTATTATATTATATATATATATATATATATATACAAATATTTATATTATATCATATAATATTGAATATTATAATGTATTTAATCATTACAAATATATTATTATGTATAGTATACTATATAATTTATTTATTTTTATTGTGCTATATTTATTCCATATTATCATAAGGGATGTTTATTTCACTTAGGTTTTACATCAAAATTAGGTTATGTTTCTTATATTTCTTTAATAGTTTACCTTCATCAAATTGTTTTAAAAACTGAAAAAGTTTTATTTTAGGTATTAAGTTAAAAACGAAATCATGTTTAGATATAGTCAACTTAGCATATAATTCGTACACTTGTTAATCGTCATTTCGGCCCTCACGACACAGACTCACGTCTAGTGTGAGGACCACTAGTACTCACATTATTGTTTGCTCATCATGTTAAATAAATATATTTTCATTTTCATTTTCATACACAAATTCAGCTATTTTCATTTATTGCACCAGTTTCTGGTATTAACGAATATTAATTACAGTATAACAATATTAGCCAATTTTCCCCAAATTGTAATTTACAATCCTGTTTTAGTACCTCGGAGAACAATTAAAACACCACCTTTCCTCTCCCACGTAGGTAACGTTATTGATGGATAAGGTACGAGGGAGGCTCTACTTGCCAGTTGTGTGTTCCCACGGGACCCTTCGCTCCCTATATTCCTTTATAATGTGACCTTATTCTATTATAACCTGAAATTGCCAGGAATTAAGGAGAAAGAGGTGTTTTCATTAAAATGGGAGAAAATTCAATCATGTGTAGCGAGCTTAATTTCTTTTAGATATGAATCGTTTTTGATTCTCGTGTATTTTTGTTATATTTTCAGTTTCTTTTCTAATAAGTGAGCCCATTGAAAAGCTTAATCATTTAAGTTTATTTTACGAGTAGGTATCTGCATTATACCTATATAAAAAAGGTATTTCTATTAACTTCCGTAAGACATTTAAAAGTTATTGTTAAAATGATATGCAACTTTAAATACATAGGTATTTGTAGTTCTTTGGAAAACCCCTTCTAAATGACTAAGTCAATATTTGAAATGTGCCTCAGTTAAATACTTTATTATGTAAATGACAGGTTAAGTTCGAGTACCCCAAGGTCAAACCTAACGACAGATTTCCGTGACACGGGGAATTGATAAGGATTAATCATTATTGGAATTATAGCTTAAAAACCTTTGGATATAACTCGAGGTACTTTTATACTTTTCAGATAACAATTTAATATCTATTTGATTGATTTCTTTAATCAAAACTGTATGACACCAATTGCAATGATTTAAATTCATAAAAAAATTACACATTTATTTGTCTAACTTTTCGGAAACAGCTCGGCCGATTTTTATGAATTGTTGTGTATATTTTGGTAGGTCTGAGAAAAGATCTTGAAATATTTTGCAACAAACACAGATGAATTTGCTTCGAACGAGGAAAAAGAAGAAAATTCAACAGCGGAATAACTTTTAAATTTTATATTGTGTTTTCTTGTGTATCAGTGTGTGTTATTGGGTAATTCTGTAAAACTGTCCGTGATGCCACTGCTGACGGTTCCAACGGAAGACCAGCGTAGGTTTAACTCACCTACACATGCTGAGTTGGCACTATTTCGCGGCTACACAATTTTGTATTTAGTTTAGTTTGTTTATACCTTTATTTAGTTTGTTCTAAGTTAGAAATACTGTTTCTTTTATTTGTATTTTTTTCTTTGTTTTATAGCCGTGAATAAAGTTCTATTCTATTCTATCACATTTAATTATTGATAAAATATCAGAGAGCTCATAGAAAGCGCCAAACTGTTTTCTACCTTAACTAAATTTTAAGTGCAATAATTAAACAAACAACCATACAGATATATCCATAATACACACACAACCACAACCATACAGATATCATATATAAACTTTTACTACTATAAACAAACCAATGTGAGGTCAGCTTTATTGTAACGCAACTTTCTATGACTCTCATAAAAAAATATCGCACTTTTTTATATCTATAACATATAACAGCACTCTAAAAGGTGTCCTTATAAAAATAATACAAAACGTCCATCGGACAGGCGCCGACCGGCGTAATTTAATAAACCGGCGGCCTCAGACACAACGCTGCAACCTAATTATACAACCCGGCTGACGTGTCTGGCGGCCTGGGGTCACCTTGTTCAAGGTGGATTTTTGTACGATAATCTAAGTAGAGATAACCCTTTTAAAATTGCAAAATGTTGCTGACATTTACCGCACGCACTTCGTAGTGCTTATACAACCTTCCTCTTGAATTACTCTATCTATAAAAACCGCTATCTCTCTCTCTTTCTATTCATTGGGTTTCAATGGCATCAAAATCCGTGGGTAGTTAAAGATCTAAGTATACATAGAGACAGACAGATGGGATGTGACTTTGTTTTATACCATGAAATGATAATGATACGAGTATCCATCAGAGTTGGGGTTTATATTCCAACAGAACTGGTAACTGGTGGTGATGGTGGTAGTTCTTACTCGTGAAGTTTTTTTCTTTTTTTTTTATGTGATGAATTAGAAGACGAGCAAGACGCTCTCCTGATGTTAAGAGATAACGCTGCCCATGATCAGTATAGTGCTATTTAGGATTTCACAATTATGTGAAATTCTAGGAGCACTGCACCAACGCTTCTTACTCAAGAGTCATAAGATATTATGACTCTTAAGCCCAGTAATTTCACTAGCTACAGTGCCCTCCTACCGGAGCACAGTAATGTTTGCACATCACTGCTCAGGCGGTAGAATAACTGGCACTGTTGGGGTACCCACCTAGACGACCTCCTGCAAAGGAAGTCTACCCCCGGTAAGTTATTGTCATCACAATAGGGATGCTGTTTAGGGAAACAATTTCAAATACATTGCATAACTTCGGTGATTAGGTACATTAAATAGATACATTTTTATATGAATTGCATAGTTTTTGCCAGAACCTAAAGGATATGTGTACTTACAATTTGCCAAATTTCATAAACGTGGTAGTAGCACGGCAAGTACCCTATGAATTTTGATTTATTTAAAGGGTCGGAATGTATGTGTTTTGAACTGTTGTATTTTGTTTTCTACGTTAACATAAAATTTTAATTATTTCACGGGCATCAAGCGGCCGTAGACCTACGTATATATGATAAAAATTTCAACTCGATAACTCCGAACATTCTGGAGTTAAAAGGGTTTTGACAGACGAACAGACGGACGCACGAGTGATCCTATTAGGGTTTCGGTTTGTCTTTTACAGGTAGGAAACCCTAAAAATGTTATATACTATAATATTATGTAATATGTAAGTACATATTTTTGGTTTGTGAATAAAATACCTGCAATACCGCGGGTACCACTTTTACGTTGCCTACACCTTTCAAGGCTCTACTCAATCCTGTATTGAAACTCAACGGAAATAGGTACCATTATTAAGTGTCTATATTTGATCTATATTTTTATAGTAATTGAATATTGAACCCGCTGCCACCTACAGCTTGTGAGGCAGTGATCAGGGCGCGGCCGTCGCCATGGCAACCAGGTGCGATCGATCGCCAGCTACCGAACACCCTGTATAAAGGTTCACTCACCACTCCGCTATGAACTTTACTCTCTTTCATATTTAAGGCTCTATTTCTTGGGATAACTCGTCTTTGTCTTACTTTTAGTTTTATAAGCTTTGTGAAAACTGCTTAGATAGTTTTTACTTACATAAATTTTATATTACGAGTGAATCGAGTATACGAGTGACAAAATGTACTTTTCTAGGTATCTTACCTTTAAGCTTACGTCACACTGAGGCGGGACGGAGCGGTAAAGCGGTCGCGATCTTTATTTTGTTTCTGCCCGTATTCGCTTCATATTGACAGGTTACGTACAAATTCGAACATTACAAAAATTCCGTCCCGGATCGCGTTCGCTTTACCGCCTCAGTCTGACGTAAGCTTTAGTGTATATATACTAACAAATATATAAAAAGTTAAATTTCAAGAGAAAAAATGTAATTGGAACCCTGTCAAACACACAATCTGTCGTTTTATGATGTTCGGATTCTTAATAACATTTTAATTTAAAAAGCTTTTTGAAGTTTCAAGAAAGTTAAAATCTCAGCTATTTTAGCACATTATAATATTTTCATTAGTATTTGCTTTTAGAAAAATTTAATATTAATCGCTTTTTACATCATCGTTCAAAAGATGTCATCTAAAATAAGCTACAAAATTTCCCAAAAAAAATACCTTTTAAAATTTTATGGACACGTTTTTAAACACATCTTTCAGAACCCGTCAATCAAGCCTGTTTACCTCTGCTTTTGAAGCTTTCCGAGCTTTTTATTATAAATTGGTCTATATTTTTTCTAATTAAAATTATTATAATATCACTAAAGGGACTGAGATTTTTGCATAGAGCATGGAATACCTATCGACTCCGTTGTATTAAAAACTCGAAACCTGACACTTTAAGACATGAGTGTCAGAAATATGTATTGTTAGGATTGATGTCCACTATCCATTTATGTATAGGTTTCGCCGCTGGCCGCAATTTTGGCGGTCTTATCCTTCAGCACGATCTCTTTCAGAATTCTAGGCAATCAATGCAAGGATAGGAAATATTCCACACTGAGGATGATGATATACATAGGTGTCCCTGAAGGCGTATACCTATTAGTATAATGTATCTAAAATTAAGCTTTACTTTACGTGTCCTGAGATAACTGAGGGATATATATATATCTTCAAATGAGAGCACTACGTTCAGCTTAAATTACAGTTAAGAATAACTATCTCAAACTAACTTAGATTAAAGTGTAAACCCTAGTATTACTAGAAGTACAAAATAGGTGAAAGTTAGCGACGTAGCTAACGAGGTTACAATGTAGCCACTAGACATGTGCGCCGATTATAAAACGACCGGCGGCGGCGTCTGGTCGAAAAATGACCGGCGGCGGCGGCGTAATCGGCGTGAAATCGGCGTGGGGGTAAAATTCAACAAAAATTAAAATAAAGCGTGCTGAATCACGTTTCTTAAATGTTATTTGTTATATTTAATGAAATTAGGCGTTACTTTGCGGAAATCTATCATAATTATTAATTAAATATCAATTATGTTAATTCCGCTCCAATTTGACGCTAATGAGGTGGCGAGAAATTTAAACAATACACTATGTAATAGTGAATATTAATTCCATCATCTAATGCACCACCCAACCTTTCGCATATGCCCGCATTAGGGGTTAATTAATAACTAATTGCTCGTTAGTTAAGTCATCATCTCAGCTATAGGCCATTCACTGCTGAGCATATAGGCCTTCCCATTTGGACTGCCATATTATATACCTTGGAAGCGACCTGCATCCAGCGTCTTCTTCCGGCGACCTTTAGAAGGTCATCTGTCCACCTTGTGCGTGGACGCCCTACGCTGCGTTTGCTAGTCCGTAGTCCCCACTCGAGTACTTTTAGAACCCATCGATCATCCGCTCTACGTGCTATGTGGCCTGTCTATTGCCACTTCACTTTGCTTATCCGCTGGGCTATGTCAGTGTCTTTAGTACGTCTACGGTTCTCCTCATTCCTGATTAGATCGAGTAGAGAAACCCCGAGTTCCCATAACCCAAACCCTTTCCATAGTTCACTTAGTGACTTTGAGCTTTAAGATGAGGCCAATAGTGAAGGATCACATTTCAGTGGCGTAAGTCATTATAGTAACACACATTGATTGAAGACTTTCATCTTGAGGGTTTGTTGAAACTTAGACTAGACTCCTACAGGGACTTAGAACGGCGAAGATGTTGAAAACTGCTGCAGGTATTGCTACGATAAAAATAGTATACAATGAGAGACCTGACATGCTTCTACACGAGGCATCCTCAGAGACTTGGCTCACCGACCGGTCGTTGTAATATGGGGAGGGGAGATTTAATATAAAAGCCGTGTTAGTGGAGGGTCATGCCGGACTGTTCAGTGGTTGGCGTTATGTATGTTGGCCTTTTTTCTTGGGGTATGTGGGTCTCCCACGGCGGGGATACCCACTAAAAAACTGAGGGTTTTCCTGCGGATGCCATAGTACCGGGGTAGCGGGAACGCCGAAGCCCTCATCCACGGCCCCGACGGCGTTTGGTCCAAATTAACAGGAGGACCAAGGCCTCAGTGGAGTCAAGAGAAGTTTAACCCCACCCTCCAAAGCGCACCACCTCGTGGGTTGGTTTGTCAGCGATGAGTAGCCCCGTACTCCGTCTAGACTCTAGACCCAGGTAGGGGGATGGGAAGGGCGTGGAAGATGCGCCTCGGATACCTCCTCTTACGGGCACGCATAAGGAGGTCTCCCGTTGGTGAACACCCGTTCGCGTTTCGTGATCCTCTTCTGCGATAGTGGTCTCTTGCAGAATGAGACCGCGGCCTGCCACGATTCCTCGGTTAAAACCATGGCTCTTTCCATGGTTGATAGTGAGAGTTCCCCCCATAACTGCGATGAGGGTACGGTCCTCACTGACCCATGCTGGGCACGCGTATCCACTATCCACTTCGCAACCACAGAGGTGGCAAACAGAGGTCGGTTCTCTGCCGGCTACGTGGTGCAAGTATTTTCCGAAGCATCCGTACCCGGAAAATACATGCACGAGCCGGAAGGTCAAGGACCCGTGCTTTCTGTCCGTCCACCGCTGGAGTAGCGGACGGATCAGGCGGGGAGACATCCGGGCAACTTTTCCCGGGAGCACTTGCTCCCGGATATTCCACCGCCCGTCGAGGACGAGTCAAAGATATTTCATCGAGGGCTCGATCGCGATGTTATGTGACCCCGTCGTTATGTTGACCTTTGTTAATCCCACACAGCGCCAACGATATATAGCCAACGAACCCCATCGTTGGCATTTGCTTGTTTGGTGTGGAACGAAATGGTGAAAAGTGGAAATTATACCTCCGTACAAATATCACGCTTTTAATTTCACAAAATGTTAGTAATTTACTACACGGATAGCAAAAGCAACAGGTAGTGACAGTTGCGTGTCGAGCCGCCAACTAGTATCATTCTTTTCTATTCTTTCTACCTCTTTCAAGACGTTTAAATTTATTTGAGACCTTTTTTGTGTTTTATTTGGATAATAATGATGATTTAAATGTTATAATTACGTTAATAAAATGAAAAATAAATCACGCCGATTTCACGCCGATAAAATGATCGGCGGCGGCGGCGTGGCCAAAATGACCGGCGGCGGCGGCGCGGCGGCGCGGCGCACACGTCTAGTAGCCACTAACGAACCTACATTATCCGCTTTATTACCGCTACACTGTGGAAAAGATATAGCTGTATCTAAAGGAATATCTTTACTAGACAATCTTAATAATATTATAAACGTGAAAGTTTGTAAGAATGTCTGGATGTATGTTCGTTACTCTTTCACGTCTATACGGGTGGTCCTATTGAGCTGGTATTTGGTATAAAGATAGCTTAGACCCTTAAATAACACATAAGCTACAGTACAGCGGGTAAAATCGTTAGGCGCAGTTAGTAGGTATAGATTTCCAAAAACCGTTGCTATTTTTTTCCTGTTTTTGGCTGTCTGAATGAGATCGCTATTAGCGATAACACCGTCAATGGTAACAATTTTTTTAATTTTGAATTGTTTTTAATACTGCTTGTATATTTAGTGTTTCAAGAAAGAGTTATCTAATGTAATCTTAAAAACAATTTACTGTAAAGCGTTTTTTAAAGAATGCAATAAAAAGCGTCCAATTTGTGTCGTAGCACCGGCTACGAAACGCAATTAGCTACGAGAATGCTACGCTGATTGCTACGAGCTTGCTACGAGCACGACGAATATTTTGCATTGTAGTTTTTGTTTCTGTTTTAATTGAAACAACATTGTGCAACATTGTTACTGCTATATTAAAAACTTTTGTAGTAAAAAGTTAGAAAAAGCTGTTTTGTTAAGAGGTATAGTTCGTATTATTTTGTGCTATAGTTATGTTACGGATTTTTTTGTTTTATGATCCATTTTCAAATAATTTTTGTTCAGTTTTCGCCGATAAAAATTCACACAATACATCTAATTCTTAAATAAAACGAGTTTCCAAGCAATAAATTGACTGATCGCTTATTTTGTGAATACTCGTATATCCGATTTTATTTGTTTTATTTTACCTAAAACGACGGATAGAGACCACCGTTAATTACTAAACAATTTATCTAGTACCTTATTGTACCCATGTTGACGAAAAATGATAATTAAAAAAATATTAGCACGTATTTTTTTTTCTTTGGATATGGTACTTGGTACTTATTAAAAAAGTGTGGAATTCAAGGCCTGATGTCACTGGACTAACGGTACGTACATCCGGTACAAATACCGGATAGTGACGTCACACAAAAAATTAAAAGCGTTATATCTTAGCCACTCTTAATTTTATTTGGCGATAAGACCGCCAATTGTTACCCTGTTTACATAACAAATTGTATTTCGTTCTAAGTTCTTGTAAGTTGTATCAATAAAGTGTTATATAATCTAATCTAATCGTCATTCACAACCCAAAAATACGTTTTTTTTATTACTTTATAAATAACGGAGAATTTACTCATAATAATCTAAAAACATTTTATCAATTTCACAAACCATAACTAAAAATAAATTGGGTAAAATATCAATAGCCATTAGGTATGTAAATCTCGTTGTGCCCTCGCGCTCGAACGATTTTCGTCGCTTGTTAAATTTTCATGGCGAGTTAGTTGAAGGGCGCCGGGTGATGTGGGGTGACCCCGGACCCCCAGGTAACAGGGGGACCATAATATGAGGGTGTCAGACAATCATACTAGCAAAAATATTTGTATACATACTGTAATAGGTACACATAGTAATAAGTTCTATTGTATAATAGAATAGAATAGAATAGAATAGAATAGAATAGAATAGAATAGAATAGAATAATGCTTTATTGCAAACCAAAAATATACAAAAGAACTTATTACTATAATATGTTAGGAAGTAGGTTAACAATCGGCGGTCTTATCGCACTAGGCAATTTCTTACAGACAACCTGGGAATGAAAAAGGACAAAAAATACTTTAACAGACGGTGGTGCGCAATTTGTGTTGTTGTATAATTTTGGTTTGCAATAATGTATTATTCTATTTATTATTAGCCATAATTTATTTATTTATTAGACTACTTTTATATTTATTTATTAGAAACTATTACAAGACGTACGATATTACTTTTATATGTATTTTGTATGTAATAGTATCACAATTATATTATATTAATTGTTGTTAAGCTATATATAATATCTACTTATAAGTCAATTAATTGTAGGTTAACTTTTTCAAATGTTTGCCAGCCCCCCCCCCCCCCCTTTATTTCTAGTACATTTTCTCCAGTCTTATGGAAACTGGTATAAAATGCTATTGTAGCATTAAGTTAGTGTAGCTTTGTGCTGAATAATAAATAAATAAAACAAGTAAATCCATTCGTTACACTAGTGGTAGGCTACGGCCGTGGCTAGTTACCATCCACTGGGCAAAACCATGTCACCAAACGGTAATTTTGGTAAGAAAAAAAAATCAGTCAAACTAGCATACATACGCGATAGGCCCGACCATACAAATTAATATGAGTTTAAATCGCGGAAGTTCAAAGTGTCATAAAAGATCAGGTTCTTCAACATTGATTGTTAAACCCTTTCCACTCTTCAATTATTGTTCATAAACAACTAAAACCCGTGATCTATACAAACCATGGGAAATGCCACTTTATAGTAATTAAAAACAAACAACTCTTGATCCCAACTCTTCCCAATAGGATCTACAAACAGACCAACAGACACGAGTACTTCAGAGCTCAGTACACACGACCGGGATCCCGGGACCGAGAGGCTATTGTGTAGTTAGCGACAGCATTGCGATAGGCGTGATCTGTGAAATAATCTTAACTGGTTTCTTTTAAGATGAATAAATAAATAAAATTAATAAATATTTCAGGACGTTTCACACAGCGCCACCTAACCCCAAACTAAGCAACTTAATGCTTGTATTATGGTGGTTAGGATAACGGATATAATACTTATATACTTTTCTTTTGTAAATACATACTTATAATAAATATTGAAAAACCACCCAGACCAGAAACAAATACCTGTGTATCACACAAACATTTGTCCCATGCGGGAACCCGCAACCTTCTGCGTTGCTAGCGGGTATTAGAATAGAATAGAAAACTCTTTATTGTTCACACAAATACAAAAATATAGCTTAGAACTAAGATTACACAGAAATAAGGATTACAATTGGCGGTCTTATCGCTAAAAGCCCACCGCGCCACAGACGTCGTCAAAAAACTAATAATAGAATAGGTGTTCGACAGTAATTTCATCTCTACCATAGAACAAGTGAAAATTTTAAAACTACTCGATTGAATTCGGTGAAATTTAAACAGGACTACCCGATGTAGTGTACACTTATAACCAACAATAATTTTCCAAATCAATTCAGAAGGCTTTGAGAAATCAATGAACATATGTAAAGAGTAGAATCTTTATTCTACCATCATAATAATGAATGTAATTTGTAACTACCTACCCTATATTATAATTTTAATATTTAAGTTTTACTTACCTCGATATTTGTGACGACGAACAAAGATATAATCAATGTTATGTATATATCCAGGGGTAGACTTCCTTTGCAGGAGGTCGTCTAGGTGGGTACCCCAACAGTGCCGGTTATTCTACCGCCTGAGCAGTGATGTGCAAACATTACTGTGCTCCGGTAGGAGGGCACTGTTACTGGGCTAAAGAGTCTTAACATCTTGAGTAAGAAGCGTTGGTGCAGTGCTCCTAGAATTTCACATAATTTTGAAATCCTAGGTAACACTGTACTAATTATGGGCAGCCGTTATCTCTTAACATCAGGAGAGCGTCGTGCTCGTCTTCTACTTCATCACATAAAAAAAAATATGTATGTTATCACGTAAGTGGCAATATTTGCCTTTGATGATAATAAAGATCTTTAAACCTAATAAAATATTCAGACGAGTTGAGACCTTTTCTTGTTTTGTAAAGTCGATTAAATCTTTTCTAACAACATAATAGTCGATGAATTTGTACCAAGTTTATAAATAGAATCCCACCTAGCCCCAGTTAGTTCAGCCTCAGTCTAAGCAAACAAAGTGGTGGTCAAGTGGTATCGATTGCACCACTGTCGTTATACTGTGGGTACTGCTCTATCGAATAAGGGTTCGTAGTTCGTTCCTAACTGCAATTCGTTGAAAAAATAAATTATTTTATGTGGAAATCTAAAGGAATTAGCTTTGTATGAAAAATTATATGAACGTGTGTGTTACCTCTTCATAGCTAAAACCTTTTAAATATAATGCCTAAATGCCTTTGTTACTTTTCAAAACGTAAAACAGTTTTGCTTTCTGAATCATTTCAAAAAACATCTGCTAAATATATAAAAGGAAAAAGTGACCGACTGATCTATCAACGCACAGCTCAAACCGCTGAACGGGAATCCGTTGAAATTTGATAGGTTTTATTACGTAGACCTCCGCTAAGAAAGGATTTAGCCACGCGTGCAAAGCCGCGAGCATAAGCTAGTATCTAATAAAACTTAATGGGTAAGCAGAGGTAAGGTACTTATTAAAATAGACAAAAATAACATAGATATAAAATGATAAGTGTTCCAAATTCAAACACGTCTCCCTCACTAATTTGACTAATTACTTCTGATAACAATTCCACCGCATCCTGAATACACAACTACCCTCTTTCGAACACAAAAACACGAATTTAAACTCTAATTTAATGGCATAAGGACTAAAATGGTCTAACTTTTACAGTTATACAGAAAATATGGAAAAATCGATTCTAAGTGTTAAAACATAAAGTCCAAAATGACAAAAATATACTTAAAGGACAGGGAAATACTTGATCACTCGAAAATAAACCTTCTGCATAATAAAATAGAGTAAATTTTCAAGTGGAATGGTTCGAATCGATGGGTTCAATAATTGTATGATTTGCATTCGAAACACGGGAAAGTACTTATAGAATGACAACTGTCTTGATGGACGTAGCGTGGCGCTAGTGTCTGTGTGAGTGAACTTTTGAAGACGATTGGTAATATGAAATTATTAGTTCCATTTTTGGTCACGGTTGTTAAGTCCTCGTGTATTAAGGCCAGGTCAAACCTGGGCAATATTTGCTACTAGCTGCGGTAAAACAAAACTGCATAGAAATACATATTATCCAGTTGTATTTCGCTCCCGCCGGGCCGGTGGTACAAAATATTACTCAGGTCTCAACAGGCCCTAATTATTAAAATACGTTGATCGGGCGCAAATATTTGCTTTAAATTTTTATATCTTGGAATACATAATATAATATTATATCTGGAGATCCTAGGGCCAAAAAAAGTAAGGTACTCGTAATATGGCCAAGTCTAATTCCAAATCCTCTCAAGTGGATATTTTTTAGATGTATATTTGTTCTACAAATAAGTGGAAACATTCTTCATTGTTCTATCATAGGTCTTTAAATAGTTGTAGTATTATCCCTGATTCCCTTTAAAGGTATTTTCTACAAAAATGTAATAATAATGTTAAAAGTGGTTTTAAAATAAAAGATATGTTTGTTGTAACAATTTATTCGATCACTGACTTGATATTCATTTACATACAACTATTGAATAATATTCGATTATAAGTACCTAATAATATTTTATTTACTGTAATATAAACACCCTTGATAAATATATATAATTCATGCATAATTATTATATAAAAATGAAAAATTATAGACATAAGAAACAAATGTAATATGAAAACATATAATTCATCACAAAAAAGAAATTAAAAAATTATATTAATCTTAATTTTTATTACGTTGATATTAAACAAATTTTTTAAAAATATTTTATAACTAATTTTATTGATAAGTGAAATGTCATTTTCGTCGATTAAAAGATGTATTATTATTTCTTTTTCTAAATTTATAATAATAAAATGTTTTTAATAATATATAGATAAATTATGCACCATTGTTTATATATTACAGTAAATAAGAATAAAATAGTAACTAGTAAGTTATAATAAGCTTTAACATCCACTAACATTAAAATGAAAGGAAATCACAGATGAAAATAACATTTATATGTACCTACCACTATGTTTATATTGTTTCTACATTATGTCTATATCTAACGATTACATAATATGTAACTACATAATATAGTTAAACAATGAGAATGTATTATTTATAGTGATTATTTTTATATTAAGCATAACATTTCACAAAAAGATATATAATATCATTTTATATTTTATACTTAAAATTGTATGTCAAACCGTCAAACTAAAGCACTAACAAAAATAAAATTTTAGATATATCGAATTTCCATACAATTTGTTCAATTTTATATGAGAGATGTAGACTAGATTGTTTAGCTATTTCTTTTAAATTATATATAATATTATTTTTGTTAGTTCTTTTGTTTGGCGGCCATACACACCACTTTAAGTATTAATATAACTTTTTGTTAATGTTTATGTAATAAGTATTTGTAATAATTATGAAGTTATATATTTTATATGGTTTATGCTTATTGCTTTCTATATGTTTGTATATATTTTGTTAAATATATAATACAATTCATATATAATATTAATGAGAATGAAAATGACTATGTTATGCTATGTTATATAATAGAATAAACTTTTAATGATTCATTTAATTATAACTAGAAATTCTTAGATATTATTTTAACATTACAAAAAGCTACAATATACTACATCCTAAAGAGTATTTTCTATGAAATTATATCATTATGATTTTCATGTAATTAAAAAAAATATAATAATATAGATAATAATATGTTAGATAAAATATATTAAATATGATAATAAATGATGTAAATTGTAATAAATTCATTTAAAATGATCCATAGAGTACCATTTAATGATATTTAATTTCTTTCTTATCTCACGGAAATGTAAGTAGGTACTCATGGATAATAATTATCGACGTAAGTTTCAAACATTTTTTGCCATTGCACATTTCAACATAGGTCCATAGTGTTCTAGGTTTCCGTGAGTAGGTATAGTCGTTAAATAAAAATAAAGTACTGTAATGGCGACCATTTTTCAAAAAAATATTAATTACAATGATTTTTGAGGTATTTAATGTAATATGTTCGACATTTTTTATCATAATATATATCATACCTATACTAGTCACTTATACTATGTAATAATATTCTGTAGATTTTTAAACCTACATCCCTATTCAAAGAAGCATAATATTAACAGCTATTTATTAAAACTAAGAATCTATAATAAATTTTATACCTGAACAAAAACATAAGAAAGTGACTACTATAAATGTTAAAATTTTAACATAATTATTTGTAGCTAATTTTTATTAGGTACATAAAATACACTATCAAACATATTTATAGCAGGCTTAAAGCACTTGATTTAAAAATTTAATAGATTTCATTGATCTCAAAAAATATGAAAGTACCTACTGAGTAATTGCCGAAACTTTACTTTTTTATTAACCACTTTTTTGAACTTGCAATAATTTTAACCATATAAACGAGAGTAAGGAGAAAGTATTTAATAACATTAATATTAATATCAATATATTTTACAAGTACAGAAACAAAAATCTATCGAATAATAATTTACACTTTTTAAAATGGAGTGAATATATTAGGCATCTAGAAAATAGTATAATCAAATGCACCTCTAATAGGTTCAATAACTATATTTTATTTTTAAAACTATCACTCATATTTGTGTGGGCGTCCATTTTCTATATTTACAAGCTTTTATTTTTTGCTACATTTATTTAAATTATTTTATAATTAATGTAAATTATTAGTAATCATTATAGTAATCATTATTTACATTACGTTTTTGAAAACTAACGTGTGTGTTATATAAACAATGTAAACCAACGACTAAACTCGCGGATATAATGGTCGAAGCTAGGCTCGACCCTGGGTTTCGGACAATAATTACGATGTCCTTCATCAGGCGCTCACGCCTCGAGGTTGCGACGCTGGCCAACTATTATATCCGTGAGTTTAGTCGTTTGTTTACATAGTTATTATTTCATTAATAATATTAATTAAGACTGTAATTATAATAACGAAAGCTAAAACAAGCAAGAATTAAGAATGTCAAAAAATATATAAGATATTAATGAACATAACTATATTATAAAACATTTTTTTAATAAACGATATATTTTGATAATAATAAATTAATTATAAAAGATATAATATAATTTTATCATTTAAGACTAAATAAGCTAGCATGATACACCGAGACAGCTTAATTAAGTTTTATGAAGAATATATTATAATGATTCTAACAGCTTGGTAGAAAAAAATAAAAGGCGATGTAATAAGTTATCAATTATATATGAAAGAAAAAAGTAATATGGCATTATTGTTAAAATAAGGGTAGGAATTATGAATATGAGAATAAGAGTATATTATAAACAAGGAAAAATATATGAAAGGTAGATGAAATCTTAAGTAGATGAGAGATTTTAAACTAACGGACGGGTTTCGATCTAAAAAGGTTATCTAACTGCAAACATTATATTATTATTTCCTTTTTATTATCAAACATTAAATACTATATAATATTAAAAAGAAATATGTTTAAATAAGATCTCAAGTGATGGATTTGACCAAAATTATACAATTTATGTTTCCAGTAGGTACATATAAAAATAATAGAAAAGCTTATAATAATTAAAAATAAAAGAAACACTCAACTCTTTTAAATAATAAATGTCTGCAGTTAGAGTTAGATAATCTACATAATACTAGACATAGAAATAGGAAAAATAATAAAGCAATATATTTATTTAAGAAATCAGACAACGATGTCTTAAATTCATATACAGCTTTACCTAAAAAGCACTAGGGACTAAACTACTAGCGAATAGATAGCTTCTAGAATAAGAAATGTCAATATAGATAGAACAATAATTATAATTATTTAAAAAATTAAACTGTACTTAAAAAGTGTTGAAAAGGACAAGATTTTAAAAGAATAGGTTAATATATTTAATGGAAATTGCACTTGCATTCAAAACGTCACAATTGCAAATTTTTTTTTTACACACCTTACATAATATGGTCTGGAATATTGAAATAGTTCGACAATTTTGTTGTCCTGTCTGTCTCAAAACTGACTGTTTCATAAGCAATAATATATGAGTTGAAACAAAGTGGTTTCTCTTGTTATTATATTTATTTTACTATTGTATATATTTGTAATTGTGACGTAATACTCTATACTAATCATTCAAATTTGTGGAACATATTGTCCGCAGTCGATGTTCCTTTATCACCTCACTCCCATTTCAACAACCTTTGTGCTCTCATTGATATGTCATCGATATATTATAATTATCAGTACGAAAGAGCCCTAGACAGACTCTACGAAGGTCACAAAATACCCAGAATATTTCAAATTCAATAATAAAGTAATATACACTACAATACTATAAATTACAATCAAAAATTACATAGATATAATTTATGTATAATTACAGTACATATGTATACTTATTTCTAGTGATATGTATTTGATTTGGTTTTCCTTATTGCTGATATAATAATTACTTTATGATAATTTAATTGAAATTATTTTTAATCATACAAAGTTCATTTAAATTTGGGAAAATATTATGATTTTACAAACAAAAGGTATATTGAAAATAACTGTACTACAACTATTTAAATATGTAATAATATACCCAATAATATTATTATAAACATTATAGATTTTTTAAGTGAAAAAAAAAGGATAATTATGCTTTCAGTTTGTCATTTGTTTTCTTTGACATATTTATGTATTTCTAATAACAATAGACGAATTAGCAAAATATTATGTATGAATAAATACGACTGTATTCATTTTGCTTTTAGTTTTTTGCCAAAGCCTACCGAAAAGCTTAGATTTTATTTCATATTTATAATAGTGTTCATAATAATTTGGCTTTGGTTTAATAAATATATGTTTTGAACAAATGAACTTTGTACGATAAAATATATCAAAATACACGAAGCAACTCTAACTTACTTAAATATTAATAAACATTAGTTTGTGTTCACACGCTACTAAGTAATTGAATTTCGGGAGAATTTGACAAGAAAATTGACACTAAACTTACGAATACGAGTATGAGATACGAATACAACCATTGGCGATATATTACATGAATGTATCCCCAAACTATAATATAATATGACTACTTCAACTAATGTGAGATAACGAACATAACTACTCTAAACTGACGTTGCAGTCATTTATAAATAAACCATTTAGGGATTGCAATCATTTAAAAATGATATTTATTGTTGTAGAAGAAGAAATATGATTTGTTTTACTAGATAGGTACTCATGAGCACCTACTAGGTTATGGAGCCAACTTAAGCTCCATAGAGCTAGTTTCATTTCAAAGTCATAATATTATGTATGTTCGATGAACGATTGTTTAACGCGAAACGACCTTTTCTCATATTATATTGAATATACATGTTTTGTCTATCAAACTATGGCGATCCCATCATGTTTTATTTATAAGACTAAAACAATATGTTTTGACGTCACAAATTTGCCATAAAGTTAGCCCTATACAACGGTTTTGTGCAAAATAATAATAATTTGTGCCATTTGTCTAATTACCGACTATTGTACTCTGCAGGCTATAGGTATTCCATCGAAATTACCAAAAAATTAAATATTTTCATATCATTATATATTTTTTGTAAATCTGGTTTGTTTGCAAATGAACGTATTAAAAGCGCTCTCTTCATTATTTAATAATAATATTTTAACAGATATCTTTACACAATAATCATCTTTTTAACTTTATACATCTTTCAATTGACATGTCGGGCTCGTCATTTTCTTGTACAATTATTTTAGATTTAACATATATTTTTTAAATTTAACTCATTTTAGTCATCTGCAAATTATATGACTTCGTTTCGGTAGGATATGTATAGTATTTATATGTTTACATCCCACCGAAATATTTCGTCAAATACTAATGATAATTATCAAATGATAGTGAATGTTATACAAGCTAGCCGCTAATATAGTATATTATATAACTTTAGAAACATCACATCGACTAATAATTATACTGTACACTTAAACAAAAATACATTTTCAATATAATTTCTTATTCTACGGTGAATCAAAAGATTCTGATATGTGTCGTTACTTGGTTGCAACTTTATCACAAGTTGACTTATCACTATGATACATTAATATGATATATTAATTGATATTAATTAATTGATTATGAAGCGATATCTTAGCCTAATATTGCTGAGTTAGCATAGGAAGAAATACTTAGATATGACACTTTAAAAAGTATTTATTCCAATATCATAGGTATATGCTTCTGTCATATAATAGTTATATCACTAAATGTATCTTACAATTATTTATATATGAAAACATGAATTGATATATTTGTGATTGACTTTTATGACAATAATGATACAACTTTGATTATCATAGTGTAAGTGCCAAGTTTCAAATATATATTATATCTTAGGCCCTTACATAAGTTGTGCATTTACCTAATATGTTTGAATTTAAGAACAATGTGCGACATATCTTCTACCTTATATTAGGTACGATTCTAACAATTACCTTTACTATGATATATTTTATATGCGATGTACTTTACTATATTGTAATTTATATTAAAAGAGTACATTTATACGCATAAAATATTAGTTCTTACTCGCACATTGGTTCTTATATTTTTGATCAAAATCCCTAAACACTATGTGAAGGCATAACAACAGTTATATTAATTTCATATTAGAACAATACAAGATCAACAAGAAAACAGTACGAGCGACTACATTGTTGCATCTTTTGAGTGCGGTGACATTGGTTCTGTCACTTTATTGCATGTACTCGTACTTATTTATTATCATACATGTCATGTATGATTTACACCAAGAGATGCAATAATGCAATCCATCGAGAAATATCCTAAATAGTCAATATACAAGCACAGCTATAGACATATAACCAGAGCGCGAACAGACGGCGCTGGCGCAGTGATCGAAGTTATACTCCAGTAATGCACGTAGTAATACACAACAACAATAAAAAATATACACAACACTCATCTTGAATTTAAAAACCTTGTCGGAAGGGGTTCTTGATTGCGGGCCCGGGGGCCGGGGCTGGGGCAGGGGCGGGGGCCGGGGCAGCCGCAGCCGCGCCGGCTCTGAATGGGTTGCTGGCGGGGGGCTGCGGCTGTGCCGGCAGCTGCCGCGGCTGGCTGTACGACTCCTGCTGGTACCCCTGCTGCTGCTGCTGCTGCTCGTACCCTTGCTGACTGTAGTTCTGATATGATCCGCCCTGATACGACTGATCGTAAGTGTACCCCCCTGCGTCTACACTCGTCTCCTGCGTCCCCGCCACCTCGCCCGACACGTTGGAGTATTCCAGGTGATTCTTGTACTCCCCGTTGATCGGGCGCTGCTCCTGCATGCTGTAAGTCTGGTACTCCTTGTCCGGAGGATCGGCCATCAGGACGTTAGCCTCGTTTTCAAACGGCTTGAAGTCATAGATGTGTCTGAGGTTCATCAATACCGGAGCGTATAGCAAATTGCTAAAGGCGATGAACAGATTGAGAGCAGTAAAGCCGATGGCCTCGACCACTTCACCAGCGATGATGGGGCCGACGGCGTATGCGAACGAGTACGAGATGTCTGCGATGGCGTAGATGCTGCCGTACACCGACACGTACCTTACGTCTACCAGGTAGCCCAGGGTCGGGAGCAGCGCCGTGTCGATCAACGCGATGCCGAAGCATATCCCACAAATAGGTATCATTAACATTTTGTAAGAGGTGGCAAATGGTATAATAAAGCAGCACAAGCCCTCTAACGCCAGTCCACCAGCCGCCATCAGCCACTGATGCTGAGGATACTTCCTCGCCATCTTTACCGTTATGATCACACCGAGGACGTGCGGGAAGAACGCCGGCAACCAGATCATGCCGATCTTCCAGTTGTCTTTGGTCAGATTATCCTCCATCCACAAAGAAATCGTGGGTTCGAGGAAAGCCAACGCCACGTTGGACATCATCAAAGCTCCGGCACAGACAGCGATGTACGGATCTATGAGCAATTTCCATATCGGCGTGCCAGCTGGTTTCGGTTGGTTTGCTTCCTTTATTTGAGTTTTCAAAGGTTTCATAACTAAAAGTAACATAAATCCGTCCAACAAGGATATCAACGCCAGGATCAAAAACGGTACCTCTTTCCCAGCGAACTGGTAAAGTGCGCCACCGAACGGCGGAGCGACCAAACATCCAAAACTGATGAAAGCGAGCGCTATACCGAGAGCTTTAGATCTTTCGTTCTCCTCAGTGAATCTGTCAGCGATCATGGCCAGTCCTGCAGTATCGGCGAACGCCGAGCCTACTCCCTGAAGACTCCTCGCGAAGAACAACATCCCGTAGCTCCGACCGCAAGCGAAAATTGATGTCGATAGGAACATGATTATCAGTCCGAACATCATGGGTATGTCATACCCGATGCGGTCGATTAAGGCACCGGAGAAGGGATTGATCATCAGCTGAACGATAGCCTTGGAAGCGAAGAGGACGCCGGTCGCCGAGTCCTGTCCCTCGTGCGAGCCGGGGATGATCTGAGTCGGCGTGATGGTTTTGTTGCCCTCCTTGTAGGGAGCGAGCGTGACGACGTGATCGTAGCCCTCCTCGCCCCAGGCGCCGATGTACCGCAGGTAGTCCGGGATGATGGGCACGATCACCATGTACAGCATGTTGTCCAGCAGCAGTGCGATGGAGACTATCACCAGGATGATCTTTCTCTGCGAGGTCGGTTCCTGGATCTTCTCCCACAGGATCTCTCGCACCTCCCTCACCTCGAGGTTCACCATGGGGATGGTGGAACCGTCGATCTTTTGCCATATCGACTGTGGACCCTCCGCCATTTTGTCTTCTCTTCTGTACTGTATGTGTTTCTATCACTCGAGAGTTTCTGTGAGCATTTTTGTGGGCTGCTATTTATTTCCGTTCGCTTCCCCCATTCATACGCGTCGTCCCTCGCCGCGACCCTCGGTATGGACTTCGGAACCTGACAACAAACAGAAATGATCATTGTATTATCATTTCCTTAACGCGTCATGTCGGGTGATGGGACTCGCCGAGGCGAGATAAAGGGGGTTGTTTCAAAAGGATTTTGAGTCGATCTTTGTTTCTGTCGGTTGCAAGGTTCCTCAGTCCAGAAAACGGTTGGGTATCGAGGTCTTCCAGTCCCAAAGACGATTCAGAGTCCTTTTGAACACAGCACAAAGATATTAGTCAAGTCACACAACACATTAAACACTAATCTTCGTATCAGTAATGATTTGTATTTAGATCTCAATTATTTCAACATTTTAAACTAAGAATCTGTGCCTGTACATTATACATTTTAGCAAGCCCAATTATCCTAAAAAAATATATCCGGCGTAGCTGAAGCAGCAATGCTAACGACTTGTTTGACCGAAATCCAATTTGTCTCGTCAGGTTCCCTTCGAGAAGGCAATGTCATTAGGAGCCGCGCGGTGCATCGCCGAGGGGCGGAGGCCGCGATTCAATCTAAACAAAATGTTTCATTCAATCGATCCTCACCACTCGGAGCCTTTTTTGTTATACTTCACTTAGCCACGTAAAATTGTGCTTACTCATTTTTTTATCAAATAAGACTAAGGAGTTAAGTGTTTTTTTTTGGTGTTTGGAATACAAATTTAAACTAATATAGCGTATACCTTATAAAAATATAATTATTACATTCTTGAACCCACTGAGAGTAAAAAAGTGTGATCAAAGTTGAATAAGCGAAAGAGGAGAGTCAGATTGTATAGTCTTAGAATAGAACTATTAAATAATAATGGTAAAATTTTACTTGCTCATGATGCACTGAAGATAGTCGATTCCAATAAATGTTTTTTTTTGTTTTTAACAAGTGGATATAATCTCTGCCTACCCCAACGGGAACCAGGCGTGAATATACATAATACTATGTATGTTTACATTAATGTGATATTATTTCTTACAAACGCTGAAAGAGCTTTTCCGGCTTCTACTATAAAGCTTAATACGTTATGGCATAATCACAGATCAGAAGAATACTATAATAATACATATTACAATATAAGTAATGTCTTACATGTATTAGGAGCTCAAATCTCACAAAGGACCAATTATCCTGCGAAAACCTACCAAAGCCTCAATTTTATGAAGCCTCAGCGATTCCTTTATTCAGGTGAACCCTGGGGCGAGCGTTGAATTACAATGAACTAAGGAAACTGGCTCCTCTTGTAAAACCAACTATGCTTAAAATATTGTCGGTCGGTGTAATGAGGCGGTAAAACGGAGCTTTGCTTGGCTTTACGAGTTTTCTCTTAGATTTTTCTTTTGCGACTGGGAGAATATTGTGGAGATTAAGAGATCTTTATTCTTTTTTTTTTCAACGTTTGTTGTTTCTGTAAAGACTGCAAATGTTGGTAATGATGTCGGACAAAGTGACATTTGAACCAAGTGAAAAAAGATGAAGAGAACATAAATAAGTATAGAAGCCTCAATAACTGCTTTAGGTAAATATATCGCAGTGGCAATAGTATTGCAAACATAGGTATATTTCGAATTAATAACCCTCCTTTATTAAAGTCAGTCAAAAACCATTGGTATAAAGTAAACGACAAACGCGCTCATTACAAAAATATGGCTCTGTATAATGACAACAAATATTATATATTATTAAGTAATGTGTATTAAAACGAACGAATTAGGGAAATAAATTAAAACTACTAAGTACAAAATCAGATTTTGTACTTAGTAGTTTTGTTATTTTTGTTATTTTCGGCCAGATGGATGGACGATTTGATAAAAGTGGCGGGTCGCACATGGACCAGATTGGCACAGGACAGGGTTGAGTGGCATAACATGAAGGAGGCCTATGCCCAGCAGTGGGATGTAGAGGGCTGGGGATGATGATGATGATGAAGTACAAAATCGAAGTACAAATAAATTATTAAAGTTATTTACCACTTCTTGTAACGTGGAATTATAGTTTGTAGAATAATAATGACTTCTTTGAAATAGAAAATTGACTGCAACCTTTAACTATACCTAAAATTACTAGAAATTCTAGAAACCTATCGTAATTAATGTCCATGGGCTTTCAGGAAGTCATTAGGGTCGCAAATCAATAAATAATTACAGGTACAGCAAAGTTAGTACAAAGCTTTACTAGGAATAACATACTCATAGGCTTCTTTTGAATTACAAAAATAGATCAAACGAGCCTCGTTTTCAAAATGTCATATTTAGAAAATGCTCAATCGATTTCTATGAAATTTAAATGCCTAAACTTTGAGATAAGATAATAATATAATAATAATTGGGGTTTATACTCCAACAGAACAGGTTACCCTACTTATACTTTCAGAGTCAAATTACAATTCATAGGTTTAATATTATTTTTATATATAGGTTTAATAAATAATTATTTTATTAAAATAATTTATTGGTTGGATTTTTTAAAGATTAGTTCAAGTGAAGGTTGTCCCTTTACTACATATTTACTTCTTTGTAACAGGTAAAACCACTGGTAAAAGCGATATAAACTAGTATAATAACAGAGGAAAAAGGTTAGTTATATTTAAAGTTAGTTATATATAAAGGTTGTGTAGTTTAATGGGCCAGGTGAACTCGCGCGGGCCAAGGTTTTGTCAAGTGGGTCAAGTGAAAAAGGTTGAAGTTTGTGTATTTTCAGTTTAATAATATGGCAGAATAAATTTATATTATAAACTAGCTTGTGCTCGCGGCTTTGCTCGCGTGGTAAAATCCTTTCTTAGTGGAGATCTACGTCATAAAACCTATCTACGTTCCAAATTTCAAGCGAATTCATTCAGTGGTTTGAGCTATCGGTTGATAGATCAGTCAATCAGTCACTCTTTCCTTTTATATATTTAGGTAAACAAAAAGGATTTGTGTATATTATGTGTGTGATAGTCATATACTACTGTTATGATAGTTTTTGCTATAGAGTTTGTTATCTCTTGATGGCTGAATCGATTATGATGAATAATTATCTAATATTTATCTACACCTACTACTTTTCAGCAAATAAAACTACTGATAGCACACCTACCTAGCCTTTTTCCCTCTATTACTCAATTACTGTGTAAGCATGTTTTTGTATTAGCTACTTTCTACTACTACTCTACTTCTATTTCTTAAACGACCAATCAAACTGAAATTTTAGCTTGCAGGTAGCTTAAACCTAAGGCAATAGCTAAAAAAGCATTTCAGCGAGTTAAGCCGCACGATACAGCTAGTTAAGTATATTTGAGCAAATACAACGTAAATAGTATTGATAAAATATTCGTAGTCTAATAGAGGGGAAACATAAACCTTTTACGTTAATTAGTGGGCAGTAATTACGCCCCCACTTGCCCCGAACGTAACTCGACTACCAAATAATTAATAACCGAAATGAACGGAAATTTCTGCCATGGATTGTGTTTTATGATTTCTCAGTAGTATAATGTATCTTATGTAAAACTCAGCCATTCCCCATACCATATCTCAGCCTTTTTTTATTTGAATACAAACCTAAAATACGTTCTATACGTATCTAAATTGTTTTTAATTTTTGGCTTTCAAACTCAAAATTCATTTATTCAAATAGTCTACTATGGAGCACTTTTGCAAGTAAATTTTACATATATCATACATAATACTCTGCCGCTCGTTGACAAGGCACCTCTATGAGAGAAAAGGCCTTCCTATCCTATCCTCCTGATGACGATGACTGATGTTTTAAGAGAAATAGTTTTAAAAATACTTTTAGTCCACCTAAGATATACACACAATTAACTCCCGATTGTACTAGGATCTTAGAATTAAGTAAAAACCCTTTTTCCGCGTCTCAATTATTTTTATTAATTTTCATTAAAAAAGTAAAATTAATATCTGTTGGTCAAGAGGATAAAAGCAAAGTATCCATTAATAAATACACAAAACAAAAACATGACCAAACTCGCCCTATTTCCAGTAAACCGATACTCCCCTGAAGGTACCCTGCAGCCAGCAGCACTCGTGTAGAGAACTCTCCAAGTGTAGAGTGGGGTCGAGTCGTTACTCATTATTGCTCAGCGGATTGTGTTACAAAGGATCCTTGGGAGTTTGTTTCTTGTTTGTTATGTTCAATGGTTCGGCTTGATTTCATTAACATTCAATTTCTAAAATAAGTGTTGTTAGGTTACCTATATTATTACCTATATAATATGAGACCTATGTTATTACTATTATGATATTACTATTAAATAAGGTTACTAGCTGCGCCCAGCGGTTTTCTATGGATAAATAAATAAAAATAGTTTCATTGCCAAAAATAAAATACAATTTCAATGACATTAACCTAATACAAGATAATTAGGGAAACGTAGCAAAAGAATTGTGGTATTATTAAATTAGGCAAAAGGCATACGCTCAGCTTTATGCTGGCAAAGATGCGCAGCGCTGATTTTCAGCATTATGCTTGTGCTCGAGCTAAGATGTTCATCGAGCACAAAAAACTAAGTACTAAAAAGTGAGTTTCGGTACACAATAATAATAATATTACTAAACAACTTATACATGTGACATACATACGAGTACACTAGAGATATAATATATGGGTAACACTAATAACTAAGGACATGCTGGTATAGAAAGAATGTTAAAATATTATACATACGTAGATAATGGCCTATGTGTTATTCTAGGGTCTAAGCTATCTGTATACCAAATTTCAGCTCAGTCGGTCTACCTGTTTGGGCGTGAAAGAGTAACAAACACACATCTATTCTTTCAAACTTTCACTTTATAGAATTAGTTAGATGTTGTAGTTATTTTGTTTACTGTAGTTAACTTGTTTTTAATTAGCACAATTATATCAATTAAATAGGCCAAGCGCAAGTCGGGTTACGTGCTATATAGCCTTCCGTTGTTCTGGCAAATCGAAAATTACCTGCAATCTTTCAGTGATAATATCTACGAAACTGATTAATCTTTACCTTTAAAGTTTTCCTAGAAAGTTCACAGAAGAAATTTCATAGTTTTTTTTTTTCAGGTAAACTGCAATTTCAGCTGTAACTGTAATATCGGGTAATCTTACATCGTAAAAACGTAATACCTTTACATTTCAAGGAAAACGACATTGTTTTTTTTCCCACCTTAAACTTGTTTTCCACATTTTAAAAACCTAAAGAAAAACGGTGAAAAACCGAGTCACAACATTTCCGATAACGATCACTTTCTAGCCCATGCTCTAACTATTCTTTACCACGCCACCTGAGGGTTATTTCCTTCCCGTCAAGTTTGTCATACATTGCGTGCCAAGTTTAAGCCGGTCGCCCTCCGCGCTCGCTTGGCACGCGATGGCGACCGATCAATGCGAAATTGTTACCTAACTTACTGCATTACCACGTCTTTGTTAACTCTTATACAAGGTATTATTTATAGAGAAAGGTATATTTTAGCTTTAGTGTTATTTAGACATAAAAAAGTAAATTATTTAAAAATTTGTAATGATTGCACAGCGTTTTACTCAACTTAACAAACCAAAGGTTTAACATAATGTATAGGATTTTACCTAAATGAAAAACACAGAATTCAAGAACATCTTGTTCAGAAAATTAATAAATTTTCCTTTTAAAAATAATAATTAGTTTGGCGTGATTATACTCTGACAGAGCATCTGTATTCTGTCAAAATTCAAACTGACTAAATTCTTTATCTAAATATATGAAAGGAAAGAGTGACTAATTGACTTACTCTATCAAACCGCTACGCTGAACGGATTTAGCACACAAATAATTATAAGAATTAAAACGTAGACCCCCGCTAAGAAAGGGTTTAACGAGCTTAAGTAGCAACCTTTAGCTATATAGTTCTCAACATAAATTGCAATAAAAAACTTCTCAATATAAAAACTGCGATCACGCGAAAATGTTTATCAAATATTATCCAACACTTAAAAACATGAAAGGCCTGAAAAGGCAGCCGTGATGGAAATATGTAATTACTTTACCCCCCCCCCCTTGCCCCCACCCTTGCCCCTGTAGCCTGTACCCTAACGGGATTATATTGAAGGTATACAGACGCATTAAAACGAAATGAAATAGCAATTTCTATGGCGCCCCGTGGAGTGTACCGCCGGAAAGGTAATATTGGATTGTTATAGGTAGAAAAATCTTGTTAAAAGTGGATACAGTGACCGAAATTCAACCTGACTGATAATAAGAAGAAAAATATTAAATTCTTAAAACGTAACTTAAGTAGGTACATTTTTTTACTAAAGCTTATTATTATGTTATGTGATATCCATGTTTTAAGTTAAACTCAAAAATACGAACTCACTTCAAAATTTTGAACACAAACTAAGCAGCTTAGGAATTCTCGTTCGAGAAACTTTAAATATTTTTAAAAGTGTTTTACAACTCGGCTGGCAACAAATGCGCCAGTCGAAACTCTGTCTGATTGAATTGGAAACAGTTCCGTACCGTTGTCCAATTTGTGCAGGCAGACGCGGCGTCCTCAAAGGGCATACAGGTGAGGGCTCGACTGAGGGGCGAGCCCTGGCCTCAGGGGACGAAAGGGAAGCCTGCATAGGGCTGGCACTAAGTTTTTGATGCATATTTTGATAACAGTTGGAAAATGGATTTGACTGATCGTAGGAAACAAACCACTTATAATTTTATGACTGTAGAAAAACTAGAAGTATTTTGACTCCAGGAGAGCTGTTTTCAGGCTTTGCTATTAGGAAGTAAGTCTCAAATGGTTTCATTATGTTACTCCTTATACCCAAACAGAAGGCCGACCTTGGGTGACTTTGCGGCAATTTCGCCCTTTCTTATAAAGCTCGCGCTCCACTTCACGCGACTATTTATTCACTATAATATCATATTGTCTAAAGGTACCAAATTGTTTAAGAATTTGATACTTCGACGCAGAATGTGTCGCAAGTGAAGGCTCATTAATTAAGGAATATTAAACTCCATGTGCATTTTATTTTCAAAACTACAGTGAGTGTTATCCATTATCGTATTTGTCTGAAACCGTGGTTAAGATTTGAGATACTCAACAAAATTTAATACCTGAGTACCGCCGTGTCGTACCTATCACTATAAAGTGTTAAACCAAAGTCGCCTTCCGTCTGTCTGTCCATCTCTATGTATGTTTAAATCTTTAACACTACACAATGGATTCTGATGCTATTTTTTATATGGATAGAGTGAATTTACCTAGTTTAACACTGTGATATATAATTTTCTGTATGGCGCTACGAAGTGCGCGCAAGTCCACTAGTATGCAACGTTTTGTAAAAATGTAGCAGGTAACCCTAAGCTGTAAAAGCAACACTACATCTCGCTACATTCATACATACTATATATGTAGATGTATGGAGTATGGATCCATGCCGCGGGCAGCGCCCAGCCCTGAATATTTCATCAGAAGCAAGCTAAAACTGGCCGTGTTTGGGTTGAAAGCTTCAGCCTTTATTGCTTAGAACGGAATTGTTTGCATGAATTTTAAATAACTTAAGCACACAAATTATAAATCTGTGCTTCCTGCGTATGAAAATGAATGCAATACGTTTAAAAAAAACCAGGGCAGTCAACAACGGACTTTTAAATTTACTCTTGGTGGCAGTTTGTGCAGATCTTTGGCCACAAAAATAGGAGTCAACTCAGGATGCGTAGTTTTCAACAGCGATAAAATGTCATCAAGATCTCTTCATAATTTCTTCTTGTCATCAGTTCTACGTTTTAGCATCTTCTTAGCCGTCGGCAGCGATTCAAATAAGATGAAATAAGTTTCCTTTAGAACATCTGCCTCCGAGAGAATTGAAGTACATAACTGGTGTATTCTTTTCTCGTCCATTAAGTCCAAAACATTGCGTAAAAACGCCAACAGTTCATTGATAACAACGTCACAGTTCGCACATGTCACAGTATTTGAGGCCATATTATTGTCCTCTATTGAGCGTAGTATTCTTAACGTAAAACTAATAAACCGCATTAGAAACACCATACTACGCTCCAAAACCAAGATACATAGCTGACGTCACCCAAAAAACGGCATTTCTTAAATGGGACTGGGCAGGACATGTCTGTCGCATGCCAGAAGAACGTTGGGCCAAAATTACATCTGAGTGGGCTCCTAGCAAATCCTCCTATCAAACGGCCACGCGGCAGGCCAAGGAAGAGATGGCGGGATGACCTTGACTCACATGCGGAAGGATGGAAATCCATAGCCCTAGATCGTGACAGATGGAGAGAGGGTAGGGAGGCCTTTGCCCTGCAGTGGGATCCAACAGGCTTATAATAATTATTGTCCTCGAAACGCACGTCCGTGCTTTTAACCACTAGCATAACAGCTAACTGTTATAATGATTACTTTAATAATGATGCAAAATTCGAGGTGCACAGCACCAGCGCTTCATATTCATAAGATGTTAAAACTCTTTTGCCTTATTGTCTTTTACCATCAGGAAAGGTCTTTTTGCCATTTTGTATAAAAAAATTGCAATCAAATAAAACCTGTCGATAACCCAGAAATGTATGAAAAGAATTAAATCCCTTTGAACCGGTAATAGTAGTTCACAAAGCGCGGTCCCCCGCCGCGGTGCCTTTGTGCCAACATCGGCTGTCACTCTGTCACTCGCAGACAAACGGTGCCGACCGTGGTATGTACCTACTACAGTTTAACTTTAACTTTTGTTACTAAGTTTTTTATGCAAAGAAGTTAGAAGTCGAGCAAGACTCTCCTGATGGTAAGAGATAACGCTGCTCATAATCAGTGCACTACCACCCAGGCCCAGGATTTAAAGAAAGAATGAAAATATTTTATTTGTTACACCACAGATAAAAGAATACCAAGTTACACACACAAAAATAATACAACATAAATGATAAATAATAAAAAGGTTGTGCCACAAATCGGTCCCCAACTCAGCATTATGCTGGGTGCAAGCACCCAGCGCTGGTCTTCCGTTGGAGACGCTTAGTGGCGTTACGGACATACGAGTACATTACGCCATCCATTTATTTATTTATTTGTTTATTCAAACCACAACATCCACAGACCTTAATAAACTTTCATCCATCAACCATTGACTCCATTTTTAAATTCTAGGTCCACTGCACCAACGCTTCTTACTCAAGAGTCATAAAACTGGTACATTTCTTCCTTCTCTCAAATAGACGTGTGCGCCGCGCCGCCGCGCCGCCGCCGCCGGTCATTTTGGCCACGCCGCCGCCGCCGGTCGTATTATCGGCGTGAAATCGGCGTGATTTTTTTTTTCATTTTATTAACGTAATTATAATATTTTAATCATCATTATTACCAAATAAAATAATTGAAGACACCAGAAATGTCTCACATAAATTTCAACGTCTTGAAAGGGGTAAAAAGAATAGAAAAGAATGAAACAAGTCGCCGGCTCGACACGCAACTGTCACTACCTGTTGCTATTGCTACCCGTGTAGTAAATTACGAACATTATGGGAAATTAAAAGCGTGATATATGTACGGAGGTATGATTTCCACTTTCCACCATTTCGTTCCACACCAAACAAGTGAATTCCATCGATGGGGTTCGTTGGCAATCGTTGGTGCTGTGTGGTCTGAGCAAAGGCCAACATAATGCAAAAACATAATGCATAATGTAAAGGTCACATAACATCGCGGTCGAGCCCTCGATGAAATATCTTGGACTCGTCCTCGATGGGCGGTGCAATATCCGGGAGCAAGTGCTCCCGGGCAAAATTGCCCGGTTGTCTCCCCGCCTGATCCGTCCGCAACTTCAGCGGTGAACGGACCGAAAGGACGGGTCCTTGATCTTCCGGCTCGTACAAATGTTTTCTGGGTACGGATGCTTCGGAAAGTACTTGCATGCATCACGTAGCCGGCAGAGAACCGACCCCTGTTTGCCACGTCTGTGGTTGCGAAGTGGATACGCGTGGCTAGCATGGGTCAGTGAGCACCGTACCCTCATCGCAGTTATAGGGGAGGAACTCACACTATCAACCATGGAATGAGCCATGGTGTCAAGTGAAGAATCGTGGCTAGCCGCGGTCTCATTCTGCAAGAGGACACTATCGCAGAAGAGGATCGCGAAACGCGAACGGGAGTTCACCACCGACCTCCCTATGTTTTCCCGGAAAAGGAGGCATCCGAGGCGCATCTTCCACGCCCTTCCCATCCCCCTACCTGGGTCTAGAGTCTAGACAGAGTACGGGGCTACATTCCCGCTGCCACGGTACTGTGGCGTCTGCATGAACACCCTCAGTTTTTAGTGGGTATTCCTGCCGTGCCCATCATTAACGAGGAAGACCCACACCCCAAGAGAAGAAAAAAGGCCAACATAACGCCAACCACTGAAAAGTCTGGAATGACCTTCCACGAACACGGGTTTTATATTAAATCTCCCCTCCCCATATTACAATGACCGGTCGGTGAGTTAAGTCTGGGGATGCCTCGTGAAGAAGCGAAAAACATGTCAGCTCTCTCGTTGTATACTATTTTTATCGTGGAAATACCTGCAGCAGTTTTCATCATCTTCGTCGTTGTATGTCCTTGTAGGAGTCTAAGTTGTTTGTTGAAACTTAGACTCCTACAAGAACATACAAGATGAAAGTCTTCAATAATGTGTGTTACCTTGATGACTTACGGCACTGAAAAGGGATCCTTCACTATTGGCCTCATTTTAAAGCTCAAAGTCACTCAGTGAGCTATGGAGATGGCTATACTCGGGGTTTCTCTACTCTATCGAATCAGGAATGATTAGATACGTAGACGTACCAAAGACACTGACATAGCCCAGCGGATAAGCAAAGTGAAGTGGCAATGGACAGGCCACATAGCACGTAGAGAGGATGGCCGATGGGGTCTAAAAGTGCTCGAGTGGAGACTACGGACTAGCATACGCAGCGTAGGGCGTCCACCCACAAGGTGGACAGACGATCTTCTAAAGGTCGCCGGAAGAAGACGCTGCATGTAGGTCGCTTCCAAGGTATATATGGCAGTCAGTAAGGGGAGGCCTATGCTCAGCAGTGAATGTCCTATGGCTGAGATTATGACTTAACTAATGAGCAATTAGTTATTGATATTATTATTAACCCTTAATGCAGGCATATACGAAAGGTTGGGTGGTGCATTAGATGGTGGAATTAATGCTCACTATTACATAGTGTATCGTTTAAATCCCTCGCCACCTCTTCAGCGTCAAATTGGAGCGGAATTAAAATATTGATATTTAATTTTAAAAAAATCCGCAAAATAACGCCTAATTTCATTAAATATAACAATAAATATTTAGGAAACGTGATTCAGCACGATTTATTTTGATTTTTGTTGAAATTTACCCCCACGCCGATTTCACGCCGATTACGCCGCCGCCGCCGGTCATTTTTCGACCAGACGCCGCCGCCGGTCGTTTTATAATCGGCGCACATGTCTACTCTCAAATAAATGTTTTAAGACTACATTTTGCTGCTATGCAATATCATTTCTTAACCCCCGACAAAAAAACGTCGAGGTGCTTTAAATTTGACGTGTTGTTAAGCGGTGGCAGATAAGTGTTTTTATGTGGTGCAGATATGATTCTAGGTCACCAAGTTCGATTCCCGACCCCTATAATATAGGGGCAGTTTTTTCACACACACCAATATGAACATTATTCTGGACTGGACTTTCTGGTTCTTCTTGTTTCTGGACTTTTAAAGTTGCAATGGATGGACCTTCATTAAGAGGGCCGTCTGCTTATTTGCCACCTATGGCATAAAATTCCACACACAAAAAAAATCGGAATTGGATTAAAATAAAACCCTTGTTTCTATATTCCTATAATAAGGGCTTGTTAAAAATCCTCTCCAAGTCACTCGATTCAAGTGCCACACGTGGGAGCAAGTAGGGGGCAAGTGGGGCCCCCTATTAAGGGCCCAGACTGCGATAGGGCACGCTTGAGGGCCTTTCGATTGACCTTATTCTTTTGTTTTCTTTAGTCTCTACGCAAAGGGATCCGGTTGCTATTGTGAAAACGAGGGTGGGAGTTTGGTCGGTTTTAAAGTGCATGTCGTTAACGTGAAAGTTGGGAACGTTTTGTTATTCCTCAGGTGCATTTTTTAGCTGGGTGAATTGTAGTTCTATAATTAGTTGTGTTGGTATTTGGTTTTAATTCAGATATACTTTGTTTGAAATAAGATTTCTTTATTCTTTTTTTTAACCACAGCCCAGATTTTCCTCTTTTATAACAAACTAAAAGTTTCTAATTCTATTTTTTCCTGTGTGACAGATTGTTCGACCTATCTAACAATACGCAGCCTAAATTGCCGATTAGATTGGGAAGAAAATTGGCACAAAAATGGATATTAAACGCTAAAAAGAATTTTCTGACGGCATAAGCTAATCTCTATTCTCTATAAAGGCATATCGTTAAAGTTTACCTTATACAAAAAGATAAGCATCTTTTAACTTAACAGATTTAAGATTTCCAATAAAAAATCCAATCATCGCACATCAAAGGCAATAGAAGTACCTATATAACGAGGACTCTCAAAGAAACACAATTTATTTTATGAAACATGTTTAAACGTCCCTGAAGATGGATTTAAAGCTATACAAAAATGGTGCGACTTTTCCAGTTTCATTCGGAGAAGAAAAACGACAAAACTGGATTACCCTAACTCCCCGGGGAGTAGGGGAGCTGGGGAGATGGGGAAATGGGGAAATGGGAAAGTGGGACGCGGGAGCTTACGTAACTTGTAATCTCGTTTTGGGTCGTTTTATTCGGATAGTTTGAGGTTTACTTCGATAGTTTGTGGTGTCTTTAGTCTATATTAATCTACTAGTCTATTATTTTTAGCTTTTATTTTGAGTCGCATGTCTGAAGTATCAAAATATGCTAATCTGTATAAATTGTTTATTGGATTTGCCTTTAATTACTGATTTGTATCTAATTATTATAATATAGTGGTATTTTTACTTGTGGTAGGCTTTAGCCATGGCTAGTTAGCACTAGACAAATCTGTATCGCCAAGCCATCATAATGGTCGTGTTCCGGCATGATGTTCGGTGAAGCCAGGGATGGATTGATCCCGTTTTTAGGGTTCCGTAGTCAACAAGGAACCCTTATAGTTTCGCTTTGTCCGTCCGTCCGTCCGTCCGTCCGTCCGTCTGTCTGTCCGCGGCATTGCGGAGAAACTATAAGTCCTAGAAAAGTGTAATTTTGTATACAGGTAAGTAATAATAAGGGTAAGAGAACGGTGACAAAAAATAATTTTTAATTAATTAATTTACGCTACCTCCCGTACACGTAAGATGGGGATGATTTTTTTTTCTGGCTGATACCATCGTGTGGGGTATCGTTGAATAGGTATTTTAAAATGAAGGACGGTTTGCTAAGAAACTTTTTCGATTTCATGTTCTGTTTGAAAGATATTGAAGTTTAAAAAAAAAATTGAGCGTCCCCCCCCTCTAAAATCTGAACTACTAGCTTTAAAATTCTGAAAAAAATCAGAGGTATGCTTTTAACCATGATTTTTCCAGGAAAACTATAGCGGTTAAGATAAAATTATTAGTTTCGGTAAAATCAGCGCTGAAAAAAAAGAGATGTTGGCAAGGTCAGCAAATTCAAAATATAATTAGTCCATGTTTTAAATAATGAAAAAAAAAACAATATGGACTAAACTATTTGTCAACAACCCTGTTGTTCCAACTCAATAAATAAGAATACCTAAAGCTAACCTAGCCTATAGTTTATTAATGCATAACTAGATGGCGCTAGTAGTAAAATTAGATCGCGCAAGCAAATTGTTCATTGTTGTATGGGACTATTTCAACCTGTCCTATTAGCTTATCGAATATTCGTATGCGATTGAGGTTCTTTGTATAGGTTTCGTTCTTGTTCGTTGTGATATAAAAAATTGATTTAGATACGTATAAGATATATGATATTGATTATAATAGAGGATTTATAAAAATTATTCGTCTAATATCCGTGGTTTCATTGATAATAATTAATATTATTGTCTCATTATTAAGAATTTAAAGGTTTAATTACATAATAAATATTGCTTTATAATTAATAATATAACAATTATAGATAAGTAGTCTGAATATTGTTAGAGCATTTAGAATAGCCCTCTGCCTTCAGTTTCAGCAAGAAAATCAAATAACATAAAGAGTTTTTCAACTTAAACTTAAATTAATTAGGATCATCTCTACATTTATAGCGTTTTATTACAAAAACAACATAATATGTGTCATATCTTTTTAACTAGAGCTGATACAGAAATTTCAGTCACAAATTTGAAATTGTCGTCAAAAATTGGACTAATATCATGTATCATAACCAAATCATCCAAAATGCTGTTGTGCAGTGTATTCAATCTACTAGAACTACGGAACCCTACATTGTGCGTGGCCCGACTCGCGCTTGGCCTATTTTTTAGGTTAAGTCTGGTACATTCAGGGAATCACTTAAGTCTAAATAATATAATTTAAAAACATATAGAATACAACACCTAAATTTAGCATTAAATAAAATTTTAAATGTAGTTACATCAAATTAAACAGTGTTAAGTAGGTATAAGTGTTTAAGTATATAGACTAATCTCAAACACTATTCAAAGTAAAAGGCTTTGAACTAAGTAACAAAGTAGTTACTTAGTCCATAAGCTCACTTAAGCCCGGTTGACCGTAAATGGAATATCTAATGCTTCTAACTCTATGGTTACATTTAAACTCTATTCTAGAATTGTTTATGGTCCCTTCTATATGTAAATGTAATGCGAAAAGTTTGGCCTCTTGAGATTTGATGAAATGAGGTAGGTACCTACGGCTATAACCTTTGAGTGCGTTATTTTGTGTAAATGGAAACACCTTTGACAGGCTGATTTTAATCATGATAAACTTTTGGTACACTGGCAAATAAATACACTGTGATTTAAATCACGAAAAACTTTTTGAAGTGAAAACTTCTTTAGCGGCGCTGAGCACTTTTTTTTGTATGGGTAAAAACTTTCAAACTCGCGTCAGGGTCACGTGATGCTGATCGAAAAAGCGTAAGATCTAGGGGAAGGGAGAGGAAATAGTATCTCCCACTCTTTCTACCGTGCCTGAGTGTGCTGCTCTGTTTAGGCGGCACAGGGGGCTTAGACAAGCGCGCGCCCGCCCGTAGCGACCATTCGCAATCGCTAAAAAAATGTACTGATAGTATTTTTATACTTATAATTAAACACAACGTTAATATTGAAGTTTTCACTTCTGCCGGCACTCCCGGAGTGCTACCTTTTTTTTTGTAAAGCACTCTGGCAAATAGATTAACGCATAGTAAGTGAAAGCAGTGATTAAAAAAAACATTTTGTTTCGCTTACGTACACTATATTGTTATCCCGTTAAAACAGTTAAACCGATTTAGATAAAAATACATGTATCTAGATTTAAATTACAAATGTTAAAATTTTGTTTTGTAATTTTATAATGGTTTTCAATAAATAATTATTACTTATCTCCATTATTTTATACATCAAAATGTAAATAACATAAAATGTACAAAAACTTAACTAAAAGAAATAAATATCAAAGAAAAACTACTTTGTACAGATGCAAATCAAAAAGATGAGAAAGCTTCTTCTCGCGTATTTTTCTATAGGTACGAGTATATTCTTCCAACAGAACTAAAATAAAGTCATACAAATACCTGCGAGTCATTAAATTTGCACGAACGAGGGAACAAGACGCAGTAATTGCTGGCAACACTGAGGGGAGACCGGGCAGAATGAAGCCATCCCACCGAAAGGAAAATAAGGTGAAATTGCTCGGAATTCTTTGTCCGTTGAAAAACGTGCCTTATTGTGTAGACTATAATGCTCAGGTTGGTTTAAGTGGAATTGTTGTAGGAGTGGGATAGTGTTTCAGAGATGTGTAGTTTGTTGTGAGTGATAGCGGTGTGATGGGAAACAATATGGGGTTTTATTTCGACTCTTGTTTCTGTTGAAACAAAGAGAGTAGATATTTTATGCTCTCTTAATAGAGATTTATGTGTAAGCTTTTGTGTTGCGTAGGATCCCACTGAATAAGTCAATCAGATGACTGTTTAATTTATTTATATTATAAACATACATAATATTATAGCTAATGGCCTGCCTGAGAAATGGTTACTGCTGCCTAAAGTAAAACTAAAAAGTTATCTGTGTGGTTTTCTGATGACCCAAGCTAGTTTCTCTACGATTGCCTATCTCGAGGAAGAATTCGTTTTATATATTTTTCTTAGATTGCCGCCGTAAATCTTTCCCAGCCCCTTTGACATTTGTAATCCCATAAAGAGTGATGCGCCCACAGAACGCCAATAAAGCATTTACGGAAATATCCGAACGTTTACGATCTTACACGAACACGCTCGGTCTTGGAGAAATGGCACGAAAATGTCACGCTTTTCTTTCCTCCTTTTCTTTCTACAGAGGGATTGAAATGTTAATAGGGTGGAGTGGGCAATATTAGCTCGGAAAGTATTTTATTGGATTAGTGTAGTCTTACTTTTAACGATCATTTATATTGACATCAAAACGGTTTCGTAACATCTTTTTGCACTCAAGATAAACTGAACATTGCACTGATAATAAATTAATGAGGAAAAGAAATAATACTATTCCATTCAAATCTTTATTGCACATATAAAATTCAATTCAATTAAATTATTTGATGATATGAAATTATTTGATTTGATAATATCAAATAATTTAATTTAATTTAATTAAATTTCACGTATACCTACGTATTGTACGTATTTACTAATAATATTAAAGGTACATAACAGCAATGTTGTGTTTCGTATGTTATGTAACTTTTATTTGTTAGCAGAGCTGACTTATTACGAACTTACTTGTGACTCTATTATAACCATTTAACCATGTTTGATAAACGATTTAATTTCAACGGTGTAATCACACTGGATTTTGGATAAACTATACACCTACATCAGAAACATCGAATAGCATATTTTACACATCTTACGGCCTATCAAAAAAGGGTATCTCCAAACCAATACTATGATTGTTACTCACACATCTTGCCCTCTACCATAAACGATGTAACGGTTGCAGATGTTATCCGTGTCCAATTTGGCGCAGTGTTACGAGGCTCTATCTCGATCGGCACAAATCATCGCCCCACCGACACGTTAGTGCCGGGTAATTTGCCGCGAGGGGAGACCGGCCAGCGTGGAGCGTAAGTAGCTGTTACATGAACTTGGGTTGTTCGCAGTTTTTAGATGATGATTATTAATTACAATAGGTTTTTATGGTGATAGCATATACTGGTGATAATATTTGATTTCTTGATGACCTCTGTGGCGGTGGGCTAACACTATATATAAATATTTCCCTGGTAGTCAAGTCTAAATTTAATTTAACGGTTTTCAAGTTTTTAGTTTAAACATGTGGCTCTTCCTTGCTTATTAAAAGTGCGCTTAAAGTCAGTTAAATATTTTTTATTCACTTGTATTATCTAAATTATTAAGACCTTGTCATAAATGTATTCTTCCTAAAAATAAATGTTTACCCAAACGTCTATCTATGAGCCAACGTTATAATAAATGTCTGTAAATAAAGTCACGTGCGAAACTCCCAGCCACCAGTATATTATGACCGAGACAACGTTTATTATGAAAACTTGCGGCGCGAGGGGCGCCATCTTGTGAACGTAATAGCTTTTACATTTGCACGAATATGGCGCACGTTTCAAATTGTTTCACACGTCATTGCATTTGCGAGTATTATGGAATCAGCTCGTGCAAATATGTATGGACATGGTAATGAGAACCGTTTATATAAAAATATTTATTTTAAAAAACGATGCTCTCGGAATAATACCACTTGTTGTATCTTAGCTGTTTAGCCCGATGAAATTATATTAATTTAAATCTGTCATATCAGTGTTTAATAAAGAGATCTCAAATTTTAACTCGGTAATATCGATGTAAAACAAAAAATCATCTGCGCTTTCTATAAGGTGGGAAATGGTTAAACGTTAGCCTATTTTTACACTAAACGATTCGTGAGTATTTAAATTTATCTTTGTAAATAAACGGCATAAACTCACTTGTATTTACTTCGGCTTCGTGCCGACCGTTTCGATCCTGTACGAGGATCTTCTTCAGGGAGTAGCTGCGGTTACGCGCCGACGTCCGCGCCCCGCTCCTCGTACAGGATCTAAACGGTCGGCACGAAGCCGAAGTAAATACAAATGAGTTAATACCGTTTATAAAAAAAATATAAAAAAAAGCTGATGACACTTAAAGGAAGTTAATCTGCACCAGCATCTCATTGCTCCCACTTGTCATTCTCGTATTACCACGCACCATTAATCCACCATGGCATGGGCTATGGTGTGGACTATTTATGGTGTGAGGCCGAGAGCGTGGCAAATATGTCGTGGTTACACTCCATTTGCTACATTGACATTTATTGTGCACTTTTATTTATTTTTATAGCTTTATATAAGTGAGATTTAAAGTTGCAGATCTATTTATCGTGATACAAAAATATAGTGACATTCAAAATAAATGTGTCAGCTTGGTAATTTTATATAGTATCAGTTTTTACGCACCCATTTAAACAAATTGCATATTTTTATAATCTCTTCCCAGAGCAAAATCAATCCTCATCACAACTTTTTATAGTAATATCTCCTTAAATGCACGAGATTTGATAATTCAAATTTAATACAAAAAAAACTGGTTCTTTTTGCTAAACAGATAAAAACACAAGACAACAGCAAGAACAATAATTAACTCAAATTCCAAACTTCCCATTGTGTTGAATAGAAGGCTCTATGTTACCCCATCCTCCCCTGCGGTACTACAATACCGCACCACGTGAACAATGCCTTGGTTTATATACTTGCAAGTACAGGAGTTGAACTTATAACTTACCTATTTGTCTTTAAAAATGTCTAGAATAAATCTAGGAATAAAATAATTATAATTGAAGGTGTTATTCGAAAGATATTTTTGAAATTGGTTCGTCCAGTTAATTCTAAGAAAATAAACTAAAAATTAATTACTAACATTCGAACTCTAAACTAATTATAGTTATTTTATTAACATATGTTTTAATTTTATAAATTATATTCTATCCACTATCGAGCTAAAAAAAGATGCCTAAACAGTTTTAAGCTACAACAAACTAATTTAGAAGACTGGCTAAAAAAAAATAACACACAAAAAAGAAAAATGATAAAATGCAATTTTATTTTTTTACAATTAGCACCATATTCTGAGTTGGTGTACTGTTCTAGAGGTCTATAGCATTATTGTTGCGGGAACAAGGGCAATAATTGTAAGGTGGGGGAGACCGGGCCGACTCGGAACTTCATTAAAACAAGGATTAACCCGCTTCGGAGGAATGTAAGCGACGATTGCGAGGGATTTGGCGTCTAGATTTATTATTCGTAAATATATTCTCTTTCATCTGAAAGAGATGGTAAATATTATAATAGAGTTAGAAATTAATTATAAGGTAATAAGAACTTGATTGAACTTTGCGATAACTTTTAATTAATAAATGCTCCTATTTGGATAAATTATGTCTTTTGAATTTTACTTTATGATTGCCATGACAGAATTCTCGTTATGCCAGCGATAATTTATTTACAGACTTTTAAGTGTAAAGGAGTGAAAGCCTCCTTTGTAGTAACAAATTGTGTGCGTTTAGTAGAGTCAGAGCTTATGATTTTTCTTCAATATTTCTCACTAAGATGAAGGTACATAAGCAAGGCAAATAATTGTACATGATCTTAGTCTGAGGAGTTCTTAGTTGAATTCAAGTACAAAGAAATTTGACAGAATTTCCAGTTGGTGTTTGATAGTAGTAGGCAGTAGGCCAGTACAGACGAAAGTTGAAAGCGATGGTTATTTAGACATTATGCGTCTACATAATATTACAGTTACTGTCACATGAAATTATTCCAAAAATATTCTTCCCGTTAAACAAACGAAATATTAATTAACACGAATACGTTATTAAATATAGCAACACTATCAAATGCTTTGTTCCTATTTTATGCATTCACGCCATGTCCAGCGCACTGCAAACAAAACGCACGTACCGAGGGGAGAGTGGGCACCGCGCGACCGGTTAGTCACGGCGGGTGGGGTAAACGGCCGGCAGGGGGCGCTGATTGTCAAGGAACTATTGTCATGGAAATATACGGGTGCAGCCGCGTGAGAATGTACCGGATGTTATCGTTAATGGAAATTGTATCCTTACTATTGAAATTAATTAAACCTTTTGGTTAAAACTTTGATGAAAGGACTATGATGATTTTATAATGTAGGTAGGTAATGGAAATATTTTTAACAAAAGGACGAATAATAAATTTGACAACCTCTGTGGCGCGGTGGGCTAATACCCGCTTGCAACGCAGAAAGTTGCGGGTTCGATTCCCGCATGGGACAAATGTTTGTGTGATCCACAGGTATTTGTTTCTGGTCTGGGTGGTTTAAATATCTATTATAAGTATGTATTTACAAAAGAAAAGTATATAAGTATTATATCCGTTACCCTAACCACCATATTACAAGCATTAAGTTGCTTAGTTTGGGGTTAGGTGGCGCTGTGTGAAATGTCCTGAAATATATAATAAAAATAAAAAATAATAATATGTCCTTAAATGAAGTGACAATTATTATATTCTTTAAAAGTAAAACAGATTTAAAAGTATTATTTGAAGAGATAGTTATTAGCAGTTTTTCTCAGTTTATTTGCTTAGTTAACAAAAGTTTTCATACAAAACTGTATACAATTTGCGCTACAATTGAACTCCGAAATCCAATTAAAACTAAATCAAAACTCCTAATCTAACCCCAATATAATTTTCCCCTTAATATGACAACCAAAATGTTATCTTCCATCTTCCCTAAATGATGACGCATAGTGTTGTACCGCGGATTTCCTCGTCCATTTGTCACTCGATGTCACAGCAAGTGGGGACACGCGCCGCTTTGTTACTAGTACAATCGATAATAGAAACATGACAATCGTTATTATACGAGTAAACATGTTATGGTAATGGAAACAGATGCCGTGTGGTAAAAACAAAAATGAAGTCATGTTCAATTACCCATTAAAAAATGTCGTACTATGTAAATATTGGTTTCTAGAGTAGAATGGAGGAGGTAGACGTGTTGTGCCCACCCCATATCATGTGAGATAAGGACAGGAAGATGAATAAGTAAATATAGGTTTCTGAAAACTAAAGAGAAAACTTAAGTTAATAGTAGTAATATATAAGTAGCAGTAATATATAATTAAAAGCTGTTAAATTTCAGTTTTCCCGATAGCCATCTCTAGACAATGAGCCTGACGTCTAGTGCGAGGACCTCAAGAAGTTTAACTTGTTTTATGAATTTATTTACATATGATTCATTTTCCTATTTTTGCTACACCTAATAGGAATAGGTATACAGTTCTGACAGAACTGTCAGTATATTTATCATCACGTGAAATGCACATTGCATAGACGACGTAGATATTAACGGTGACATTCCCATTGATTGCGAAAACGTATTCTTTAATATTGGCTGGTAATTTTCGTGTTTATATCGTAGTGTCTGCTTGTATCACTATAGTTTGTGCTACAAACATGACAATTGTTACACATTACACGCTACACTCGAGTTGTAATCGATTCGGAATTAGTTTGTTGTTGGAAGTCGATTAGCGACGTTTCATTATTGTTACTAAAGTTTAATAGGGTTTAGTTGGCAACGAGTTTTAGTTGTTTAATATTAAAGTATGACAATGATAGGATAATGTCTTTGTTAATTTAAGCATTTACTAGTGGTAGGCTTTGACGGAGGCTAGTTACCACTCACTGGCCAAAACAGTGCGGTCATTATTACATCAGATTTTAATTTACTCGGTCCAGTCGTTTAGGCGTAACCAAGTAACATGCACATCCATAGCTTTTATAATAATTTTAGTTTGATACCTAATACCTGTGTATTGTGTGTCATTTTTTTAAACAAACAAATCCAATTTAATACCAATATTAAAGTCCAATTATCATACACAAATATAAAACAAGGCTCGCACAGAAAACTTTTCTTTGTAGTCTTATAACAGAGCCGATCCAGAATTTTCTACGAAGCGAAAAAGCAGCGAGATACAGAGAAATCGATATTTTCCATTACTGTACCGCCACAGGCAACGTTATCCAATTCTAACAATATAAATAATAAGTAAGCATTTATATTCGACTGGTTAAGCCCCGCGTAAAAACCCGTGGTAAAAAGTTTTTATCTTGTGGGATAATAAAAACTTTCCCGAGACGCGAACTATCTTTATACCTAATTTCTTCTGATAACATCAATAGAAGAAAACTTTAGCAATTTTTTACAGAATAACTTATTTCGATTTGAATTTGGCCGATTCGAAAAGGGTGAGAAGTGGACAAGAAATTCAGAGATTTAAATCCGTTTAGCTATTTATGCGTGAAGAGTTAACTGATACTTAGGCAGATTTACATTCGTATTTATTATAATATGAGCGTGGTTTCAATCTCTAAGCTGAGAAAAAACGGCGTTTCTATAAAAATCTCTTTCCCTAGATTATTTTTTAGATTTTTCCACCAGATTGAATTATTTAAAAACCTTTTAAATTCGATTTTAATGAATGATTCACAGTAAACAAAGCTCAAAACATTACCTTGAAGCCGATATAATCACAAAATGTGACGTTTTATTGAATAAATCAGATCAGAAACACATCCTCCGACGAGGGGCGACCGCGTCACGTCTGACGGTTGCCATTTGCATGGTACACGGGTCTCGAGTCGCGCCGCCGGCATCTAATATTCATGCGGAGGGCAAGCGACCCCAAACTCCCCTCGCACTCAGGTGCTCGATGTTTGGCTTCTATTTAGATGTTTTAGAGTATATCTGTGTATATTGAACCTTTAGAATTACGTAGTGATTGTTTTTAGAGCATACTTTTAAATGTGATGTTTTATTTAGAGTAGACCAGACTAAATTGGAACAGTTAAAAGGGAAGCTAACTTCTATTATTTTTTATAGATTATTTTTATAATAAAAAATTTATAGCTTGCTCTATATATATATATATTTTTTAAATATCAGTTTTCTCTATATATTTGATTTGTCTAAAACAAAGGCATTTCGAGAGATTCGGAGTAAAGATATACAATAAGTAATAAGCTACTATTTCCCTTGACCAGAGTAGATTCTAAAGGTTTAAATTAAAGTTCAACAAAGCAAAGAACATGCAAATTAGATTACCTATAGCACTATTTCTTCCTCACACGAGGGCCGGTCAATTGAAAACCCCTTCCCTTTCTCAAACACTCGCGGAGTGAAGAAATCCAATTTCCTTTCGATCCTACGTGACTGAGTACCTTCCTACCATGCACGCTTTGTATGGATCCTATCTCCTATTACACATACATTGCGCGATATCTTCGGCACGTAACACCGGAGCACGTACAGACTAGGCAATGTATACTGATGGTTTTAGACGTACTGTTTTACATTTTGATGGATGAGTGACAAACAAAAAATGTTACAATTTTCGGTTAAAATTGAACTTTTCAATCAATAGCTAAATATGACCTAGCAATTTATAAAAGGATTTTTAATTAAAATTATGTTTAAAGTGTAATTCTGAGTTTCTGATGTGACTAACATTAAAAACGCTGAACAGCAGAACAACGTTATCTATCCAAAAGCTTATTTAAGTGACTCCTTTATTGACTAATAATTTTTTTCTGACAATACTAAGTGTAAGTCACCACTAAATTAATCGTTGTTTTATTTTAGCTTACCTTGAATCATAAAATACCTAAGTTGCCGGTCCAATTTACCCCATTACCCCCATTACCGTCATTACCCCAGTGTTGCCAGATCAAAGCAAAAATTACCGGAACGTTTAACAGTTTGACATAACGAGCGTAATCTGAAGACGGGAATCGAACCCACGACTCCGTAATTGATGCAATTAGAGGGGATGTTGGCAAATTGTGGCGGGTTCGTTAGAGAATCGATTTTATGCGGGATGTGTGGGGAATTTGCTACCTAAATTATGTTATCGTTATGCTTTAATACCTGTCTGGTCATTTTATTAGATTTAATCAAAATCAAGACTTTTTATTTTTTAGACGATTTTCCTCCACCTGATTGGTTGTTATATATCTATATCCAGAAATGTAAAAGTTTTTTTAATATTACAGATTTTTCATACATTTTAAATTTACATAAATAATTACTTTTGCAATAAAGAGCCTGCTTGCCTGGTTTGCAATAAAGAGTTATTGTATTGTATAATTATAATTATTGTCCTTGAATTGACAAAATTCAAAGAAACCATAGTCCATAGTCATAGGCGTACCCAGGGGGGGGCAGGGGGGGGCAGCTGCCCCCCCCTGGAAATCAAATGTCTTATATTATATCTGTAGAATAAGAAATAAAATTTTCTTGGCGCTCGCAATAAGGCGATCACACGCGTTTCGTAGTCAGAATTATATATTTTTTAGCTTATTATGAACAATATTTCATTTTTTCACCACTCGGAGCGTACTTGCACACTTTTTGTCATTATATATATAAATTTTCTTCTATAGAGGTAGTAGAAGTAATATCTTTTACATGTAACTTTCGTAGTTAGATATAGGATATTTTCTTGGTGCTCGAAATAAGCCGTTCGCACATTCTTCATAATTAAGATTTGAAATTTTCTCGGCTCGCAGTAAACTGCTTGCGCTTTTATTAGTAAGAACATTCAAGTTTCTTGCAACTCGGAACGAACTAAGCTCACCTTTTGTAGACAGAAATATAAAAAATACTCGGCGCTCGTAAGCTGTACGCGCTCTTGCAAGTGAAAATATTTAATTTAAATTTCTAAATGCTCAGAAAAAGATAACTGCACGTTTTTAGTTGTCAAATATATACAATTTTCTCGCCGCTCGCAGCAAGCTGTATGCGCTCCTATATGTCAGAATATTTAAATTTCTAACCCCTCAGCGAAAGATAACTTCACTCTTTTCGTAGTCCAATATATAAAATTTTCTCGGCGCGCGCAGTAATCTTCTCGCGCTGTTTTAAATAATAATAATTTAATTTTCCAACCGCGCGGAGCAAGTTAACTGCACTCTTTTCGTTGCCAAAAATATAAAATTTTCTCGGCGCTCACAGCAAGCTGCTCGCGCTATTTTAAGGAAGAATATTATAGTTTTTCTTCCGCTCGGAGCAAGTTAACCGCACTGTTTTCCTTGCCAAAAATACAAAATTTTCTTGGCGCTCACAGCAAGCTGCTTGCGCTTTTTTTTATGTAAGTATATTTCAATTTTTCTACCGCTCGCAGCAAGTTAACTGCAGTATTTTCGCTACCAAAAATATAAAATTTTCTCGGGGCTCGCAGCAAGCTGCTCGCGCTATTTAAAGGAAGAATTTTTTAATTTCCTTAACGCTCTGTGCGAGCCGAAATCAAAATATGGCGTACCTTTAAATAGGTCAACGTTAAAACATATAGGCACCTAACACAGGCATAAAGTTAAAGTTCAGTAAAAAAAATCTGAATTCGCCCTTGCCTGCCCCCCCCTAGGCCAGAAGCTGGGTACGCCTATGTCCATAGTAATACTTATTCCCGTGAAATTATATTTCTGCTTTTTATAATCAATTTCTTTTTCAATAGAATCGTGCCGTCTGCTTGGGCTTGGTCTGCTTAAGCAATATATTATACTCTTTGGAGCGGCGTACAGTTTTTTTCAGTTCATATAATCCTAATCAAGTAGTTCTAGTGATACTGCTAACGATAAAAAAATTGAACGCGTTTTGTAGTAATTAAGATTTTTCTTATCGATCGTAATAGTTAATATTGTGCATTTAATTAAAGGTTACGATAATACAACCTGTAAATACAACTGCTCCTTTATTTGCAGTAGTGACGTCACCACCCCAGTTTGCTCAGCGAAGGCATTGTCTAACAAATATTTGCTCATCGTTAGCTTTACCCGCTTTACCCCTGTCTCCCCTTGACTAACAAACTTTCATTTGTGGTACGCTACACGCTTACGTACAAAGGAATAAGGTTTAATTTGGTGTGTTCTAGGGACTTTGTGATTGTTTGCGGAAGAAAAGCGCCTTTTTGGTGTTGTTCTGTAGGACATGTAAGAGTTGTTTAGATGTACTCGTAATTGTTTTATTACGAAGCTAACTTTTAATAATGACGTTGTTTATTTTTATACACATAGTTTCAAATACATTTTTTAATTTAAAAATACATTATTCTTTGAAAAATCCATGAAAAGTGGATGTACTGACTCGGAAGGATACGACTCTAACAAATTAATAGATCATCGAAATCTATCCAACTATGAACGGAGGAATGATGAAGAGATGTTGCTCACATAAGTTTATTTAGAAATACAAGACTTAATCAAAAATAGCCATAATTAGAGAATAATTATTTCAAAAACAATAAAAAAGGGCACGTCTAATAATATCTTTTTTTTTCCAACGGTTCATGATTTTTACTGCCATTGAAAGATATAATTTCAATTTATTTATTTAACCATAAATATAACATGAGTTTTATAAAAGGCAAGTCATTTGTATTACATATATTTTGTCTTAAGTATAATTAAACTATTAACATAATATTTTATTATTTTTAATTAGTATTTTAGAGATTGAACATTTCATCAGACCAGGTTTTAGACATGTATTCATTACCGTCCTAAAACGTGGTTGAGATGAACGTGATTACACGTGTTTTTGTTATAATTTAAGTTATGGAATATACTCATTGTACTTTTAAAAAGCATGGAGTCAATATAAGTCAAAGGTGTTAAGAGGGTTTATTTCACTTGACGCTCCCTTGTTTGCACGACTTGATACTTGATACATTTTGAAATATATATTCATGGAACTAAGTTTTTTAAAAATCCTCAAGATTCAATTTCACACTCACGAAGAAGAAGAAGAAGGGCTTGACGAATTTTCAAAATATTAATTCTGTGATTTAATTTTTCAAAATGTATCAAATTTTGCGAGCAAGAAAACGTCAAGCGGCGTAAAAAAATCTTACGTAGACGGGGTAAATGTGGTAACTGACCTGTGTCTCTAAGCTGCAGCGAGCCGACCTTGTTGGAGAGGTAGCCGCGGATGGAGCTGGCGACGCGGGCCGGCGAGGCGGCGGCGGCGCCTCCTCGCAGCACTCCCTGCAGCCGCCCGAACAACGCGCCTTCTTCCTCCACCGCGCCCCAATTAGGGCCTAAGCCCGCACACCACTAAAATAATTGTCTAACTTTACCCCGATAATGTACCGATTTTCAGTTTTACCCCAGTCGACTCTATCTTTTATAACAGTTTTCAGTTTTACCCCAGTCGTCTCTATCTTTTATAACAGTTTTCAGTTTTACCCCAACCGACTCTATCTTTTTTTTAACCAGTGTTTTTTTTATAAGTTTTTTGTTTGTAGCCAGTTCGTAAGCCTTGTATATCTATAATTATATATTATTTTATATTAGTCAGTGCATAATGATATGTATTTGTTATTTTTTGTTGTTTTTTTAGTGTCCGACCATGGTGCGCTTCTGTAACAATAGAAATTTACATGAATTAGAAAAGTAATAGTCCAGTAAAAGAAGAAATATGGATCGAAAAGTCGAAAGCAGAAAAACTAACTTAGTAACTTTGTTTGTACTAGTTAGGAGATAAACATACTAAAAGTCCCCACCCCTCCGAGGTGAGCCCGAGGGGGGGGGAGGCCGAACAAGGTCCCATTTTTAGGTTTTTTGCTTATATGTCAAAAACTGTGCGTTGTACGATATTTTGTTGTATAACATTATTAAACCTCATAAAATTTTCTACAACTTCGCCCTTGACACTTTTCATCTATCTCCAATCGTTGTCCAGCTATGAGCTTCCAAACATGGTCTATTTTGAAGACGCTTAAATTAGTTTTCCATACAAAGTTGGTAAAAAAATCTTACAAATAAAATTTCACCTACTTCTGGTTGTCGTATCATAATGAAACTTTGCAAATGTCTAGAAATCTGATGACAGTTTAATAATCTGGTACCACTGAGTTGATCTGATGATGGAGCCAGGAGGTGTCTACTGAAACTCTTCAATGGCTATTAGTAAAACCGGCGAGTTAAGGCTCATTACATTCGGATTGATGAGACGTAGGCACGTCCTGGTCCATTATCAGACCCTCGACAGCAAGTGTTATGAAGAAGTCTCATCGATTTGAATGTAATGTGCCCAAACTCAACGGGTTCACTAATAGCCATTGAAGAGTTTCATTAGACACCTCCTGGCTCCATCATCAGATCAGCTCAGTGGTACCAGATTATTAAACTGTCATCAGATTTCTAGACATTTGCAAAGTTTCATTATGATACGACAACCAGAAGTTGGTCAAATTTTATTTGTAAGATTTTTTTACCAACTTTGTATGGAAAACTAATTTAAGCGTCTTCAAAATAGACCATGTTTGGAAGCTCATAGCTAAACAACGATTGGAGATAGATGAAAAGTGTCAAGGTCGAAGTTGTAGAAAATTTTATGAGGTTTATTAATGTAGTACAACAAAATATCGTACATCGCACAGTTTTTGACATATAAGCAAAAAACCTAAAAATGGGACCTTCTTCGGCCTCCCCCCCCTCGGGCTCACCTCGGAGGGGTGGGGACTCTTAGTATGTTTATCTCCTTACTAGTACAAACAAAGTTACTAAGTTAGTTTTTCTGCTTTCGACTTTTCGATCCACATACCCTTTTTGGGCACTCATTGACTGGGCTATAAATGTTAATACAAGTTTGAATATTAAATATTAGATTTAAGAGTACAGATTGTTCAAAGTCAAAAATTCAAAATTCAAAAATATTTATTTGTGAAAACATGGTTTGTTTGGATACAGATCTTATTATACATTTCACATTCAGTTCAGCATGTTTTTGCCCAGAGGGCGTACAAATGTTAAAATTTACTAATTCCTAATTAATTTTTAATTTAGATTAATTATAATTTTAGTTGATTCTTGAAGTACACAGAGATACACAGCACAGAATAAGTATCTTCTGTCCAATTTTATTGTGATTGGTCATAATATTAAATTTCTGGCTGTACACTTTTTCAAATTATAATATCCATCATATTGTATTATGCTAGATTGTGCCCTAGACTTTACACGTCATAAATCCTACACCTATATGTGTGCCAAATTTCAAACCAATCGGCTCAGAGGTTTGAACTGAACGTTGATACATCAATAAGTCAATCAGTCAATCACTCTTCCCTTTTATAATCAACTAGCGGACCTGCGCGCTTTTCGTAGCGCGTAACAGTTAATTAATATACCTGGAAATTAAAATTATTCTATAATTTCCCGGGACTCGAGGTATCTTTGTGCCAGATTTTGACCAAATAGAGTCAGCGGTTATCGATTTTCCTTATAAACTTTCACCCCCCTTTCATCTTCCTTTCAAGGTTGATTTCGAAAAAAGACTATTCACTATTCTGTGTCCTTTCCCGGGCCAAAAACTATTTCTTATGTTACTTATTTGCAATACAAATTTTGAGCACCCCCCCAAATTTTGTCTTTATTACCCCCCTTGTACATCGACTTCTGGGATAATATTGATCCCAAATCCCTTAAGCTATTTTTATATCAAAAATAGCTAAAAAGAGACCCTTAACAATCTTCCCCTCCCCCCCTTTTTTCTTCTAATGTTGATTTCTGGGATATAAATTATTCCACACCCGTTTTTTAATAACAATAAATTTGTATAGATATAGCATGAGTCCCACTAACTCTATATCAAATTTTAGCTCAATAGAGTCAGCGGTTCCAAATTTCCCATACAAATTTGGACCCCCCTTTACCCCCCCTTAAAAGTACATTTCTGACATAAAAACTAACGTTAACGTTTTTAAGCACAATCTAAACTATCGTTATACAAAATTTCAGCTCAATCGGTGCAGCGGTTACGAATTTGCATACAAACGTTTTTCGGGAATAATTCCCGTTCCCATGGGAATATCGCAAATCCGCTTCTTACGCTATCTAATAAACTCGGATGTCCAAATTTCAGCTCAATCGGTCCAGCGGTTTCGTCTCTACGATGATGAGTCAGTCAGTCAGATTACCTCTTTATATAATAGTATAGATTATAATCTGTTACGTAAAATCTGTTACATATGTATTTAAATATTCTTTTGACTTCCACATAATAAAACTACATTTAGAAACATGAAAGCCAACTTTTGCGAGAGTTTTCATCACCGGTAGCGGCGGAAGCGGCACTCGACCCACTTCCGGCGGCCATCTTGCCACCGGAAACATACGCGAAGTTTATGACTTCCGCCCTCTATTGTGCCCATAGAATAAATAAGGTTGTACCGCATTATAAATGTTACTTGTGAACATCTGTGTGTGTCTGTATTTATCTGTGTATAAATGGATGGAGCCATTGGTTGTTTGGAAGAAATAGCTTTTTAATGATAAGACCGCCGCTCGTACATAAATGAATTGTCAATTATTCTCTGTTTGTATGTATTTTTTGTGTGGTTTACAATAAAACGTTATCTCATCTAAACTTTTTTATATACGATGTGTATACTTTCGCTCTTAAATGTAGGCATCCTATTTTTTTTTTCTAGGGTCTCAAGTTATAGCTCCCAAATTTTTAAGACTAGCTGTGACCCGCGGTGTTACCCGCGGCACTGGTGGGGTAGCGGCGAAGATTTTTGCCAAGTGTAGTCATTGTCGAAGATTATTGCCAAGTGGAGTTACGGCGAAGATTTTTGCCAAGTGTGGTTTTAAGATAAACAGTTCACATTTATTACAATTAAACATTTTTTTTAATCATTTTATATCCTGATGCAATTGTTTTGAATAAACAATATTATTTTCTTATTTTTGTGTTTTAATAAATAATAAATAAAATATTGGAAATTTTAAATTTATATATTTTCAAGCACGTGAGAATCGAAATCAATCGTACAAGTTGTTTTAATTTGTAGACTTTTTTAAAGAAATTTTAATATAAAAGTGTTAGAGTTTTTTCGTAGCTAATGTAGCTCTGTCGTAGCCGTCGGGAACGACGTAGCGCCGCGCCCTGGTTTAGCAATTCGTACATAATATTTAGTATTTGTTACCCATATTTATAAATTATGGTAAAATATTTTCATGACATGAACTGAAATATTTGTTTAATTTTAAATGCAAATTGTATGAATTTTGACTTAATAATATTTGAAATGTAATTAGACTAAAATTTTGAATGACATGAATTTTTGCACGTCTGCTTGCAGACGAAATATATTGTATCGAGACATAGGTATAATTAAGAACTGTACCAAAACATGTATTTCCTGCAAATAAACAATTTGAAAATTATTTTAATTACAAATTATTATTTTCTAATGTTTTAAAGGGCTTTTTGCCAAAAGTATTATTTGTGAGTCTAAAATATCCAAATGTTAATTGTATTTACTTATTAGCTTTACAATAAATCAAATTTTCTATTTTGACTTCAAATTAATATCTGTCTTATTTAATTGATCAACATTAATCTATTAATTTTACATTACTTAAATCCATTTTAACAATCTACTAATATTATTATCACAAAAGTTTTGATGTGTTTGCGACCTCCTCACGCCTAAACAGCTCAATCAATTGTGCTAAAATTTGCTACGTAAATAGTTTACACACTACATTTTTGCGAGGAAAACCGCTAGGTGCAACTAATTATTTACTAAAAAATAACGCTGCCATAAAATCAAGGTATGCATTTAAGAACTTTTTGAAGTCAATATTTTTTTATATATGTATTTTAATATTAGGTATATATGCAAAACTATACCTACAATACCACATTTACACCTTTGAAGTTACCGTAACATAACGTTATGTAAAGCCAACACAACCTACTCGCATTACATAATCACTGCACCACCACAGATTAAAAAACACACCCTACTTACGTAACTGCATTAAATAACCTCTTTTAAAAACCTCATTTTAAACACTGGCAGCTAAGAACGGCACTAAAGAAAAAAAACACTTGAAGAAAGAGTTTAAAAAAAGATAAAAATTCACCTTTGTTTTGTTGGCGGGAGTGCTTAGCGCACCTGGGACTCTTCTCCCAGACTGTCGGGATCGCCTTTGAAGCCTCCACCCTCAGTTGTCATGCGCAAAGCCTCCATCCCCATTGGTTCATGGTATTCTCTGACGTCACACCTCATCAGCCAATCGCCGCGTGCTGAAATGTTCATGTAGGTATGGTTAAAAATAAACCCTGAAGGCATGGGTCGATAGAGCCTCCACGAGGTCCCGCTGCCGTTGTAAAGCCTATATATGTTCGGTCCGTGAGATTGCTTTATGCGATAAGGTCGATGTCTGTGTTTCTTTTTTTAAGAGATTTTGTATGCTACATGATTATTTTTGGATTGGTCTAATTTCAAGTGATCTGATGGTCCAAGAGCTTAAAATTGTGGTACAAATACGAACGAAACTGTTTTTTTTAATAATCTTTTGCTTTCTTGTGTCATATTCTCTATGAAGTGTACTTTTTGAAAAAAATAAGATATAATGGTTAAAAAAAATATTATTCGCATTTTCTTTTAATACGAAGGACTAAGAAGACGAACAAGACGCTCTCCTGATGGTAAGAGATAACGATAACGCTGCCCATAATTAGTACCAAGAATTTCACAATAATCTAAAAGTCTATAGGTGCACTGCACCAACGCTTCTTACTCAAGAGACTATATTAAGACTATTCAGCCCAGTAATTTCATACCATGATTATTTTTTTATTTTATTAAGGTAGGTTATGTCTTAAAAAGGTTATCTATATGAACTTTAAGCAATTATTGAGTATAAAAAAATATTCTATCCTAATCTATTCGATTAGAAGTTCATAATTCGAAGTTTACGATATGAGAAAGAAGATAAATAAGTATAAAATATTCAGAGCTTCAGACGTTAGACTTTCCCTCGGGGCAGCACGTGAGCCTCCGACTTTATCCCCCGGTACCTTATCTCGATATAAATATTTTATAATTCTTTACATATCTAAAAGGACATAGTTAAACGAAAATGTTCCAATCCACAGGGGGGTCAATTTGAGAAAAAACGCACTTTTGTGTGATTTAGCCGTACACTTTTTTGTTTTAAACTGTATAATTAAAAACTGTGAGTTTTATTGTAAGAAAACAAAATATTTATTTCATTTACGGAGTACGGCTAAAACACAAAAGTGTATTTATCTCAAATTGACACGCCTGTGGATTGGAACATTTTCGCTTAACTGCGTCCAAAAGTAAAAAGTGACTGATTGAATGACTGATCTATCAATGCAGAGACTCAAAGTTTTTAAAGCCTTTTAAATGTAATAATTTGCTATTTTTCAATTTCACATTTTATCTTTGAAATACAAAAAAACTTCATAAAACACTTTGAAACACTACACATACACTTTCTTAAACACTTACCACTTTTTTAAACACTTACTTTAACTTTGATAAAATACAAAAATGATTATACGACGAGACGAAGACACGAAGTTTTTAAAGCATTCGTTAAAAATACTAAAATTACTCAGAAAGTTTTTCAATATTCAAAATGGCTTTGCAGCCACTTATTCTAGTAAAATCCATTCACATTTAAAGTATCTCTGCGACTAACTTAAGGATCCAGTGAGATCAGGATTTAATAGCAAAGTTCTAAAACTTGTAAGTTCTTGTTAAGGCTCACTGAAGCGAAGCCTTTTACCTACTTAACGCTTTCAAATGGTGTCTGACGCAGGACTTAGTGGCTGTGTTAGACAATTGGACGATTGTAGTGAAATTACTGGGCTGAAGAGTTTTAACATATAATACTAGCTGCGCCAAGCGGTTTTACCCGCTGAACTAGCCTATGTGTTATTCCAGGGTCTAAGCTATCTCTATACCAAATTTCAGCTCAATCGGTCCACCCGTTTAGGCGTGAAAGAGTAACAAACATACATCCAGACGTCATGACATCCAGACATTCTCACAAACTTTCACGTTTATATTATTAGTAAGATATGACTAGTTTATGCGCGCGCCTTTGCCCGCTCTTTTTAGCGGAGGTCTACGTCAAAAACCTATATGTGAATTTTATGTACCTAGATAGGGTTGGTACGCTAGGGAGGAATCAATGGAGACCTACCACTACAAGCAATGATATTTTACTCTGGATTATGCCTAACCGCTTCATAATCGACCAAACTAAACAGTGCTTAAATCCATAATGAGCACTGTTTTGGCGTCAGTCTCGCGCCAACCGTTAAGTTGAATCTTGAGTATAAAATATCATTGACTACAAGTGTACTTTACAACGAGCGAAGACCGCGATATATTACTAGTAATCCATAAATGTATAGCTATAAACAAGCTCTCCAGTCTCACTCACTCCCAAGGGACACCGGGGAGAGTGGTGCTAGTATTTATTTATATGGTAATCGAGCCACTCTTGCCCACGCTCCCCCACATGTCGGTTTTCATCCATAGAATATCCCCAGAAATTCGTAATTGTTACCGAAATAAACACGAAATGTAAAGACGTATTAGAGGTGTATTTAGAAAATATTTATTTCCCAAAAGGTATTAGGGTAAATCCTGAGATCGGGCGTATTTAAGTGATTTCCGTGGCAGATTTTAAATCAAAGTATTATTGCATTTTACATTTTACATGGAGGCTTCAGGTGACAAGAATGCTGGCTTATATTTTGCTCAAAAAATAAGTTTATGTATTCAGCGGGGCAATGCCGCCAGCATTCTTGCCACCTTTCCCTCCTCCACCTGTTTATTAGATTAAGTTTTGTAGTTAAGTATTAGTTTTTAAGTTTTTACCTTTTAAGATTTTTATGTTGTCCGAAATAAATGAGTTTGTAACCAGTTAAAAAAAAAAAAAATTTTACATGTAAAACATCAAATTTCCCATAATTATAAGCACATCAATCAAATAGGCATCATTATAACTTGTTTTGTTCAGAAGATATTTAAATTTAAATTTTTGGTGCCACGGGAATCAATAAAGTGTGGCATGGGAATCAAAATTAAAACTATTTTGTTTGAATTCTATGTTATTATTTAAATATTGACCTCTACATACTAATCATATAAAATAGAAATGATTAAAGACGGTGATCCAAACAGATATACACCAAACATAAAGTATTTAAAAGGTCTATATTGGCTCTCTATATAATAATCATGTAAACTAAATAAAATCAACGTATTGCAGTCTTAAACAATGTAAAAATATTGAATATATAGTCCTAGAATATGAGATTAAGTTCTCAGTCACAGTTACTGACAGGATTCACTCCAGAAGCTGTCATCAGATTGTACATTTATCATTAGTTAGGTTAATCTGGTCTAGTTGCAGTCAGCCCACAGTTTCGTTTTATTTTTTCATCATACATCATCTCAGCCATAAGACGTCTACTGCTGAACATAAACCTCCCCTTTAGACCTCCATATATAACACCGGTGTTGGAAGCGACCTGCTTCAAGCGTCTTTCAGCGACCTAAATAAGGTCGTCTGCCACACTTGTGGGTAGACGTTCTACGCTGCGTTTGCTTGCCTGTAGTAGCCACTTGAACACTTTTCGACCCCATCAGCCATTCGCTCTACGTGCTATGTGGCCTGCCCATTACCACTTCAGCTTCCTGATCCGCGGAGATATGTCAGTTACTTTGGTTCATCTCCTCATTCCTGATTCGATCACGTAGCGAAACCCCGAGTATAGCCCTCTCCATAGCTCGCTGAGCGACTTTTTAATGTGGGGATATAATGGTGCCGCATAAGCCAGAGCGGCTATCTACTAGTACAATATAAAAAAAATCTGATGTATACAATATAAAAAAAAATATCTGAAATAATGAAATATACAAATATAAACTTTCAAAATCACTTCCATACCTGCGGCTTTGCTGTAGTTGGGTAAAAAGTGAAAGAATGCGCAAGAAAACTCAGGGGAAAATTGATCACCGTGGTAAAATGCCATGAGAATCAATACCATGGAAATCAAAATTGTATAGTTTTTTGTCAATATTTTTAAATGCCATAATTAAAGACCAAAATTAATAAAATATATGATAAACAATACCCTTTTCCTAACTGCACATCCTAGTCAAAAAACCGTAATGGATAAAAAATATTTTTAAACATGGAAAAGGTAATCAATGATCTAGTGAACCAAAACCACGGTAATCAATTTCTCACCTTCGTAAATCCAGTTTATTACAACGAGAGGAGGAGCCTCTCTTCACGATGTTTAGAGTGCAATCGAAGTTAGCCAATAGCGTGCGTACAAGCCTCTAAGTATTGTGGTTTGTGAAATGTGGGTAGTTATGTCGCGCGCCATGGGAATCACTTTTTGTCCGGGGACAAACCTAAATTTGTTATTTTTTCTAAAACTACGCTGAGTACAGCCTTCGCGTATTTTTTTGGTCATATAACAGTTCACCCTTTACTGCTTTGATCACAGGAATCAATTAAATTCCTTTTATAAATTAGTGTAAAAAATATATTTTGTTCCGAAAATGTGTAAGGGACAGCCCACGGTAATCAAATTTCAGGGCTTTTACATTTTTTTTTAGATACTTGCAGCTAAATATAACCTGATGTCTATCATGCATTAAGTAGATTGAACCTTAGACTAACAGGAAAAAAATACCTTTGGGTAGAATTTTTATGTTACAGGTAGTTTATTCCCCCAGACACGTAAAATTTTGACTCTCAGGAATCACCCATTAATGACGGTACTTATAATTGGGATCTGATCATGTTTCACTTTGTGTTTGCCATAAGTGCCTGTACACATTAAGCTTTACAAGCGTGCGTTTAGAAACGCGCGTTATTAGAAAGAAGAAAAAAAGAAAACATTTATTCGACGGCTTTATATGAAACACAAACGAAGACATAAAAAATAACAAAAGTGCCGCCGCCGAATAGGAACTGCCTCAGCATTGGGCTGCGTGTGAGACACCCAGCGCTGGTAATCTGGCAGCCCCCATTACGGTAAGGTACGGTATTAGAATAAAGTCAGTCAATGGCGTACCACTAAAACCTTATCAGGTGATATTGCATGCCTTATGAGGAAGGTCATGTACCTATATAATAATATTAAGACCTATTGTACTCGTATATACACATGTTAACGCAAATAAGCGCGAGCTTTCTAGACCAAAATTGGATAAGCACCGTATGAATAAACGAGTCCAGACCGAATCCGTAGTACAGACCGAATCCGGGGGTCTGCAGGGGTTCTTGCCTCGGGTCCTAGCTAACTGGTTAGGTTAGTTAGTTAAAACATACTGACTGCGGTTGCTTCTGGTTCTACAAATATTTATGTCTCTGCCCTTTTTCTATTCTAAGCTCATCTTTTAAAGCGCTTCTCTTTGTCTCGAAACTTCCTTTTCCCTCATCTGGGGAAAAGGAAGTTTCGACCCCATTCTTTGTTAATTATGCCTGGCAGATTCACTCTTCAAAACTTTTTTCTCGGTGTGCCATGTGTGCGCAAATTTCGGGGAATCTTTCCTGGGAATAAAGAGCTTTTATTCCCAGGGCAGGGTGCCCCAATATAGGCTCTGTCTTTACAGCGTAAACACTCAAGCGCGCTATCTTGATAAAAGCTATAAAAACAGGTGAGGCACGCTCTAAACGCCCCATGTGGACCTACTGTAAAGGTCTGTCTATTTTTGGAAATGAAAACATTATTCATATTCGAGCAAGTAGCTCGTATTCATGAAATCGTTTTGAATGCGAAAGTATGTATGATCCATGATGATATTATATGATGATTATTGTATGATGATCCATGTGATGATTCAATACTCTTTAATGAGACCAAATAAACGTTTACAGAATTTCATGTAAATTAAGGTCCACAATAGACGACTTAATCGCTTAGAGCGATTTCATCCAGGCATGAATCTTTGCATGGATTGTTTGAAATTAAAGAGCAGGGTATTATTTTTGGGTGTTAATGTACGTTTACTACCTTTCACGTCTAAACATGGAATAAGATCAAGCCTAAGCTGAAATATAATATAAGATCAAGCTCATAGCTTCAATAGGGGCAGGTAATAACAAAACCAGGTAAAAATTACGTTTCGACACATGGTTATACTCGTATTATTATTTTGGTGACATTTTGTATCTTTTAATTAATTAATGAGTAAAATTTAAATAAAATTATGTTTACATTGTATAAGATCGAGTTATTTTGCATGTCTAATAAGCGACAGACATTGTTACTAAGTAAATATTTAAATTTAATATCACAAATGTACCCCTACTTATACATAGTGTATTTGCAAATAAATAAATTTGTTTTATAAAAATGTTAGTTTCCTTTAGTTCAGCATTGCATGAGAGGTAGCAGGTACCAGGGCAACATAAATGTCATGTAGGTCGCACAACGCATGCGCGGACCGATCGACCGCAGTTTAGTGCACCGGTAACATTTTACTGGCCTTCTGCCTTATGGGAGACCAGGCGTATCATCAAAAATACAAGTAAAAATGAATTTTACTTTTAATAGGCTACATAGCGTATTTTTGCAAGACAATGTTTACAAAATAATTTATTTATGTAAAAAGAACCTTTAAAGTTATGTCATTCTTGGTCAGTCAGTCAGATTCTCTCTATTTTTAACCCCCGACGCAAAAACGACGGGGTGTTATAAGTTTGACGTGTCTGTCTGTCTGTCTGTCTGTGTGGGTGTGTGTGTGTGTGTGTGTGTGTGTGTGTGTGTGTGTGTGTGTGTGTGTGTGTGTGTGTGTGTGTGTGTGTGTGTGTGTGTGTGTGTGTGTGTGTGTGTGTGTGTGTGTGTTCTTAGCCATGTTTGGTGGAAATTGGTCCAAGATGGCCGCCGCTACAAAATGGCGGATTACTTTTTTCTTCCACGACCCCCTCAATATGGGTATCAAATGAAAGGGCTTAACAAGTAGATTACAGCCCACTATATAAAATTTAAAATCCAAGATGGCCGCCATACAAAAAATGGTGAAATACGTATTGCGTTGGGGGTTTTTTAAATTTTTAATTTAATTCACTTGTAATAGTATACGTTTTATATTTATGTACGTAGATATGAAATAAACCTTAAGGGATATTTATTAAAAATTTGGTGAGAATAATTTTTGTGAGAAATAATTTTTTTTCTTAATTTATACTGTAAAATGACCTATATAAAATCTATTTTTAGATAGTTATTCGATATTTTAGATCCTATCGCCAATAGCTATCTCTTGCAGATAACCGTGCTGGGAGAGAGATAATTGATATTCAAATGGTGAATATTTTCTTAGTTAAAAAATAACTTTTTAAATTCTTACCAGATTATATGAAATTCCTTAGATCCATATAAATATCTTTTGACTGCCTCTCGTAATGTAAAAGCGGCGATAAGGTAAAAGATTGCAGTAAACTAATCCTATAATTTGTTTCAACCGTCTCTAATTTGCAGTAAATGTTTATAAAACGTTATTAACCACGCCTGACTTCACTTGAAACAAAACTACACAACATAAATACGTAAAAGTATAGATATTATGTATGTTTGTTACATCTTCATAGCTAACCCACATTTGACTAGAGATATTTAAATAACCGATTTAAATTAACTACTTATTATTGTTGAGTTTCATTTATGGATCATTTTTATCCAAAATTTATGGGTCGTTTTTGACCTCCTGGGCATAGTCTAAACAGCAGAATTAATTTTTGTGAAAGAAGACTTATCCCAACTCGCATCTATTGGCCACAGATTACTTTATATTTTTAGATCGGCCATAAATTATCGCACACGTCGCCGGCGCTACGTACCGTCCGTTAAGTTATATTTATTGTGAATATTAATCTTTAAGGTATTTATTGACCCTCCCCTCTCTTCTTCTCTTTTATTGTGCCTCTAGTATATTTGTATTTGTTGTCAGTGTACTATTGACTAAAATAAACGAGTTTAATATGTAACACATCAAGTTTCAAGGAGAATAAAGCATATAAAACTCTTTTAACACTAAACAATTCGTGAGTATTTAGTTCATATTTGTAAATAAACGGCATAAACACTTGTATTTACTTCGGCTTCGTGCCGACCGTTTCGATCCTGTACGAGGATCTTTTTCAGGGAGTAGCTGTGCTAAGCGGAGCGCGGACGCTGGAGCGTTTTGCTTTGAAGTTGGTATGTAATAAAAGCTTAGAGTCCAGAATGATACAGTTTTCTGTGGGTAAAACAGCTGGGTACAGCTAGAGTGTTATAAATTGATTCCGATGTGCGACATTGAGTTCATGTTGATTTAACGATTATATTCGCTTCGCCAACACAATCGCCAACCCTAGCAATATTATCTATACGTATATTAATCTACACTATATGGAGCACGTGATTTCGCCCGCTTTTTAATTTTCTTATAATGTGGAAAGCATGGACGAGGGGTATGAAAATATTTTTTTTGTATGATTTTACATAGGTAATATTGAGTGGGACGCCATTTGCAAAAGTTATACCATAACATAGTAAATTCTCTGCGCATTATTATTGCGCTACCCAATATAAGTTAATATTTCGGACTGTTTATATTTAGGATAAACTAGTTTTTCTTGTTCAGATTTTATATATTGCAGAGTAAATCTTGTTAAAAGATTTGTGTAAGAAAACCAGTCAACGCCTTAAAAAGGCTTAGCAAACCAACCCGCAGCTGTTGTCCACAGATACTTTATATTTTAGATCGGCCGTCATACGAGTTTCCTCGTCAGCCCCATATTCATAATTATTATCGTCATTATTTTATTTTGCGTGGCGCTTGAGACAAAAGTTAATTAAATGTTCCGAAAATACAGTTACTCGTTTTTTCACAACTTCTGTCAACCCAGTAAATAGGTATTATATGATATAATAATATATTAGATGCACAGAGAAATAAATCATTATTTTAATACTACACAAGCTAAGGCGTAAAGTACAACGACCAATGATGATGATAAGAGGCTGATAAGAAATTTTCTATATAGCTTTCCTTATTCAAGAAATTTCCCTGGCCAAACTTCAAACTTTCACTAGACAACCGTTCTCATTTCCTATGTAATCTGTGGATAAATCCAAGATATTCTATAGATACGGTCTAGGCCAAGCTGTCTAGGGTTTTTAGTCTAGATTTACTTTATTCCAGTATTACCAGCAGCTGCAGCGGATAGAATTTTAATGAGATTTCATTGAAAATAGAGCTTCAGATTATCTTTTGAAACTTGAATACTGAGCTTGGTCGAATCTCAATATTTCATTTTGTAACTTCAAATTACAAAGAACCTACTGTGACCTACAATTGCGCTTGAAGTGAATTTTTAACAGTAATTTATTTTAAGACTACCACCGGTTTGGAAAGTACTTACCTATTTAAGAAGACTGGGCAAGAAACTTGCAGGGTTTTTTAAAAAATACTGTGACACATTCTTGATATTAGATGAAAATATACCTTAAACGTCAACGACTCAATCTTAACGCTTGGCGAAAGGGGGTGGAAAACACATACTCACAACACAAAAGAAAAACATATTGACGTAAGTACTATACTTTTAGATAGATAGATAAAAATAGTTGCATTGCCAAAAACTTTAATACAATTTGAAATTACATTAACACATTCACTGCGGATCGGGCCCAGATCGACCTGCCGCGGAATTTCAGCTGGTGCGGACGAAGAAAACTATGTCCCTCTCACTAGGTGCGGTACGATTATCTCAGGTGTTTGTAAAGGTACGACAGAGACAAATATATATTTGAGATTGTGTTCAAAATTATAGGTGTTCCCTATAAAAACATCACGGCAGGCCTTTATCGGCCTACCACGCACTGACGGTGAAAATATCAACTCGGTGCGGCAGGGGTCTATTGCGGCCCGCCGTCCCAACAGGCGGTTGGCGACCCGATACCGCACGGAGCGCCCCGCTTCGCCAGTTAGTGTTGAGCCATCTCACTGAACTGAAGTACGTCGGCGTCGCGTTTTTTCTTTTCGTAAAATTAACGACGCACGATGGCAGGAAACAAAAGAAAAATACAAATTTTGGAAAATAAACTAATTCGCGAGGCAGATAAAAGTGATAGTGACAGCAGTGAGGAAATATTTTCCTTCAAGAAAAAAAAATAGGTATTTAGAAAAAGGACCAAGCAAAAACAAAAACATACTGCAGGATGTGCACACAAAATCTTTGTGCGAAATGTTTTTTAAAGACAAGCATAAATAAATAATTAAATAAACTATTTTTCATTTCTTTTCTACAATTCTATTTTATTTTCGATATCCCCTTATTTTTGTCTTTCCCATCACTACTAAAAATACTTTCTAGTGCGGTGCTGGTCGATATCGACCCGCCACTTTCCCTGGTTCATTTCTCATTTCCTGTTTGGCAGATCCCGGGGCGAATCAAATCTAAAGAAGGTGGGTTCAAGGTTATTCTAACAGTCCAAAAACTACACACCTATATCTGGGGGCACGGTAGTGCCCCCGCCAAGTCGAGCGCGAAGCAAGCACTGCCGTACCATCTTTACAGGAAGCATTTCGTCGCATTTTCAGGCCCCTATTTGAGAACCTCTGGATAAGACCAGAACACAGAAATTTTCGTCATCCAGTAAGCTATAATTACATACTTAAAATCCAAAATTTCAAGTCTGTAGGTCATTAAGTTCCGAAGTTAAGCGAAAGCAAAGTTTCGCATTTTCGACACTCACTCACTCATGATCATCAAAATAGAACTAGTACTTCCCATAAACTCAGAGAGCTGAAATTTGGTACATACTTAGAATTTATTGTATAAGCCATAGGAAAACTAAAAAAACATGCAATTTCGGTCTCGTTTTCGAGATAATTCATCTGCATAAATAACTTTGTAATCTCATATAAATGTATAGGATTACAAAGTTACATTTGCAGTCAATGGTTAAAATTGTGTAATATCCAACTTATTAATTCAAAATATATTTAAGGCATAGTATATGTATATGTGAGTGTGTATATGTGTCGTAAATCGTCAGTTATGATCAGGCGATATCTAGCGTGGCCAACTAAAATAAGAGCCCAACCAAACTATTAGAAGAGATCGACATACCGCCTTTACTACAAGCTTTTATTTACTTTCACCTGTCGGTCTGTCTGTCTGTAATTAAATCTTGCAAGTTTAATTAGGCCCACTTCCCGTATAATATTATGATGCATTGGACTAAGAGTGAACGCACACGTATCTAGATGGCGCTGACTGTATTTCAAACGCGCTTACGGTTTGTATTTCTGATAACCTTATAATATAGCGTTTCTACAAAAATAAGTGAAATCCCACCAAAAACATTCTGTAAAAAACTAGCCAAGTCTCGATGGAGCTGCTTGTTTATCTCTAAAAAGTAATGAAATCTAGACAAAGTCGTGCCAAGTATAAGGTTCCTTACTGCGATTTCTTTATTATTATAGTTAATGTTGTGTGACTTGGCCGTTGAAGGGTACACAAGGGTATTATACCAGGTGCTCCATGACACTATTGCACCAATCTGTCCGCTACCCATTCACGATAGAAAATTTCCACTTGGAAAACGTTGATTGGATAACCAGTCAATTGTAGGCTTGATAAAGCTGCGTATTTCAATAATACTTATGTTTAGGCGATCCAAGTGTCATGGAGCATCTGGTTTTGTACCCTTGTGTACCCTTCAACGGCCAAGTCACACAACATTAACTATAATAATAAAGAAATCGCAGTAAGGAACCTTATACTTGGCACGACTTTGTCTAGATTTCATTACTTTTTAGAGATAAACAAGCAGCTCCATCGAGACTTGGCTAGTTTTTTACAGAATGTTTTTGGTGGGATTATGTTTTCGCAAAGTTATAGGGATTTAATCTAACCTTACGCTGGTGGGTCGAGAAAGGCCTGCCACGCACTGGCGGAAAAATCATTGGGGGCACACTTTGGCCCGCCGCCGCACCAGACGAAGGTTTAAGATTTTACTTGCCGCAGCTAACGTGTTAAGCTAATACAAGAAAATTAAGGAAATGTAATAAAAGAAAAGGAATATTATTAAATTAGGCAAAAGAAATATGCTGAGCTTTGTGCCGGCAAAGATGCGCAGCGCTGAATTTCAACATATGCCTATGCTCGAGCTTAGATGTTCGATAGACATATACCTACGTAACTCTTTATAAAAACACAAAATACCTTAAAATTAAAACAATAAAATCTAAGTGTTACAATTATCAGTCTTATCTCTGATAGGAATCTCTTCCAGACAGCCGTTTTATCTAGATGTCGATACAGCAGCGTGTTAAATGTTAACCCTACGAGCGCCGGTCCCGCATTACACGGGATTACGTCACGTCGCGGGACTAGATTTATCCCGGCCCCTATCTTATCGGCGACGTTATTGGGGCCTCTCCCTGCGGCGGGAATAATCGGGATGTCTTGAGGCGAGTGCGTTGTTCTGGGGTTATAATTACCATTGTTAGATTGTTACCAGCCCAAATTTTGAACTGAATAATGATTAAATTTAATGAGTGACTCTTAAGTAGGAAAGGTACTTTTTTGACAAAAAAATATTAGAACTTAGAAAATTCAATTCCAATATTTTTCGTTTTTGTTCGCCGTAGAGACTATGGGAAACTTCGGGTAAACTAAAAAGTTGACACTATCCAAAATGTCCTAAATGAGCATGTTGCGGGGCAGTTAGGATTTTTTATATATAGAAACGTAAACTATTTATTAAAAATTTCTTTGAAACAAATAAGTACCTATCTGTTATTTTTTAATATGTAAAATTAAATATTTTATATATGAACTTACACACTACAGGTGGGTATTGCGGCCTGCTCTAGTTTGCGTTGGTTTATAAAAATGTTCAGAAGTAATGCAGGCGGCTTAATTATTAATAGGTATGCTCTAGTTTAAGGAAGATCACTGGGAGGGGTTGGCGGAGGAAGACAGAGGACCGAGTTGAGTGGCGTGCCATGGGGGAGGCCTATGTCCATCAGTGGACGAACATAGACTGATGATGATGATGATGATGCACTAGTTTAAACATAGCTTAATATGAAACTAGGTAACTTTGCACTGCGCCTGTCACCTAACGGCATAATGTAAGAGATACTTTAACGCTAAAACGTCTCAAAAAAGTTTCTTGCAGATATATTCGCATTTTACGAGTTCCGCAGTGAATTGGTTATGACACTTTACCTCAGTTTACTAAAACTAGCTAGCCTATAAACCTTACTGTTTCCAGCCGGTTTTGCCCGCTGAAATTCCCTAATGTGCTATATATAAAGGTCTTAGCTACCTCGCGGACGTGAGCTCCGGTACCGCCTTGCGCCCCCGACACATGGTGACGATGCGTAATTTCTTGGGTCAAAAAAGGGTCTAAGGTACTTATAATAATGTAGACATGACATAAAGTGGTTAAAATACACACACAAATATACGTACATTCGCACACAAACTTTCACCCTTAGAATATTAATAGTCGTATATGCAGAGGAAATAGTTAAAATACTTTAAATATAAGGTACACAAGTAGTGCAAAACTTGTGCTCGTGGGTTCACTCTAGTGTAAAATCCTTTCTCAGCAAATATTCATGTCATAAAACTTATCAATGTGCAAAATTTCATCTTAATCCATTCATCGGTTTAAGCTTTGCTTTGCGTTGCGTTGATCGATCAGTCAATCAGTCACGCATTCCTTTTGTATGTATAGGCTAAAACAGAAGAAATAGTGAAAAAAACAACAATATACAGGGTGATTCTCGTCATGCAACGCGCGGCTCATTGCCTGCCGCTTGTCAGTTAGCACACGTACGCACTTTCGGATCACCCTGTACTTTATGCCCATTCAGCGATACTTGTCTTTTATTTATAAGACATTTTTGTATCTGCACTACCGTGGTTTTATTGTCTTTGTATCAAGTTTTATGGTGAATCAGTAAAATTAACTAAGCTGTTAAAACAATAAATGCATTCATTAAAAAACAACAACACACAACAACAAAACAATACAGCTAATTTACAAATTCATTACTATACTATCGCAATAGGACCTAGCCTGATGATGATGATATAAGTTTCAGTTAAACAATTGAATTTTACAGTTAAGTCAGTTTTATTTGACAACTCTACCGTCTATTCGGGTAGCACCTCTATGGGAAGAATGGGCAAGATAGATAGATAATCCTTTATTGAAACACAAAAATGTACAAAAACAACTTACAACTATAATATAAAACTAAGTGTTACAATTGGCGGTCTTATCGCTAATAGCGATCTCTTCCAGAAACTCACATGGATTATAAATGATATGTTTTTACAATGTTCATCACATTATTATAATAATGTTATAAAGCCTTGCTAACATAATAATTTAGAACGACTTCAAAAATAGTGTCTGTCCTTACAAACGTGGTTTATAGAGAATCGAATAGTAGGTTTATGGTGCCAAAACAAGTAATTTTTTTTATAAAGTTTATTTGTTAGATGAAAAATTAATGTTAATTAATACCATGAAAAGTAAATGAATTACCTATCAACGCATAACGCGCACGCATAATAAATAAAAATTAATTCAAATATCTCGCTATGAAAATGAAGCCTGCGCCCCATAACACGGTGAAAAGTGAAGCCCTAGTAAATTATGATTAAAATCCAGCGCGGCATGGTACGCGGCATGGTACGCGGCATGATGCGAGGCGACCCTCTTGCCGCCGACCACCGGCATTCATCTCCATTACTGCCCATTATGAATGGCTGCACTAACACGAGCGATGTGCTTTAAACAGATATTTTTTCCACTAAGTTGATAAATTGATATAGGTAGTCATATCGACCTATCTGTCTCATCTGAAAAATCTCTATTTTAAACAAGACCAATGCTCTAACAGCTTTCGACCCTGGATACAGAATATTTTTTTTACTTCAAGATCAAAGTTAGGGCAAAATTCTCTTCTAAAGAAGAGATTTTTCAGATGATACTTAATTAGGACGTATAGGTTTAGGTTAGATATATTCTCATATTACTTGTACATTGTTTTATGATTATGTTTATTGTAGAAACAGTTACAAATGTGACGGCTCGCCTGATGGTGGGAGGTTACCATCGCCTATAGATGTCTGCATCATCAATACTTAGTATTGCCGATGTATTGTTGGCGATGATTCCGCTGACAGGGTAGAATGGTAGAAAACGAACCAATTTTTTAAACCAGCTTTCTTTGGGGTTTTTACGATGGAACTTTACAGAAGGAAAGTAAGCTAACCACGAAAAGTTCAACAACATACTACGGTATTGTAGATATCTATAGGCGGTGGTAATCACTTAGATACTTGACATAAAGTGAGCCATTTGATCCCTTGCCACTTATGTCAGAAAACACATTAAAAACTAGGGCAGTTTTAATTTACCAGTGCGATGACCGATCTTAACAAATTGCAACCACTCTACGCAGATTGCTCATGTTAGCTCCGCAGTTCTTCATTACGAAGTGGTTATAATATCTCAGCAGGAGTTATGAAAATAAAATGGTAAAAATTGCTCGCCATTTACATACATATTACATGGATCTACTCTTCAATGCCTTCTCGCTCCATCTGCTGAAATTCCACTGAAAGTACCCATGGCACGCGTTTTGTACACTTTATTTCATTATTTTTCTTTTGCCAGGTCACGCAACAGCTGGAAGTTTCCGTCAACGAAGCACTCCACACGGCCGAATAACGGACCCAGTGGAAGAAAATAGTTTGGACAAAGCAGCATGAATGGAGTCACGATCCTCAATATTTAGGAGGAGGGATGATATCACTATAATCAAATAAAAATAAAATAATGTTATAGACTTGAAACAACTTGACCTCATACTACCTGATGCAGATGCGATCGACAATAATTGAATCCTAACATAACTTAGCATGGTTTTTGAAAATTCTCAAGTTGCATCGCTCGGGCATCCATGCTTCCCGAGCGATGCAACTTGGCATTGCTGTCATCCATGACGGCAATGTGTTCTGAATGCAACCAGTTCTTAAAGCGCTTGTTACGGGCAATTGATAGTGCCACTCAGTGTGGATAATACACATTTCTAATAGAAACAAATATAGATTTTTTTATATTTATCGCTGTCATGTGAACCGAGCCTAATGCAATGCTTCTTAGGGGTAACTTCTCAAGTTTTCTGCTAAATCCCGAAGGACTGTTTAGATATAAAACTTTTGGACCCAATTCCTTAACTCAAGAGACGTATTTCCCTTCCTAATTATAATTATTAATGTTGAAAAGAGCAAGGTTGCTTTCGGGTAACTTTCTGAAATTCATGTTTTTACAGCGACTAGTCCGATAAATAGATATTTGTGTTGACAGTCGATTGAAACAAGATTCATTAATACTGCAACTTACCTTTTTATACAAAAAAATTATAGGCCTACATACATGTGAACTAGGTTCTTAAAAAATCCTAGTTTCTGCTATAAAATATAATTTTATAAAACTTAAAACTATGATGAGATGAAGATAACTCTAATTATACAAGTAAGAAGACGAGCAAGACGCTCACCTGATGGTAAGAGATAACGCTGCCAATAATTAGTACAGTGCTACCCAGTGCACTGCGCCAACGCTTCTTACTTGAGAGTCATAAGATGTTAAGACTCTTCAGCCCAGTAATTTCACTAGCTACAGTGCCCTCCTACCGAAGCACAGTAATGTTTGCACATCACTCTAATTATTACCATATTAGGCAGGCAGTTATAGTGAGTTGAGTGGCGTGCCATGGGGGAGGCCTATGTCCAGCAGTGGATGAACATGGGCTGATGATGATGATGAGGCAGTTATAGAGGTATTAAACAGTTTAAGAAGACTTCTAAACGTTATGTAACACTGCGACAAAAAACTACAATTTCTATACTCGACATTTAATTTTAAGTCATAAGATAAGTAGGCACAAGAAATGTCAGCGAATATGCGAGGGCAGTTCCGGCCCATATTGGCTGCTTGCCACAGACTGGAAGCGACTCTTGACCTACTTTTTTTAAGAGGTGATTCAGGCCTATACGAGCCTTAAATATGGTGGCTTGTACTATTAGGTATGTTGTGTTTTAGGTCTTATATTGTGATTTGACTCTGACAGTGTAAGTAGGGTAACCTGTTCTGTTGCGAGTATAAACCCCAATTAATTTTATACATTTATTTTCGGTCTTTTTTGCGGTTATTTTGACCATGTTCCGGCATGATTTTCAGTGAAGGCAGGAAGGGATTTATCCCGCCTTCAAGGTTTAATTTGTGGCCACTACCATCTACGGCTGCAACGTCGCTTAACATCACTCGATTGTTGTCAAAGGCTAACCAATAAATTAATAACCGTTACACCTGCATAAATCCCGATTTCATGGAAAATGAGGATTTAAAAGATATCCTATTTATAAACTCAAACTCAAACTCAAAATTCATTTATTCAGATAGGCTACAATGGAGCACTTTTGCAAGTCAATTTGACATTTTATTTTAATATTCTACCGCTCATTCGCAAGGCACCTCTATGAGAAGAATGAACAAGAAACTCATAGGGATTGTTTTTTTTTAAATATGTGTTTACAATTATTATCTTGGTTACATAATTTATTTACAGGTGGTTGCAGAGGTTTCCAGGCATCTTTGTCTTCTATGTATTGGCTAATTTTATAATAGGCTTTCTTTTGTAATATGTCTTTAACACGGCTTTAGAATTTACCTTCTGTGAGCCCCGTTATTTCCTCAGGGATTTTATTATAAAAACGTACACAATTCCCTAAAAATGATTTATGGCTCGTTTTGGACAATCTGAATCGAGGTACAGCTAACTTATTCTTATTTCTAGTATTAAAGCTATGAGTGTCACTATTTAACTTGAATTTATCTAAATTTTTCCTGTCATACATAATATTTTCGTAAATGTACAAAGATGTAGGTATATTTATCTCTTTAAAGAGCTCCTTTAAAGAGTCTCTTGGGCGCATCTCATAAATGGCACGGATTGCACGCTTTTGCAGTATGAAAATAGTCTCAATATCTGCTGCTGACCCCCACAGTAAAATACCGTATGACATTAAACTATGGAAATATGCAAAGTAAACTAATCGCGCTGTAGCTACATCTGATAGTTGTCTGATTTTATACACCGCATATGCTGCAGAGCTTAATTTCCCTGACAATACATTAATATGATTACCCCATTGTAGCTTAGAATCTATGTTCATGCCAAGGAATAAAGTTGCATTGTCAAGCTTTAGTATTTCACCGTCAAGAACTATATTAGATTCTATGTACCTAACGTTAGGTAATGAAAATATATAAGGTCATATCTAGCTATAAGACCTTAAAATAATGCATAGGCTGCTTTTCAGCAGCTAAATTCGCTTGACACAGCTTCTTGTTAAAACAATTCAAAAAGTCCCATTAACTTAACCAAAGTTCAGTTGGCAGCAAAAGACCTTAGTTCAAACTTGGAAGCACGCCGCCAAAAATAGCCGTTGCTCAAAACATTCGGGTAGAAGGTTCGATTGATCACGAACAAATCTGCGCGGGGGTGAGGTGCGGGTGGCGGGGGGACAGGGGCGGGGGGCGTGGCCGGTCGATACTGAACGCCTGAAATATCGCGCGCGTGTGTGTGTGTGTGGTCCCGGATTTATGATGTCGACTGTACTTGTGTTTTGTCTGTTAATATCTGACCGCACTGTATCCCTAGTGCCTACATATTGCATATTGTGCAGTGTATCCTTTGTGCACTATATTATATTGTCTTTAAAACGATTTGAAAATTAATTAGTCAATAGACAATAGAACCTGATTATTTAATTTTTAACTAGCTTAAGCTCGCGGCTTATCCCGCATGACAAAATTCTTTATTAGCAGAGGTCTACGTCAAAAAACCTTTTTTTTTTTTATGTTATGAAGTAGAATACGAGCAAGACGCTCTCCTGATGTTAAGAGATAACGGCTGCCCATAATCAGTATAGTGTTACCTAGGATTTCACAATTATGTGAAATTCTAGGAGCACTGCACCAACGCTTCTTACTCAAGAGTCATGAGATGTTAAGACTCTTTAGCCCAGTAATTTCACTAGCTACAGTGCCCTCCTACCGGAGCACAGTGATGTTTGCACATCATTGCTCAGGCGGTAACCTATCTATGTTCCAAATTTCAACCCAATTCGTCCAGCGGTTTAAGCTGTGCGTTGATAGATCAGTCAGTCAATCAGTCACTCTTTAATATATTTAGATTTATTTTCATGTAATTTCATCTAAACTTAATTTAATTATTTATTTTGTAATGGCTATTAATGAAATGCTAAGTTATGTATGTAGGACTTAGCTTCAGTCGAAAATAACACTTTTTTCTCTGTCCAAAAATGTAACTGTCATGTTGGTGCAAATAGTCAAATTCTCAAACAAAAACCTACTACTTTAATATTTTTATTTTAGACAAAGTGCCTTTCAAAGTTGTAGTAGCACCTACACATTTCTCATACGAATCACGAGCACTGCCTACGCTACTTTACTACGATTATAACCATAGATTTTATGTTATCAACAAATAAATAAAATCTATTGTGACCGCTTAATTTTATAATATACTAGCTGCGCCCAACGTTATTCCAGGGTCTAATAGCTATGCCGTCGGGGCAGCGGATGAATGCTTCGGCGTACCCGTTGCCCCGGCACTATGGCGTCCCGCAGGACACCCCCAGGTTTTTAGTGGGTATCCCCGCCGCTCCCATCTTTGGCGGGGGAGTCCCACATACCACCCCGCGCCCCACGGCGTGGGGTGATGATGCGTAACGCATTTTTCCTGGGATAAAAAAAAAAGGTCTAATAGCTATCTCTATACCAATTTCAGCTCAATCGGTCCACCTGTTTAGACGTGGATGAGTAACAAACATACATCTAGACATCCATACATTTTGCAAACTTTCACGTGTATAATATTAGTAAGATTTGTGAAATAGAATATTCTATGTCATACAATTAGTAACTGCGAACTATCACTTCATACAAAATTACAAAGATAATGTTAAAAAGAACTTTACAACAGGCAAACTCGCGGGGCGAAACTGTCTTACTAATATTCTTAACGTGAAAGTTTGTAAAAATGTATGGATGTCTGTTTGTCTGGATGTCTGGATGTACATATGTTAGTTACTCTTTCACGCGGGTGGACGGATTGAGCTAAAATTTGGTATAGAGATTGCTTAGACCCTGGAATAACAGATAGGCTGTAGTACAGCGAGTAAAACCGCTGGGCGCAGCTAGTCTTTAATAAAAGTAAAATTAATATAAAAATGTGTGTTTATTATTTTCCTTATACTTTTTAATGTCAGCAGATATATTGAAAACAATTTAAAATTAATTAGTATTCCTAGTAATAAAGAAAGGCCACCCAGCCTATAACAATCATTAAAACACCTGCAGCATTAACGAAGGAACATAATTTGCAGACTATTGTAATACAAACAGATATCACGCACCCAATATCAAACTGAAGCAATCATAACTATTTTATAGTAAAAATATATAGGTTACGTTTCAGTTTTGCCACAGTACACGTTGAAAAATGCTACGAATACCGTGAACTGATTTGAGTACCAATCAGTCTATTTTGGAAGAGCATCAATAAAAGGCTTCTTGCCATCAGCCAAGAAGCAGCTTCTTCGGACATATAATGCGATTTCTAAAGTATAGTTTGGAGAGGCGCTTAATGCCAGGTCGATTGAAGGCGCTCTAAACATCTTCTGACACAACATAACATCTGACGTTCTGACGTTGACTCTTGAGTGAGAAGCGTTGGTGCAGTGCTCCTAGGATTTCACATCATTGTGAAATCCTAAGTAGCACTGTTCTAATTATGGGCAGCGTTATCTCTTAACATCAGGAGAGCGTCTTGCTCGTCTTCTACTTCATCACATTAAGAGGCAACCGCGCCTTGGCAGAACACTGCAGCATTGGGAATAGTAGATATATAGGACGGTAGAATTTGGAATGGTAGTATTTTGGATGGTAAGCATCATGATTATGTATATCTAAAGATGATCTATGCCTATATATAGGGGATAGACTTCCTTTGCAGGAGGTCGACTAGGTGGGTACCCCAACAGTGCCAGTTATTTTACCGCCTGAGCAGTGATGTGCAAACATTGCTGTGCTTCGGTAGGAGGGCACTGTAGCTAGTGAAATTACTGGGCTGAAAAGTCTTATGACTCACTTCTTATGACCATTATTTGTCTATTTTATGACTCTCAAGTAAGAAGCGTTGGTGCAGTGCACGCAGATTTTTTTAGCTCTGTAAAATATTGGGTAGCACTGTACTAATTACAGCGCGGCGTTATCTCTTACCATCAGGAGAGCGTATAGGTCGTCTTCATACTGTGTTGTATAAAAAAAACCAGACATACTGCCTATATGTAGGAAAATAACTGGCATAGATGTGGTCCTCAGGCACCTCTGCAATAGAAACCTACCACCACAAACAAATTTTAGATTTCTACATAGGTTACAGTCACGTAATTAAATAATGTGCCATATCCTTCACAATAATTTTCGTCATATTATATTCAAAATAGTATGCAATGGCTATTAAACGGGAAATTTCTCAAGTTTAATAATTAATATCGTTCCAACATTTATTAGCTTTAATCCTAACAAGCATAAATTATATTATTCATATAATATTATGGAATTTCACTGTGAAACATAAATCTGTATGACCTCATTAAGTATAGAAATACAATCTATACTATTTTTTTTTATGTGATGAAGTAGTAGACGAGCAAGACGCTCTCCTGATGTTAAGAGATAACGCTGCCCATAATCAGTACAGTGCTACTTAGGATTTCACAATTATGTGAAATTCTAGGAGCACTGCACCAACGCTTCTTACTCAAGAGTCATAAGATGTTAAGACTCTTTAGCCCAGTAATTTTACTAGCTACAGTGCCCTCCTAACGGAACACAGTAATGTTTGCACATCACTGCTCAGGCGGTAGAATAGCTGGCACTGTTGGGGTACCCAACTAGACGACCTCCTGCAAAGGAAGTCTACCCCCGGTAAAATACCTATACCTAATAACGTAATGTATGCGAAACGGAACTAGTGCGAAACGGGCCTAACCCTAATGTTTGTACCTTTGTGGGTAGTTGGGTGCGTGGCGATATGTACCTACCTCTTAATCACCGAAACTCCTGATCCTATAAAAACACTCTTTCTTTCACTGATTGCTACATTATCGTGTTATAAGGGAGGAAAGGGAAGAAGGAAGCATTATAAACCCTTAAAATTAATTTTTTAGTTACTTAGCAAATAATACAAGTAGTTTAGTTGTGCATGCTGTGGCACCCTATAAGTGCAGGAGCACACACGTTGTGATCTCTTAGTTTTAAGTTTGAATATTTAAGTGTATCCTGTGTTGGGTGTCCTAAATAAATAAATAAATAAATGTAGACATAATTTATTTATGTATTATGCAGTTAGTGCATAAAATATACTTAGCTACATAAATGTAATACGAAATATTATAAAGCCTGGTGTATGTATGGTGTATAATGTGCTACCTCTTCGAAATACTAAATTCCCTACCAAACCAGTGCAGTGGGGCGCTTGGTGGGGCTATCAGGAATTACTCCAGACTTTAAGTTTTTGATGTGCGCCTTACAATAACAATTGAACGAATTTGCTACGTATTTGTCGGAGGATCCGAAGAAAATTCAGGTAAACCTCTGAATGTTAGGTTAGGCACTTGACCGGCTGTCCTACGTGTCACCGCATTTTAGTGTTTATCCGTAACATATTTTATAATTATTATTGTATTTTTAGTGTGATTCTTAGAATAAATATCTTACTGAAAAACTTAAGGAAAATAAGTTTAAAACGAGAAAAATGGTGTTTCTGTTATAGTTACGTCTCGCATCCGGTTTGGTTTTCAAAGAATAGGAAACCACATAATGTTACTTAATAACGGCAGTACCTAACAATAACTTATTACTTAGCTACATCTAACGTTGCCCGCGGCGTCACCTGCAGGGTTATTGTGTAACTTTTGCTGGTACAAAGAGGTCTTAATTGTCTATGCTCGAATGAATGTCGAAGCCATTTTTAACAACTTTCAAATCCTATCTTTAATTTTTAGGATAGATACAAAGTTATTAGCTATGCCTCGCGGTTTGACCCGCTGTAATTTGTTATTTCGGGTCCTAGATAGTTCTAGTACCTATATATCTATGTATCTTATACCAAATTTCAGCTCAATCGGCTCAGCCGTTCCAGCGTGAGGAGGAAAAATAAAACACAAATCAAAAAATTGTTTTATTATATTAGGTGGATTTATTTATTTTTCGTGTCTAATTTTTTTGAGTTAAATCTACTTTTAGAAGGTACCTAAAACAGTGGATTCGGGTTTTTTTTTTTTTTTTTTTTTTTTTTTTTTTTATACAATTATTATTCCTGCTGCTATCGCTGCTGCAGCACCCTTATTACAAAGTCACTTAATAAGTATACACAACAATATCCTAATATTACTAATAACTAATTATTGCTACCTATTTATTATTATATTATATAAATATATTTTTTTTTTTTTTTTTTTCATTTTTTTTTTTTTTTCACTTATCTTGTTTTTTTTTTTTTTTTTGTTTTGTTTTCCTCTTTCTTTCCTTTAATGTTATTTTCTTTTCTATTCATTCTTCTTTTTTTTTTTTTCTTTTAAATAAAGGTACCCAACAAATCACAAGACATCGATCTAAACACCTAACGCACTACTAAGCTCTATTATTAAATAGCACTAATTGTTTTATATACTTTTACATCAAATAGGTATATAAAAATTAGGAAATTACAAATCAGAGAAAAATAAGCCTAGCCAACTTTGTATACTAACAATCATTAGTAAAAAGCTAACTTAATTATACAATTAAATAATTTTAATTAATCATTAACATAACATATTATTCACCGCACAAACAACAAAGCAAGATAAAATCAGAAACATAATATTATTCTTCCAATATTAAATCATACTGCTATAATAACGCAACCCCAATTAAACAAGAAGTACAAAGTATAGCAGTCGCTTAATATTATAATCAATTAATGCAATAATATCTATCATAATAATATACCAACAATATTATTTGTATTGATAATTCCATTTTATACTAATACCATATAATATGTAAACCATTAACATTTATAATTACTATTATTATACCTTCATAAGAAAAAGCCTACACATAATGTATGTGTATACATATTGACCTAATCAAATAAACAATACATAAAATACAAAAAAAAAAAAAAAAAAAAAAAAAAAAATACAAGTCAGCAGTTATCTAACAGTAGAACCGTTTGCCCTTGCCGCTTTCCGAACAATGCTCTCAGCAAATTCTAAAAAACATATCCGCCAGCGCTCATTATTAATAGCCTTTGAAAGACTTTCCTCTGTAATCGAGAATCCCAACTTTATCTCACAATCAAACCTATCCCTTTCAAATCTCGGGCACTCAGTTAGGACGTGAAACACGGTCTCCTCTGTTCGATCGTCACAAACACAGTAAGGTGTTGGACCCAACCGGAACCTATGTAAGTAACTTCTAAAACCACCATGTCCCGTCAGCAACTGAGCACGCAAGTTACAAAGCCTTATATTACCTAACGCCTCATAAGCAAGCTTCACCGTAGGGAAAAACTTCTTGGTGACCGCTCCCGTGACTGCCGCCTGGTACATCTGCTCCCACACCCTTAACGAAGATTCCCTGATGAGGCGTTTAGCGCAGGACAGAGGGACAGCGTCGTAGATCGGGGCCAGCCGGTCACTAAGTGCCGCTCGCTTCGCCAACACATCCGCGCGCTCATTACCGGGGATACCAATGTGCGCTCTAACCCAGAAGAACTCAATTACCCCACCTCTCTCGACGAGCTCCACCATGTTACGCCGTATCCTTCTAACCAACGGGTGCAGCACTCCGGGGTCAGCAATAGAATCCAGTGCCGATCTTGAGTCGCTGAGAACGTTGGCCTTCAGATATTCAGGTAATTCACCCATAATTTCAGTAGCCTTCATAATCGCACAGAGTTCAGCCTGGAAAATGCTGCAATGATTATCCAATTTAAATTCCGAGTTATCCACTTCACCACTATTTACCCAGATACTAAAAGCACATCCAACTCCCCCCTCAAACTTGCTTCCATCAGTGTAGATCATGGGATATTCATTCGTGCAGTTTTGGATCTGTTCGACACTGTCAACGACGCTATATGAGACAAGCTTTCGACTCGCGGGATGCGGAAGTTCAAATGGCCCCACCCTTGTCTCAAGGAGTTTACCCGGGAGCTCGGGCAAACATCGACCCCTTTTAGTCAGATACAGTTCCAGCTGTTCCCTAGCCCTTAATCCCAGCGGCAGAATCCTTGCAAGCGCAACACTGGCAACCAGAGATGTAGTCCTATGCGCCTTAACTATCATCAGCGCAAAAAGTCGCGTAGCGCGGTCCAGCTTCTTTTCAATATATTTCTTCTTGGTAACATGGGCCCAAACACTAGCAGCATAGAGAACAGTGGGCTCAACCACAGCCAAGTATATTGTTCGCACGATCTCTGAGTTAAGACCCCACTGCGCCCCTGCCGCCCGCGACACCATCTTATAGATCCTACACGCCTTCTCGCCCACATAGTTAATATGCCTCACAAAAGTCAACTTCTGATCTATAACAAGTCCTAGCACTTTAAGGTGGTCAGTAAAAGCAACCTGCTCCCCATTCAAGCGCAGCATAGGGTTGGCAAACCGACGTTTGTTAGTAACGATAACTGCCTTTGTCTTCTGGACTGCAAAGCTGGCCTTAGACCTCTCTCCCCAACGAAAAACCGCTTCCAGTACGGGATTTATCACTGCCTCCAATTCCAGAGCTGTATGGGCACACGCAACTATCAATAAATCGTCTGCAAACGCCTGGAAGCACACCGGCATCGCTTCTACCTCCTGAAGAAGCGGATCCAGCTGGACGTTCCAAAACAACGGCCCACTAGTTGAACCCTGTATACAGCCCTTATTGGTCGCCTTAGTTACCTCAGCCCCCGCGTATCTGAGCTTCACATACCTATCCTCCAAGTAGCTGTAAATAAGTCTCAGTATCGCCGATTCAACATTCTTCTCCCGAAACCGGACCAAGATTGCAGGCCACCATGCATTGTCAAACGCTCCTTCGATATCAAGCGACACCACTGCTACCATCTTCTTTTCGGATAGACCTTGCCTGATGACAGTAACAGCATCATAAAGTGCATCCTCCGTGCTCACCTGCGGCGTAAAACCATATTGCCTCCTACTGAGCCGGCCCTCGCTTCCAAGCTGCCACTGAATACGGTTCACAAACAGTTTCTCCAACGCCTTCCCGAGAACAGGCAAGAGTCCAATTGGTCTATACGATCTGGGCAGAGTACAGTCCCTACCGGGCTTCGGTATAACTATGATCCTAGCAGTCTTCCATCTTTTAGGGAAATATCCTAAGCGCAAGCACCGATTATACAACCCTATCAGTACCTCGGGATTAGCACCAAAAGCTTCCTGGCAAATATCAGATGTAAAACCATCCTCTCCAGGCGCCTTCTTTGGTTCCATATCACAGAGGACAGCCTTTACCTCCTCGTGCGTAAACTCCAGTACCTGACTATCAACCAGACTCAACCTGAAGTCTCGTAATGTATCTCTAAGCTGCCGCTGGCCCGACGTATCCGCACTAGGGTCATCGCCTGGATAAAAAGTATCAGCAAGAAGAAGTGCCGATTGCTCCGCTGTTAACACACAGTCACTGTTAGAAGACTTCAAAAGCTTATCATCTCGTCTAGCAGAGAAAGTTTTTATTATTCTATAAGCTTTACGCCAAACATCCTCCGACTTCTGGCCTGAACACTGATCCTTCCAACTCTGGATAATTGCCGCCTCTATACTAGCTTTATAATCCAGCTTTGCCTCAACATATTCCTGCACAACACTGGGCCTTCTCGCCTCGCAGGCATTTCTTATTCTCCTCCTCAAGGTTATAACTGTCACCTTCTTGGCCTGGAGGTCACGACTCCACCACAGTACAACTTCATTTTTTCGAGCATTCAACTCTGGAATAGCAGCTTTACACGCCGAACGAACCGCGTCCTCATAACTTCTAATCGCTTCCTCCAGGAGTTCCTCCGTGTCCATATTCTCCGAAATCTGCTGACCAAACCTCTGGGCAAGCTCTTCTAACATCACGGTGCGGAACCGACTCCATCTCGCCTTCTTTACGTTAAAAATCCTAGTTGATTCCCTTTGTCTATGCTCTGACCTCGCCTCATACGCGACCCGAAACCGAATAGCTCTGTGATCCGAAAGGTTGACAAAACTTTCATCGACTCTCCAGTCAGTCACCTCACTAAGAATACTCGACGAGCAGGCTGTAACGTCTACAATACTACGAAACAATCTGTTTCCCCTGTAGGTGTAAAAAGTCGGGACATTACCATTATTAAGAATATGACCATCAAGCTGAGCCATCATCTCCACAAACGACGTTCCCCTTCTGTCCTCCGCCTCACATCCCCACCAGGGACTAGAAGCATTTATGTCACCTCCAATGATAAAGTGAGCAGCATCCGAACTCTCCACAGCGCGTTGCACCTGGTTGAGAAAAGGCTCCATATCCACACTCCCCTGCATGTAAACGCTCACCACCTCTATCTTCAAGCTACCTTTCCTAAGTGTAACACTTACTATATTTTTGCCAACAAAGTTAGGATTCTCGAAAACCTCAATATCAGGATCAACTATGACAACTGCTGACTTAACCGGATCACTTTGAACACCAGACAAATCCTGCACAACTCTTTGCTCGGCCGTCATGGAACCTGTGGACCCAACGTATGGCTCCTGTAGAAGCAGTACAGATACACCCTGCTCAACGGCCTCACGCAAGCACTCCCTAGTCGCAGCAAGGCCCCGGCCAAGGTTAACCTGAACAAAACTTAATTGACCCATATCGCACCCGCTTGCGCCCTTAGCAGTATCTTATCCCCTCTCTAGCTATCCTGTCCCAGCGCTTCCACTCAGGGCAAGCTGCACTGTAAGCCGGATGTGCGCAAAACTCCCTCCTATCTGCGCAGCAATTTGCACAACTTGGTGCACCATTCCTACTCGGGCATTCACGAGTATCATGCTCAGCCGCACAGTACCCACACCTGATCCTTCCCGCCTTACAATCCCGTGCACGATGAGCAAACCCTAAACACCTATAGCACTGTAACAGCGGTGACTGGTCCAGAACTGTAATAATCTGGTAACCTAGCCTTATCCGACGATCCTTCAACACCTTCCAAACCATCGGGCTCACCTCTAAAATAACGTTTTGCACCACACTGTGCCGACCCTTAGTCCGTCTAACAACCTTGAAGTTCAGTTGACTACTAGGGACCTGGCGCAACAAATCTTGGTTCTGCTTCAGCAGCGCCTGCGTTACCAGTGCATCACTCATGTCTGGCGTTACCCCCACCAATCGTAGCTGCGGATTACGAACCACCGGTGCCTTAACAGTAAAGTGACCGCCTAAACCCCTAATAGCGGATCCCATAGCTTCGTATTCACGCTCAGAACCGACCGAGATTACCACCCTCTTGTCCTTGCATTTCCGAATGGCGTTAACACCCACACCCAAGTCAATTACATTAACCCCCTGCTTAATGGTGTTTACAATTTCCTGACCCGTCAAACCTGGATTCGTCGATCCCACTATCATAGAGTAAGTGGGAGAGATCCGTTCGGCCAACGGAATTGGACTTGGACCACTAGAAAAGCCCGCTGAGGATGAAAGCCCGCCTTGGCCATCGGACTGTGGCTGCCTAGACGGAGAAATGTCCTGCAGCTCTGATGGGACCTGCTTAGGCTGACTGATATCAGCTTGAATATCCCTTATCAGCGCCCTTACCTCGTCCGCCAGATGCTCTTCCAAAGGCACACTTCCCGCATCCTTACCCGAGGGCCTCGGAGCAGCCATCTCCTCACGCAACGCCTTTAGCCCTTCCTCAATCCTACCAACGGGTTCCACCACCCCTTGCGCCACAAGCAGCCGAGAAGCTTCCGCTACACAACTCAGGGATTCCACCTTCCCGATAGCTAATTTCTGCACCTTGGCTAACTGCTGCAACTCAAGAGCACTCCCATTCATAGCCTTCTCCAAATTTTGAGCATGCTGCCGGATCAAGTGCCCACGCTCCTCTGCAGCGTCGAGCCTTATGCGACTAACCTGCTCTTTCAATCTAGACCCCACTTCTACAAGTGACAACACCAAACCTTGCAGTACATGCAGCCTGTCCACTACTAGCTCCTTAACCTCCCTTTTCAAATTTCCGGCTGCTTTACTATCAAGCGCCGCTTTTGCATCCAGTACCGCCCTACAGGCTTCTGCCGCCTCACCACTACCAGCGTGCCCCAAACTCTTTCGCCCTGGTGGAGTTCCCAACTGTGGTGATCCAAAAACTGCAGCCATAGGCGACCGCACCCGCTGCCAAAGGGGGATTGACTCGTCACCAGATGTCACCTGCGACAAAGGGGCCAGGGCCTGCGATGCCATCTGCGGAGGATCCTGTGAACTAACCGTCCCTTCCTCCTCACCAGCCCCCGTTCCCTCAGAACTACAACCAGTGTCCAATACATCCAACTGCTGCCTGTTCTGAGGTGACGGCGCTATGGTTTGCAAGGAAACGAAGTGACGAGCCAATTTTCTCACTGACTGCGCTTCTGGCTTGTCACTCTCCGATGTCGAGCGCCTGGCGCCTCGCCTTATTGTAGCAAGCTTTGATTTACGGTCCATAACGAAAAGAAAAAAAAAAAAAAAAAAAAAAAAAAAAAAAAAAAAAAAAAAAAAAAAACCTTAGTACTTGCAGCCTTGTCTAAACACCCGTGATCTACCCTTTACACACCGCTACCCAACTGCATTTAATAGACACATAAAACCTTACAAAAACAGCGACCACGTGGCCACGTGGTTTTTAGTTTTAGCGTCGTATCTTCCAAAAGCACGGCAGGAAAAATCTGGTATGCAGCATGCATGCGCGGGAGGGGTATCCCTACCGAACAAAACGAAAAAACACGTGGGGTATCGATCGCAATCTGGCAGCGCACGCCGGTAAAGGTAAAAATTAGTCCAAAAACTAACCTCTTAATGCGTTTTCCTTCCAGCGTCCACAGATCTCTGACCGAATCACCCTGCTGTCTCTACCAAGTGGTAGGACTCACCCTCCCGCACAAAACAATGTCGCTTATAACATAATAATTTGTAGAGTCAGTTGTTAGGTCATGTTGTATGCCTCGTAGTAATTTTGGTGACCTGAAACTGCAACATATACTTGTCCTCACAACCTATAATAGTGATTTGATTCTAGGAATGTGTTTTTTTTTTTATGTGATGAAGTAGCAGACGAGCAAGACGCTCTCCTGGTGTTAAGAGATAACGGCTGCCCATAAACAGTACAGTGTCACCTAGGATTTCACAATTATATGAAATTCTAGGAGCACTGCACCAACGCTTCTTACTCAAGAGTCATAAGATGTTAAGACTCTTTAGCCCAGTCATTTCACTAGCTACAGTTCCCTCCTACCGGAGTACAGTAATGTTTGCACATCACTGCTCAGGCGGTAGAATAACTGGCACTGTTGGGGTACCCACCTAGACGACCTCCTGCAAAGGAAGTCTACCCCCGGTAAAATATCCTATCGGTATATCCTATGTAATTAGGATATATTGATGAACAACTGGCATAAAGATTTGTTATTTCCCCAGACGGTTCGAACAATAAAGACTAATAGAGAATAATAAATAAGTAATGCCGTATATCATGAACAGTAATAATTTAGTAGACTACGAAATATACAACCGTAACGGTATCTATTTTATTAATCCATACCTAGTTATTACATTTGTAATCAAAGAGGAAATAACAACATTAAATATAACAAAGTTGCAAATGGGTTTGTTTGTTCACCTCTTACCATTACAATATTGTAAGCTACTGTACTGACTTTCTAAGCCTATGAATATAAATAGCAAACTTTTACTATGTATTATTAAAAAGCTTTATATAATAATTTTATAATTGTTCCTGTGTTGTTTTACTAGCTACGCTCAGCGGTTTTACCCGCTGTACTCCAGCCTATGTGTTATTTCAGGGTCTAAGCTATCTCTATACCAAATTTCAGCTCAATCGGTCCACCCGTTTAGGCGTGAAGAAGTAACAAACATACACACTCTCTCACAAACTTACGCATTAATAATATTAGTGTAATTAATGTCCCTTAGTACAATAAGTAAGCTAAGAGCTCTGTGGCGAGATCATCGAGAGGCCTATGGTGGTATATAGGCTAAGCTAAATTGATAGAATATATAAATTAAATTAAAAATGCCCGAGTTATAACGTCCCCAAAAACATATATTAGTGTTTTTGGGGACGCTCTTCTTCACCCTTTTAAATATTGCATTATGACGTCATGCCTAACTAGCAAGCAAGCAGCAAGTACAGCCGCTAACAACCACATATACTAAAAGTAAACATATAACTGACCTTTCTCACTTGACCAACACCAATACCGTGATCGATGTCTCGTAACGTGTGACTATACATATAGAGAGGACACTCATTGACAAACATGGCTTACAATTACTAAAACAACAAAAACTGCACAACTCACGTCTAATATTGTCGAGAATATCTCGACCACGGCTTTGGACAATTGGGATGTTGACTAAAAAAATTTTTTTGTCCATAGTGTAGATCATTGAAAAATATTGGACACGTATTTTTGAAGTGAAAACTTCTTTAGCGGCGCTGAGCACTTTTTTTTGTATGGGTAAAAACTTTAAAACTCGCGTCAGGGTCACGTGATGCTGATCGAAAAAGCGTAAGATCGAGGGGAAGGGAGAGGAACTAGTATCTCCCACTCTTTCTACCGTGCCTGAGTGTGCTGCTTTGTTGATGGTGTAAAAGTCGTCGAAATTATGGATGGAAGTTGATTTTTCTGAGAGATAAAATTTAATGTAATATATAAATAACGATATAATATTATAAATAACAACATATAAAATGTCATATTTGTGTACGATAGCGCAATAAATAAACATTGTATTCTACCTCATAAATGATAGTACTTTTATACTTATAATTAAACACAACGTTAATATTGAAGTTTTTTTCATTTGTAAATCTGATAAAAATCGTGAGGGATACAACGCACCAAAGTTGCTCGATCGTGACGTCACACCACTCAATCTAGTACATTTTCGTTTAGTGGTGTGACGTCACGCATCCCAACACAGAATCTTATAAGCGTTATATCTCAGCCAGACAATCACATTTTTATACCTATTATAAACGCGAAAGTTTGTGAGTGGACCGATTGTGCTGAAATTTGGCATATAGCTTAAACCCTGGAATAACACATAGGCTACAGTACAACAGGTAAAATTGCTGGGCGCAGCTAGTTTGTGTAGTTTATTTATTATAAATCAAATTATCGTAATTTATTCGTAGGTAGGTAAGGTTAATATTGACTTTTGTAAATCTTGTAATTCCTGTAAAACATTTTCAGGGAAATGATACATTACACAAAATTATTAGAGGGTTAATTGAGCGGAAACTACGTAATATTATATTAAGTTACTATTTTACCTACTTGCATAGTTATCAGTTAACCTTTCACAACATGTATATTAAAGCGATAGATCAAGTAGAGAACCAGTTTCGAGCAATTTAAGGTCAATGAACACATTAGAACCTAGACATTGTGCTCAGAACCGGTTTCATGTAAGAGGAAATGCCTAAAACAAGTCTTATTCTTGTAAAGGGGGAAATCCGTTGTTTTTGAGGATATTTTGGGAAACGTACATTCTTAGACTGTTTGAAGCAAACTTTTTTTTGAGAATGAATGGAGTTTATTCCGTTTCAAACAAAAAAAAATGTTCCCTTAACGATACATAAACATAAAACATGGCCAAATACTAGATATTTACTTGATGTACTTTGTGTAGTGAAAACTTAGATAAATAGGTATTAATTAAATAGTGTCATCATACCTTTAATTCTAGAAATAAGAACAAGCTATATCTGTTTTACAAACTATATATCGAGATTCATTATTAGGAACCGTGTACGATTTTATAATATAATCCCTAAACAGATAACGGGGCTCTGAGAACATTTAAAAAATCACATAAATCTTTTATTAAAGAAAGCTTGTTTAAAAATTTAAACTCAAAATTCATTTATATTCAAGTAGGCTATTATAGGTACAATGGCATGTCAATTCGCAAAGCTTCGCAAAGCACCACTACGAAAAGAACAAACACCGCTATGAGGAGTACGATATAAAGTTAGCAAATACGTAGAATATAGCTGGCACTAGGGTCCTTGAAGATTTATTTGTACGTATTGCTTAGTTATTGGTTAGGAAAGAATAGAAAGGTACTGTGCCCTAAGGTCCACTTATCTCCATAGATGCAGCATTGATGAGGTCGCGTGACCTCTATAGAAACTATGTCGCGAACTGTGTCATTACATCACTAACATTTCACTGTGGCCAGCAAATGCCAGCACTTTATCGTAATTATTGACTCTTGTTGGCCCAATCATACACATATTAGCAACTAACGAATGTTGTTTTAGTTAGGATTCCTTGGAACTGTGGTAATGGAACCTTATAATTTCTTATGGAACCACTCGACCTTTGGTATCACTCGAGTTTCGTCCAATCTTTATCAATTTCACAAGTTATGTCGTGATAATTTTCAGATACGCCAATTATCCTGAACAACATACACACAACCTTTGCAGGTATAATTGCTATAAGACAAACAGTGTAAGTAGAAAAACCTTTTTGTTGGCGTATCAACTACCGTAAAACCGTAATTTATAATTATTATTATCTTAATCTTCATTTGTCTATACCAACATTTAACATTTTGATCTACTTATAGTGATTGCCACTGTAATTTATCCGGTGTCCAAGTCTTTCCTGCATTTTGATGGCATTTATAATGTAAACAGTATTAATAATGTACTGAACCCATCCTTAACGACGTTCACCTCTGTCGATTTAACTGCAACTTATCTCTCGATCTACGCGAAAGAAGTTCTTGAGATGTCTACCATTATTGTTTAAAGATACAACTTCTGATAACATTTTCAACGTGTATTACAAATATTTTACAACATTTATTAATAATGGTACCATTAAATACATCTTCTAACGAGACGTGAAGTCTTGAAAAGTAGGCAACATGACAGCAGCGGTGAGAACCACTGGTACCTTCACGTCTCCATGGGCGACCATAACCACTCACCATCAGGTGGGCAGTATGATTATTAACACCTTTTTTACAAGCTTTATATTACTTTCACCTGTCTGTTGTCTGTCTGTCTGTCTGTCTGTCTGTCTGTAATCAAATCTTGCAAGTTTGATTTGACCCACTTCCCGGTTTCCAATTGAGCTGAAAATTTGCATGCGTGTGTAAATCGGATGACAATGCAATATTATTATGACATGGAGCTGATCTGATGATGGAGCTGGAAGGTGGCTATAGGAACTCTGTCATTAAACAACGCAACCCCATCGAGTTTGGGCTCATTTGATTCGTCTTGACGAGTATGTCGGCGATGTTTCATCGCCATCGTCTGAAGATTCCATCTTGCGGGTATGAAGTAAACACTTGAACACACAGTATCACTTTTATTCAAGTACAGCAACAATTTACGTGAAATTCAAAGCAAAAGAGAGCGTACAGACACCGCGTTCTGACTTAAATACTGACAACGACCTATTATCACCCCACTCTGTTTTAGCAAAACGAGTGGGAAGATTTACAATCAAATCAACTATTTTAAATAACCTTTTTTATGAAATAAATTGTTTAAATTCATAAAATATCTTTAAAAAAGTATAATAATTAAATTAATAATTTACAATTCAATTTCATTAATTTTACATAATAATTAAGCAACCGGAAGGAAGTCTCGAAGTAATTTAGATTTAAATAAAACATATTTCATTCAATAAATACCAACAAAAATAACTAAATCATATCTTAGGCTAGTGATATGAAATAACATATGGAACGCCGCCCATACGGCCATACTGATCGAGCGCGCTCTCTGCGCTAAATACAAAACAATCAATTTTAGCATTTTTTTTTTTTTTTAAACAAAATTACTTATCAAAAATCACATAAACTAGGCGTCATCCACCCTGGGATTCAGCCAACAAACATCAGGCATCACCCATCCTGGGATCTAGCCAACAAACATCAGGCATCACCCATCCTGGGATCTAGCCAACAAGCATCAGGCATCACCCATCCTGGGATCTAGCCTCCAAGACCAGGAAAGGAGACGCATGGTGGCCAGCCAGCGCCGAGGAAGGAATTGTGGAAAGGAAATAAATGCAACACCAGCAATGCAGTATTATTTTCAGCTCTAACCTCACAAAATATTTAAGACTAATTCTTATTAAATAACGCATCAGTTACATTACACGCCCATACGGGAACTTAATCACTATCATCGAATGGATCGGCTTGTCCAACGGGAGCGGGTCTTAGATAGTCATGACTTGCGATCTTTTCAGAACATCCGCGTAGGTTTACGTGTTTTAATTTATAGCGGTCGTTGGGTAGAATTTCCAAAATTTCCATTGGACCCTCAAATTTAGGTCCCAATTTAGTAGTATGGCGTTCATGAATACGCATTAAAACTAAATCTCCCACTTTGAAATGTTTGATCTGTGCTTTACCCTTATCAAATCGAATTTTGTCCTGAATAGATCGCTCGTCCATCCTTTCTTTACAAGCATTTCTAACAGCAATAAGATCATCGACCTGGAGGAGCTTGATAGCTGGAGGAGAGCACTTTTTGCCGAGTAATAACTCTAATGGAGTTTTGCCAGTACTTTTTGAGACAGTACAATTTATAGCTAATTGTAAATCTTGTATCGTGCTCTGTGCCAAGGTTTATCAAGCTCCACCACTGACATGTTATCTTTTATGACCTTCATAACGCGTTCCACCTGACCATTAGCCCTGCTAGCACCTTTAGCAACAGTGTGATGTTCTATGTTAAAATTTTCACAAAACTGTTTAAATTCTACAGAAGTCATGCTTTTATCTTGATCGGTTATAAGTCTAGTGGGGGTGCCAAAAATGGTTATGACTTCACGAAAACATCTAATGGCAGAGTCGGAAGTACGATCTCTAGAATATACTAAATGAACATATTTAGTAAACGCGTCTATATAAACAAACACGTATTCGGCGCGATTACGTTTACCGTTCATTTGACCCGTAATATCGGCATGGACCGTGTGAAAAGGCAAAGGTGTTTTGTCAATTGGATGCAGAGAAACTTTAGTACCTGAAACCCCCTTTCTGATTCTACAACTGACACAATTTTCAATAAATTTCCGAACTAGACAACATGTTAGGAAACCAATATTATTCTATGGCCACCTCGCCCTTAAAACTATTCTAAGGCCACCGCAGTCAACTAACTAGACTTCTGAATAACACACACCTAACCGCCATGTCACCACCAACTCAAACTGACCACATCATTCTTAACAATTCGACTTTCTTTTAATTTCATAACTTTAGGTATTCACTGAGAAATGCCACAAAAAATTATCAGAGAAGAATAGAGAATAACAGCAATTAAAACCGTAGATATAAATTACACAAGCTTTCCTTTACTAAGAACAAGATTTACTATCGCGCTAAAAGGAAACTACTCCCAAAAAAGTTTTTTTTTTTGTTTTGGTTTGTTTGGTTTGGTTTTGACCTCTATCTCACGTGGTGCTTAGTGACTAAACATAGTAAGCGAAACTGGCAATACAAATCCTTTCTCTTCCCTTCCCTCCTTTTTTTCTTTCCTCTACACGTGTAGAGAGGCAGCGCGTCGCATGACCGCACGCGCTGATGCTTAGGAAAGCGCCTCACTCGACGACACACGCGCCGATGCTCAGGACAGCTCATTGCACGGCCGCACGCACCGCTATACGTCACTCATCTGTAATAAAGATAACCACAGCACAGAATTGTGTTTTGTTTAACCTGACCTAATAATAACCTCAAACTGTAGATTTAAGTCAATGTAAAATTTGGAGTGACACAATAAGGATTCTTCTCATCTTACTTTATCTTAACCCCATTCATACTAAGGATCCCTCATGTTCGTATTTTACGGGTACACAATGTAATAGTGGCATTAAATTTCAACTTTCAATAATTATTAAATAACCAACAACAACAACTAACATTTATTGCATCGTAATACACAGGGTGAGGGCCTTACTATTTCTTGAAACTGTTCAACTTGAAACCGTGCCACATTCACACGTAGGTAATCGCTAATCACATTGTCCACATTAATCGAAACTAAAATCTCAATCTTTTTACGGTAGGTACATCAAATTATAACACTTTTAAGCTTTGTCCTAAGCTTACAAACTTAATCGTTACTCAGGTCTCGGGGATACAAAAGATTTCAAACCTAACTTCCAAACCTAAGTTTTTAACCTAACCTTGTAACCTTTTTTTTTGAAGTGAAAACTTCTTTAGCGGCGCTGAGCACTTTTTTTTGTATGGGTAAAAACTTTAAAACTCGCGTCAGGGTCACGTGATGCTGATCGAAAAAGCGTAAGATCGAGGGGAAGGGAGAGGAACTAGTATCTCCCACTCTTTCTACCGTGCCTGAGTGTGCTGCTCTGTTGATGGTGTAAAAGTCGTCGAAATTATGGATGGAAGTTGATTTTTCTGAGAGATAAAATTTAATGTAATATATAAATAACGATATAATATTATAAATAACAACATATAAATTGTCATATTTGTGTACGATAGCGCAATAAATAAACATTGTATTCTACCTCATAAATGATAGTACCTACTTTTATACTTATAATTAAACACAACGTTAATATTGAAGTTTTCACTTCTGCCGGCACTCCCGGAGTGCTACCTTTTTTTTTTTTTTTTTGCGCTGGGAAAAATGCTTTAAACCTAACTTCAAAACCCAACTACTATCTCTCGGTAACTTTTACAACAGAATATGTTTTCGAATCGCAAATCTGCTTAACATCAAAACAGTTACTTTCGTCAGCATAGTGCAATGGTAACACACAACACAATAACATTAAAACGACTCACCAAATCATAATATTTCGACCGCTCAGACAGACTCAAAGCCCACAGTCACACCAAGGTCATCTCGTCGCATGACCAGCAGCGTCGCGAGGCACATCGCAGCACGCACACACGCACGGGCACAGGAACACACGAGCACACACGAGCGCCGGCAATAGCGCTCCACTGCATCTCACTCAGCGTCTGAAGCCTCGGGCCGCACCCTCTTGAACAATGTCCATCCAGTAGTGGCGTACTCGGGATAGCTGACGGCTTGATCCGATGTGTAGTTGCGCCATTTGTGAACGTCATCGGCATATCGAAACTCCTTTCCAAATGTGCGAATCAAATCTTCTTTGACTTGTTGCCACGTGGTAGATTGTAGTCAGCCCACGTCTTGGCTCGGCCTTTCAGTTGAAGAATAGCCTTCATGCGTGCTTCTTGCGGAGGAATATTGAAGGTAGTTATAGTTTCGTCAACATTTGCACACCAATCTCTGATATCATGCGAACGGACGTCTGTATCAAACGGCGGTAGATAGAAATTGCTGCGATCACGTGGCAAAGGAGTGGTAGAGATCGCCGCTGTAACTGCGCTGGCAGCGGCCTGTTTCGTAACAGTAGTCAATAAATTCATCACTTGCTCCATGGAAAAGTAGGCTCGGGTCGCTTCGTCTCTCTGGAGGTTCTCAGTATAGGTGATTGTGATCCCACCGCTGCTGTCGGCGATGTTTCATCGCCATCGTCTGAAGATTCCATCTTGCGGGTATGAAGTAAACACTTGAACACACAGTATCACTTTTATTCAAGTACAGCAACAATTTACGTGAAATTCAAAGCAAAAGAGAGCGTACAGACACCGCGTTCTGACTTAAATACTGACAACGACCTATTATCACCCCACTCTGTTTTAGCAAAACGAGTGGGAAGATTTACAATCAAATCAACTATTTTAAATAACCTTTTTTATGAAATAAATTGTTTAAATTCATAAAATATCTTTAAAAAAGTATAATAATTAAATTAATAATTTACAATTCAATTTCATTAATTTTACATAATAATTAAGCAACCGGAAGGAAGTCTCGAAGTAATTTAGATTTAAATAAAACATATTTCATTCAATAAATACCAACAAAAATAACTAAATCATATCTTAGGCTAGTGATATGAAATAACATATGGAACGCCGCCCATAAGTACTATATGATGCAAGATGGTAATGATAATTAAAGCTTGTATTTAAAAAGTATTTTTTAAATTTCACTTGTTCCGGGGTAAGCTTTACGCATACCACCCTGAGCCGTTGTAACGCTGGTCACAGGGTTATGTGGGACTCCCGCCGGAGAAACCGGCGGATATTTTATTTATTTTAAGAAAGCTTACAGCTAGGTAACAGAATAGGAGGTTAAACATAACAATGAAGGCCAATTACAAGCTTCCGCAGATGCTTATGTGAAATAGATATACATATATACCCACTAAAACCCCGGGGTCCTTCCAGCCGCTGTTCTGCGGGGACGACGAAGGTACGCTTTCGCATTCTTCTCTGATTACATAAAAAAGTAACATCATTATCACTACATAGTATAAAATAAAGTTGCTTCCCGTGTCTGCCTGTCTCCATGTATGCTGTATATCTTTAAAAATACGCAACGGATTTTGATACAGTTTTCATTAATAGATAGAATAATTCAAGAGGTCTTATATGTGTAATACATGCATAATCTGGGGGCACGGTAGTGCCCCCGCCAAGTCGAGCGCGAAGCAAGCACTGCCGTACCATCTTTACAGGAACCATTTCGTCGCATTTTCAGGCCCCTATTTGAGAACCTCTGGATAAGACCAGAACACAGAAATTTTCGTCATCCAGTAAGCTATATTTACATACTTAAAATCCAAAATTTCAAGTCTGTAGGTCATTAAGTTCCGAAGTTAAGCGAAAGCAAAGTTTCGCATTTTCGACACTCATTCATTCACTCACTCACTCATGATCATCAAAATAGAACTAGTACTTCCCATAAACTCAGAGAGCTGAAATTTGGTACATACTTAGAATTTATTGTATAAGCCATAGGAAAACTAAAAAACCATGCAATTTCGGTCTCGTTTTCGAGATAATTCATCTGCATAAATAACTTTGTAATCTCATATAAATGTATAGGATTACAAAGTTACATTTGCAGTCAATGGTTAAAATTGTGTAATATCCAACTTATTAATTCAAAATATATTTAAGGCATAGTATATGTATATGTGAGTGTGTATATGTGTCGTAAATCGTCAGTTATGATCAGGCGATATCTAGCGTGGCCAACTAAAATAAGAGCCCAACCAAACTATTAGAAGAGATCGACATACCGCCTTTACTACAAGCTTTTATTTACTTTCACCTGTCGGTCTGTCTGTCTGTAATTAAATCTTGCAAGTTTAATTAGGCCCACTTCCCGGTATAATATTATGATGCATTGGTCTAAGAGTGAACGCACACGTATCTAGATGGCGCTGACTGTATTTTAAAACGCGCTTACGGTTTGTATTTCTGATAACCTTACAATATAGCGTTTCTACAAAAATAAGTGAAATCCCACCAAAAACATTCTGTAAAAAACTAGCCAAGTCTCGATGGAGCTGCTTGTTTATCTCTAAAAAGTAATGAAATCTAGACAAAGCCGTGCCAAGTATAAGGTTCCTTACTGCGATTTCTTTATTATTATAGTTAATGTTGTGTGACTTGGCCGTTGAAGGGTACACAAGGGTATTATACCAGGTGCTCCATGACACTATTGCACCAATCTGTCCGCTACCCATTCACGATAGAAAATTTCCACTTGGAAAACGTTGATTGGATAACCAGTTAATTGTAGGCTTGATAAAGCTGCGTATTTCAATAATACTTATGTTTAGGCGATCCAAGTGTCATGGAGCATCTGGTTTTGTACCCTTGTAATAGTATCAAACATACATACCAACAGGATCTTGAATAAAAGTACATATTTACTTGTTGAACTGTATTATATTTTCGGCAATTACATAGTTTACTATTTTTCTGTTGCTATTTTATCACATACATTTTATCTAGCCGCCTTGTCATCATGACTTATGTCAGACCATAGTGCCATAGACTATGTCATTTCTTATATTGTTTATTTTTTAATTTGGTTGATTTGTTTTTTCGCATCGTTTATTAAGCATTTAAATCGTTATGTATCACAATTTCTAACAATCGGCCGTTCTGCCATGGGGATGTCCCTATCCCCAAACACATCTCGGCCATTCTTTGTTGGTGTATGTCCCCATACTACCGACAGTACATCGTATTCGGGATAGTAAATACATTTGAGCAAGTACATTTTTTTAAAATATCGACAACTAATGGTACAGAGCAATAATTTGATTTAGATTAAATAAAAACTTTTTAGTTAAGCTTCATATTCGCGTTGTGTTGTTGTAAATCATTTTAATAAAAGAAAAACTCAAGTTAATTAATTTTAAATTTAACACGTTTTTTTTTTTGAGAATTATGTTAGTAAATGACTACCGCTCGTTCGCAAAGCACCTCCATGAGAAGAACGAGCAAGAAACTCATGGATATTGCTGTTTGTTTTATTAAGTTTAAAATGTTTACATCTTATTGTCATAATTAATTTTTCGTTTGAATGGCACTACGTCTTTTATCATGCGAAGTTACTTTCTTAGTGAAATTGGCATTTTATTAAAGAGATATTATAATTTTGATTACTTTTATCATGACTATTTATTTAAAGACAGTCATCTGCTAATATGCCGACGAAGGAGCTTCCAGTCATCTCCATCTATATTATCACATTGACTTATCAAATGGCATAACTTTTTCCATAATATGCTTCACTTTAGATAAGGCTATGTTTTGTTTTCCATAATTCTAGCTTATGGCATAATGGGAGTGAAAATATGTATCTTCTATCTTCAGTATCATTTGCTTAGTCTGCATCACAACAACTGGTAACATTTCCATTATAATTAGGTACATTATAGACGAGTTTCATAAGCATTGTTGCCTTCTGATACCTCATGCCGCCCAATATTCATTAGTGGGCTGACTGTTGTAATATCTTTGTATATATTGCTTATTCAATTGAAATTAAATTTTGTATTCTTGTGATATTCTGGAACCAATGTAATGTTTGGTTGTTCCTAAATCCTTCAGGTACCTTTCCTTTTTTATTTTTGTATCTCTTTTTATAATTTATGACATTTCCTCAATGTTATAAAGATCTATTCTATATCATCGATATATTATACTGCTATAACAATCACATCTTTTCCATTTACAATATAAACATATGGATTTATTCTTGAGCAAGGCATCCCAAATTCTAAAGCAATATTTGTCTGTGCCAATAGTTTGTTCGCTGGCTCGTGTCTATTATACATTGACATATTTAGTTTACAATCATAATGTTCATCCTCATAACCAGGTTTTAAATGTAAGTTTCTTCAGTAACTTTGCTGAGTAAGAATGCTGTGACTCCATCCATTTGGTGTATCTGTTTCTAGTTCCTTCTTGGCATCCGATCAGGTATCTTATAGGCGAGTGGTAGACCACTGGAGCATAGACCTCAATGTAATCAATGTCCTTGTCTTGTTTATAAATATCCTTTATCATCGGTCTATGATATAATGTGTACAATACCCATTGGCATTCATCTTGGTTTTATTGATCTATTTGCTAGGTATAGCAGATTTTCCTTCTGGTCAACGTTTTTGATCTATAAAGGATATTCTTTATTCCTAGTATATTACATCTGAAAGCTTGTTTGATATCTTCAGAATTCTTTGTATATCTTCATTTTATACATTTCCTTGCATTTACATAATATTTCAATAATTAAAACATAGATGACATTATGAGCAACAGTATCCTTGGCAACCATTATTCTTCATAAAGGCCATAGATATTCTATTACATTCAAGTAGATATTATATGACCATATAAATTAAGCTAACAATACCTCATTCATCTGCGTTTCCAGTATTTAGAACTTCTTGAAGACTGAATCATTTTCCGGAAAACTCGATAGGTCATTGCTTAGCACTAAGATTTGTCTTTCTTAAATAACGATTCTCATGCTTTGCTGTTGCATTCTTGATATCATAGTACGATTAGTGAAGTCAAATGTCTGTTACGGTGTGTCGGTGTCTCATCAACAAAATCTTCATATTGATCTGAACCATATGATATCATCATCGCATATTACCAGCTCTGGCCACTGATTACTTTGCTAGCTCTATCCAACAATCTTCGCCAACTTTGGCCAACCGGGACTTTGGCAGCTCTAGCCATCAATCTTCGCCAACTCTGGCCAACCGGGACTTTGGCAGCTCTAGCCATCAATCTTCGCCAACTCTGGCCAAAAACATATATTTCCCTCACCAGGGTCTCATTTACAAAACATTGCCAGCTCTGGCCAATTTAAAACAGATATTTCCCTCACCAGGGCCTCATTTACAAAACATTGCCAGCTCTGGCCAATTTACAACAGATATTTCCCTCACCAGGGTCTCATTTACAAAACATTGCCAGCTCTGGCCAATTTACAACAGATATTTCCCTCACCAGGGTCTCATTTACAAAACATTGCCAGCTCTGGCCAATTTACAACAGATATTTCCCTCACCAGGGTCACATTTACATAACTTTGCCAGATAAAATCTGGCCAACTTAGAACATATTACTCCCTCACCAGGGTCACATATATACTTTATAGTAGGTATAAGTTCAACATATTACTCCCTCACCAGGGTCACATATATATTTTATTGTAGGTATGAGTTCTAACTCGTAACAGTCACCAAGTCTTAATGTAATTCACATAAGAACACAACGGACTCCCATAACCCATACATAATACACAAGTCGCCATTTTTTCAATATATATGTCAATAACTGTTAATTATTATAACAACTCAAACTCTTTACTAACACTTGCTAATATTATAGACATTGTACAATTGTACAGTCACACAAATGCTTCATAGTAATTCCACATAAATTGAGTTTCCATACCGGTTACAACAGTATTTTCTATCTTGACGATGTCCAAAACATAAAGTAAGTCCCTTCAGAAAGTTACTGATATATGATAGTGACAATTTGTGAACAATGACTCCCTTTGAGAGCACCATCTTATTAGCATGAAGAAATGTACCATCATTTAGGTCTGAACAATATCAACATACCCAATTCATCAAATCTTAAAAACAACATTCTATTCTAAATGACAATACCAAAATTTGCCATCACTTGTCATGCATTGTGGTGTTTACATTGGTTATGTCTGTCGCGGCCAAAGGACCTCGAATCTGTGGGAATTTCTTCATCCAAGCTCATACAATTATTAGTTAACTTTTAAGTTTGTGAAATGAAACTTAATACCATATTATATTATAAAATGCAATATCATCAATATTTAATTATGGTCCTCCAAATATAAACTGTCAGTTAGTCTTTATATTTGATATGCCTTCTACTATATCACCTAGTTATCAAATGGATCTAAACGAGAACATTCTGTGCATGTATACCAATGTGTATATATGTAACCTATATTTACATATATAGTAAAAGACAGTTTCAGTTCATCATTTGTTTGTTGGTCTCTTACCATTCATTCAAAATAATATTATTAACAGTGTGGAAGACTAATTATATCTTTATCTAAAACAATTCTTATTCACCTATGAATAAATATTAAGTAAATTCTCATTTATATAATACTTCCCACAAAACTCTTCATGCTTTAATGTTATATAATTTAAGTGACTTCATATACACATCCTAGATATACACACCATAGATGGACCATTGATATTCATTGATCACTAAATTCATAGATGGACCATTGATATTCATTGATCACTACATTCATAGATGGACCATTGATATTTACTGATCATGTAATTTCACACTTACTTTTGAAGTGTTTCTATCAACAAACAATGTGTAAATATGGTAGCCTGAACATACTTTTAAACTAGTACTACTAGTAATCTTAACTTAATGACTGGATACTACTATCCTATAAAGATGGTACTAGATAGTTCAAACGACAGGTAACCATTGCATACCGTTACTTTTAAATGTAATCATATCTAAATAATTTACCTAATTAAATTTCAAATCTGCCTTACATAGAAAGTAGGTAGTAACAATTGCAATAATTAAAAAAATGTCTTCTTTACAAAAGGTTACATGCTCACGTTTATAAATCATGTAGTGTCATAACAATAATTCTACTTTATGACATCTGGGGCAAATCCAGAATTCCAACTATGAATACAAATTATCACAAAATTATTTTATTATTTGTTCTTCTGTACCATTCAATAATATGAAATCTGAGCTATGTAGTGAGCAGTATAAATCCCCCCATTAGTAGTTTGGTGGTAACCCGTAAATCATTCTGTAATAGACAACCTGCCCTAAGAGCATTCAAATGATTGTACACATACATTTCATTTACTCAAGTCTATGATAAGAATTATGTAAACCCTTCCAAAAAGATAATATGTCATCTGTTATAATATTGTATCCTTATTCCTTTTGCATATAATGGTGTTATCACTTTATATGTGGAAGCTATTTATTGGCTCTTCACTACTTTATTTATGCACCATAGCTGTAGGCCTCCCAAATAATATGTGAGAATATATATCCATAAAATATCAATTTGATGAGTCAACATCATTCATTGTGGAATACACTACATTTATTAATAAGTCTACATTATATACTCAAAGTTCAAATTTCAAAGTTATTCATTGCGAGAGTATGTATACAAAAGATAACAAGTTATTATAATATGGTTGTCTGGAAGAGATCGCCATCAGTGATAAGACTGCCAATCGTAACACTTCCTTCTGTGCAACCTTAGTTCCAAGTTTATATTGCTGTATTTGTGTGAACAATAAGGAGTTTTCTATTTTATAATATAATAGTCTGCTACAGTCCGCTTTTCAGCATGCAAATTGTAATAATAATAAAAGACACATTTCAAGGTACAATGTTATGTTTAGACGGACCTAAGACTGACAGAACAATATTATAATATCACAGTCACTTTGACCTCATTGGGAACATTTAGTATAAGCCGTGCTTTTACTGTCATTTTATTTCACTAAACACTTTTTTTTTTCTTTTACTTTCTGAACCAAAATATTGTTCTGGTTCACTGATATTAAAATTCAATTTGATTCTAGAAAACTCTGTATCCAATATTATAGCTATAGTAATTCAAAAAAAACTATAATACTCTTCAAAGTACAAGACATAAATATACCTTACAGATACCAACAATTAGAACTAAAGTACACAGCGACAGTAACTTTTTTATGAGCATTAAAATTTATAATAAATTACCTAACTCTATTAAAACCATTGAAAACTATAATAATTTCAAGAATGTATTAAGGAAGTTTTTATTGTCTAAAATTTACTACACTATCAATGACTATCTGAATGACATTTGAAATATTATCTGGAACTCTTATAATTATAATTAATATACTTTAACATTATTGTAGATACATTAACAAATTTTTGCATGCCAGACGGTGAGACATGGAGTGCTTGTGTAGTTATAAACAACAACATCTGTAAACCTGTATACCCATGTGTGCAAATAAATGATTTGATTTGATTTGATTTGATCAAATGTAAAAATACTTTGTGTCAATACCTACTGGGTATAGGTACATCATCTCTACATGTATACAGATATATATAATTAATGCAGATATAATTTACTTAAAACACATTCAATGTTTTAGTTTTAAAAATGGTTCTCTAATATCATATTTCCTTGCTTCAGGGGCTAAGCTTCAAGATTTATTATTAATTGCCAATGGGAATATGACTGATTAATAACTATAGTAATAGACTTTACGGTACACTATACATTCCGTCTCAGTATTAAGCATAGAAGATTAATAAAATAATCTTTACGAACCGAATTGTTACAAAGTCTAAAATGAACTTAATGTGAACCGATGCCATATTTTGTAGGTAACATTGACAAACAGTTTCATAATACCTTAAGTACTCGAACAACAATCTGCATGCAGAGAGTCCTCAAATTCTTCGGACACACCGTCAGGCGCGACCCAGACAGTCTGGAGAGACTTATCCTTACTGGCAGTGTAGAAGGGAAGAGAGGTAGAGGGCGCTCACCCACGCGATGGACGCATGTGACCCAGGATGCTACGGGAGCCACCCTACAAGAGTCAATCCAAATGGCGCAGGACCGGCATCGATGGAAGGAAGTGGTGTCAAAGCTGATGAGGCACCATGATCACGTCCCTCAATCATGAGGCTACGACCAAGAAGAAGGTACTCAAAACCCACACGTTGAACATTCCTCTTTTCTGCTTGTAGCTCCAACGTGTGGCTGGGTGCCGCAGCTCTGCTAATGTCCACCTTCTCAAGGTATCATAAACACTGTGCTAGGAAAGTCTGCGATAAGGATATGGTCAGTAATAATTTCATCATAAATGCTAGAGTAAGATTCTCTTACTTCCATTGGAAAACATATTGTACAATTTAGCAAAATTCAAAATATATTATACTATCAGCTATTCTTGACAAAGAAGCAAAACTTGACAGATCAGTGCGGCCAGTGCCCCATCTTCAAAACTGACCTCCTCAAGCATGACAAGAAACGCCTTAACATGAACAGTAATTCATTTTATTTATTCCTTTATCTTCTCACCAAATCAAATAAGGTTATGCAAAATTTGCTTATTCTAGCAACTTCGCTATAGCAAAATAACTATTATTTACCATTGATTACAGTAAAGGTTTGTTAAAATTTAGTTTAATTTAACATAAAGGTCATTGCTCCGAAGAGCAATATCACATAAAATATCAGCAACACAAAACAACTTGTCTAATCAAGTACCTCACAGAAAATGTAGGTACCAAAATATGTGTGTAGGACATTGTACACGAACCCACCATAATATAGAGGTAGAACTGTCCGTTTTATTTATTTTAATAATTAATTATTATTAAGTATACTGTAATGTGTGTGTGTAATTATTATTACACTACAAAAAATTAAACCAATAAAATTTGTTAGACTTCCGAACTCTGAACTACACAGACCAGCAAAGCTATCGTTTGATACAAAATATTAAACACAATAATAAGTGAGCAAAATAAATACCTGGGCACAACCAGTTGCTGCCAACTCACCATAGCGTTGCGTCGTAAACGCAAAGCAGTGCACATCGCTGACGCGCATTTCACCGCTCAGCCAAATTTCCAGATCGATCTACAATTACCTAGTAACTCACTAGAACTATTATTAATGAAAAACATACCCAATCTCTTTCAATATCCATTCCGTCACGAACAGCTCCCACTAACAGCATTTGGACATGTTAGCGTTCGTCAGGTTCATCCCGCTTCTGAACTAATAGTATCAAACATACATACCAACAGGATCTTGAATAAAAGTACATATTTACTTGTTGAACTGTATTATATTTTCGGCAATTACATAGTTTACTATTTTTCTGTTGCTATTTTATCACATACATTTTATCTAGCCGCCTTGTCATCATGACTTATGTCAGACCATAGTGCCATAGACTATGTCATTTCTTATATTGTTTATTTTTTAATTTGGTTGATTTGTTTTTTCGCATCGTTTATTAAAGCTTACGTCACACTGAGCGGACAAAGCGGACGCGAACCGGGACGGAATTTTTGTAATGTTCTAGTTTGTACGTGAGGCGTCACACATAAAGCGGACGCGAACAGGCGCGGTCCGGTCTGCCGCGCCGGGCAGATCGCGTTGATGACAACTGACAACTTGTCAATTGGACCGCTTTCCGCGGCGGAATGCGTTTGCGGACGCTGTATTGTAGGGAAGTCAATACAAGCCGTCACACAGAGCGAACCGGGCGCCGTCCGTGCCGCGACGGCACGCGGTGCGGTAGAACGAGTTGTATTTTATTACAACTTCAGTGCGATTTTAATCATGAATGGAAATTTCCAATGAAAAATTATGATAATTAAAGCTAAGCTTGTTCTCTCCCGCTGCTGGGCTTGAAAATCAAAGGTGCTACTCAATTAATATTATCTTACATATGTAAAAAAATCTTACAATTCAGTTATAACGCAGAATTAGCTAAATAATTCTGATGACCCATAATATAGTTATCGAAACTACCTTACGAAAATTGAAGAGCTGGCAAATGAATATCTAGCGACATCTCATCAGTTAAAAAAGTATACTACTCAAACGACCTGTTTGTCACATTTTTAGTAAATTCAAATTCACATTGTTTTTCTTTTGTTCTCTTTGAAAAATTAAACCAACAGGAAACGAAGCCAGATCTAATTTTTATGTGAAAAAATTGCTAGTTTCTGCAGGGGGAAAGGAAACGCACAGTAATACTTATAATGATATCACTACGCTATGTGATAATGATTACGCACTACGCACACGAGTACACATAAATATAAACGACACACATAAAGATAACCTGAATTGTGCCAACTAGTTTTATGTTCATCTTTGGAAATAAACAGCATATACTAACTTGAATTTACTTCGGCTGCGTGCCTGTACGAGGAGCGGGGTGCGGACGCCGGCGAGTAACCGCAGCTACTCCCTGAAGAAGATCCTCGTACAGGATCGAAACGGTCGACAAGTAGCTCAAAAACTCACAAGCAACAACTCACGAATCGTTTAGTGTTAAACTAGTTTTATGCCCAGCACTTCTTGTTTTGGTGGCGGGAGATGCCTAACTGTTACGTATCCGGCTGGTATAATGATCTAAGAAAAATCTAGAAGCGCGAACTTTTGAAGTTTCAATGTCAGAATAATAATTTATTCACTGTCAAACCGCTGTAAACTGTCAACCGCTTTTTCTGTTGGATCAGGTGAACTTGGTCACATTCGCAAAATGCCATTTCGACGAAAAATGTAATTTTCGCACATTGTCATACGAGGCAAATACATTCGCCTAGAGCGGATTATTAAGAGTATTCTTTCTATTATCGCCCCTTTTTACATGCTTTTTTTTACTTTAACCTATCTGTTGTCTGTCTGTCCGTCTGTCTTAATCAAATCTTGCAAGTTAAATTTGACCCACTTCCCGATATCCGATTGAGCTGCAATATTGCGTGCCTGTATAAATCGTATGACAGTGCAATATTATTATAACATGGAGCTGATTTAATGACGGAGCTCGAAGGTGGCCATAGGAACTATGTTTTTGAACGGCACATACCCATCGAGTTTGAGCTCATTTTATTCACAACTTGACAAGTACTTTTATATTAGATGGTAATAATAATAAAAGCTTGTTTAAAAAAAAAACGCTTGTTAACTACTCTGTTTATGCACAATGATATTGAGAAAAGCTACAAATCTCTTTGCAATGACAGCGGTAGTACTCTTGACGCAACGTAAGAGTTGATAAGTCTTGACATGTGTTTTCTTGCGCTACCAATAGTATTTACTTTTATTAAGTATTTTTATGAACTACGCAATGTCTTTTCGTCCGATATACCTCAGTGCCTCAAGACGAAAGTTTTTGATCAATGTGTGTTACCAGTGATGACTTACGGCACCGAAACATGGTCCTTCACCAATGGCCTCATCTCGAAGCTCAAAGTCGCCCAGCGTGCTATGGAAAGGGCTATGCTCGGGGTTTCTCTACGAGATCGAATCAGAAATGAAGAAATCCGTAGACGAACGAAAGCTGAAGTGGCAATGGGCAGGCCACATAGCGCGCAGAGCGGATGGCCGATGGGGTCGAAAAGTGCTCGAGTGGAGACCACGGACTAGCAAACAAGCGTAGGACGTCCACCCACAAGGTGGACAGACGACCTTATAAAGGTCGCCGGAAGACGCTGGATGCAGGTCGCTTCCAACCGGTACATATGGAAGTCCAAAGGGGAGGCCTATGTTCAGCAGTGGACGTCCAATGGCTGAGATGATGATGATGATGATGAAGTATTTTTATTACCAAAATGATAATATTTGCTACAATATCTTATTGCTACTTTGATAATATGCTGCTATGACAGTAATATTATAATGCAACTGCGACATTCTGCTAATATGACAATCCGCGTTTTTTATGTCCATTTGAGAATGTGACCAAACACGCCTGATCCATTGCCCGCCTGCCGCCGCGAACTGCGGACCGGTCCTGTGTGACGTGGTTCGGTTCGCGACCGTTCGCGTTCGGATCGCGGCCAGTTCGCTTTGCCGCCGTGCCGCCTCAGTGTGACGTATCCTTAAGCATTTAAATCGTTATGTATCACAATTTCTAACACTTGTGTACCCTTCAACGGCCAAGTCACACAACATTAACTATAATAATAAAGAAATCGCAGTAAGGAACCTTATACTTGGCACGGCTTTGTCTAGATTTCATTACTTTTTAGAGATAAACAAGCAGCTCCATCGAGACTTGGCTAGTTTTTTACAGAATGTTTTTGGTGGGATATATATTAGAGAAACACTGATAATTTTCTATTAAGCGAGAGGCAGCGCGCGCGGGTCCACTTGTTAAAAATAAACACTGGATTATCGTGAATTTCCTGGAAAAAAAGTCGTCATTAAGATCACCTCCTGCAGGCTACAGGTAAGGCTCCTAAAAAGCTAGTTACATTACTTCTCTGTAAACCTACAACTTAAGTTTGGTCAAGGCAAGGAGGCAAGATTTTTTTTTAAATTATAGTACGTAGTATAATAGGGAGTTTATATACTTTGGTTATTAGCCTAGTGAAAGAGTCAGCTTATTACAAATTAAGAACTAAGCTACCTGCTACCTCTAATACATAATATTATATGTACAAAGTACCTAATGTATGACCTTCTGTGCGTAACGTGGCAGTGTCCAACTACAACCGCATTTATCTGGTACTGATGGAAAACAAATTAAATAAAAACTGTAATAATATTATTATAATCTAGTAGTTCTCGAAGAAAAGTAGCTTAAGTGCTATTCTAGGTCTAAGCTATCTACATAGTAAATTTCGGCTTGATCAGTTTAGGCGTGAAGTAGTAGGCAACAATTACACATACACTCACATCCATCCATAAATCACTAATGAAATGTAGAAATTTTAAACATAATATTTACTAGAATTTATAGCTAAAAGGAATTTAACATCTAAAAGCTCAAAAATATAACAAAAATCTTTTGTTCAATTCTCAAACTTAAACTCAAAATTAATTTATTCAAATAGGCTAGATTGGAGCACTTTTGCAAGTCAATTTTACATAATTTCTATTTTAACACTCTACCGCTCGTTCGCAAGGCATCTCTATGAGAAAAACGAGCAAGAAACTCATAAGGATTCTCTAGAAGTTACTACTTATTTTTATTAATTAATACTTAAATATTTTCCTCATTATATTATGCGTACCGTACTTTAGAATGCGGACATAAGATAAAGAGACAGAAGAAAGGCGCCGAGTGGCGTCAACATAAGTGACAGGGACACAGCTACATAAATTGTGGCACCAGGTACTTCACTCATAATAAGAAGCCAGGGAAAGATTTATCCTACCAAAAACATTCTGTAAAAAACTAGCCAAGTCTCGATGGAGCTGCTCGTTTATCTCTAAAAAGTAATGAAATCTAGACAAAGTCGTGCCAAGTATAAGGTTCCTTACTGCGATTTCTTTATTATTATAGTTAATGTTGTGTGACTTGGCCGTTGAAGGGTACACAAGGGTACAAAACAGATGCTCCATGACACTTGGATCGCCTAAACATAAGTATTATTGAAATACGCAGCTTTATCAAGCCTACAATTGACTGGTTATCCAATCAACGTTTTCCAAGTGGAAATTTTTTATCGTGAATGGGTAGCGGACAGATTGGTGCAATAGTGTCATGGAGCACCTGGTATAATACCCTTGTATACCCTTCAACGGCCAAGTCACACAACATTAACTATAATAATAAAGAAATCGCAGTAAGGAACCTTATACTTAGCACGACTTTGTCTAGATTTCATTACTTTTTAGAGATAAACAAGCAGCTCCATCGAGACTTGGCTAGTTTTTTACAGAATGTTTTTCACCATTGATTGCAAATGTAACTTTGTAATCCTATACATTTACATGAGATTACAAAGTTATTTATGCAGATGAATTATCTCGAAAACGAGACCTAAATTGCACGTTTTTTTTGTTTTCCTATGGCTTATACAATAAATTCTAAGTATGTACCAAATTTCAGCTCTCTGAGTTTATAGGAAGTACTAGTTCTATTTTGATGAAATGAAATGAAATGAAATGAAAAAGTAATTTATTGACATTAGAAAAACCGAAAAAAGATACACATGAAAAAAAAAGCATACAATGATGATCATGAGTGAGTGAGTGTCGAAAATGCGAAACTTTGCTTTCGCTTAACTTCGGAACTTAATGACCTACAGACTTGAAATATTGGATTTTAAGTATGTAAATAACACAGAACACAGAAATTTTCGTCATCCAGTAAGCTATAAAGCTTACTGGATGACGAAAATTTCTGTGTTCTGGTCTTATCCAGAGGTTCTCAAATAGGGGCCTGAAAATGCGACGAAATGGTTCCTGTAAAGATGGTACGGCAGTGCTTGCTTCGCGCTCGACTTGGCGGGGGCACTACCGTGCCCCCAGATCCCGCCTTCTAGGTTTAGCCTGCTACCGTCACAAATAAAGGTTGAGTCACTAACCTAAATGTTGCACTTTCAGGTTGCCACGTTTACATGGCCTGCGACATGACCTAATGAGAGCCTCCTACATATTTAATAGGATGGGGACCTACGAATACATTCTTTATTCGTAGATGGACTCACAGCTTTACGTGCCTTCCAAAACGCGGTAGCGTCCAGGCGAAAATCTTTGCCACGCTGAGATTTAAACCCAGGGTCTTCGGTTTACAAGCTGGACGCACGGCCACTGGGCCACGAACGCTACTAGTGTAGCGTGTGTGTGAGTGTAGTGTAGTTCTATGTTTAGCCACGAAAAGGAAGGCGATCCTTATATCTCTAGACTATAATATGACGAACTTTGACGAGTGTGCAAATTGCAGAATCGGCAATTTGCACACTCGTCAAAGCCACGTGCCGATAGCATCAGTCTGATGCTATCTGCACGTGGCTCGAAGCGATACATGACATGTCCATTAGCACTGATTATACCTAGAATAAATGTCTGTGACCCAGCGGGGGTATGTCCGGCTTTGGACACTAACTAAAGTTTCGTATCTAAACGCCTATACTAGAAGTATTTTACCCGCCTTCTAGGTTTAGTATCTTACTATTTACGGTCGCATCGTAGCTTATCACGCAAGATCGTGGTCAAAGGCTTAACTATAATGATTAAAAAATACTACCTTATATCCTTATCTATATCTAGGTACTTGCTTCACACGAGGGGTCTAATTCCCAAATTTAACAAAATGTCAAAAACATTTTTTTTAATGGGAATTAGTCACTGCGCGCGAAAATTTGCACGAAGTAGCGCGTGGGCGTGGTTTCAGTAAATGTTCAGATATATGTAGGTAGACATATTATGTAGGTGTATGTTATACTATTTGCAAGACGGTTAATTTGCAATTACTTCGCATTACCTACTCCAAATTAAATCAATTTATTTCTTTGTCTTTCAGGATGTATTGTATTCAGGTGTGGAAAACTATCAATTTCTTTACTTGTAGTTTACGTCTACTTTGTAGTCTTACAGGATGTATATTTGTTTCAGGTGGGCTCAGGAAAACTTTACAGATTTCATTTTTCAATTTGGTTAACCTAAATAATTTTTTTAAAAAATCATGGAATATTAGTACAATTTGTTCTTAGGCTATGCTAAGAACATTTATAAATTTGGCCAGTTCTAGATCCAGGATTTTTTTATTCATAATAGGTTAGTCTTTGATACAGCTATAGACCTTAAAAAAGCCATTTCCACTCGAAAAGAAGAAGAAGCCTTTGACCGCGATCTCATGTGATTAAGTTGCGATGCGGTCGTAAATGGTAGCAGACTATATAGTCTTCCTATATAAGTACTCCGACTAACAAAGTTAACTAGTAAACAACGCAATGTTATCGCAAAAACACATGTCGCAAAACACATGAATGAATCTATTCATAATTGACGACCTGTTTTAGGTAATACACGTAAACACTAAACAAATAGCCAATACATGTCGTGTTAAGCCTTAAATATTGCCTATTCTAACCATCTATTAATGTAGATGTGTAGGTTGTTTGAAACATCTTCAAAGCGTAACGAAAAAAACTCAATAATATGTAAGCATTTATTATTAATTTTATGAATGCTTATTTTTAATAAATTGTTTATAAGGGTGCTGCAATAATCCATAGCAGCAGGATGTTGTTGTCCGCATAAAGCGGTATTAAAACTCTTCAAAGTACATAGGATCGGGGGCCGGGGGGCCTCCTTTCGGCTTGCACGAGCTCAACACGTCTGGGGGGTGATTTTGGTAGGTAAGATCACCCCCTCCATTGGCGCAGGGGCCCAGTGACTGGGCTACCGCTGCGCTGGGGTGGGATGGTGAATGCAACTGCGACCCCATTCTGCCCCATGATGGAGGAAAGACGGCCTACCGAGGCGGTTTAGTGAGTATTATTGTCGACCATGCACTCCCGCCGGCAAATGAGTCCCACATAACCCGTGCCTCTCCCCCGGGAGGTACGGGTATGCATAAAAGCATTTAAAAAAAAAAAAAGGCAGACTATAGGGGCACGGCGCGGTACATCTGGTTACCTTAATCATTTCATCTATCTACTCAGCCCACTGCTGGATATAAACCTCCTCATGGTCAGGCTACATCTACCGATCCAGTGAGACTCGACAAACAGTGCCAGCTTTAACTGTATAAATGGTGCAAATCATTTTAAATGATCTGTCGCTTCTATATAATAGCTAGCCCTTGTTTGCTCCCCTTGTTGGACGATTGTTTACACTATTACGATCGTGGTCAAAAACTAATCTATAATGAAAAAAAAAATTATAAAAAACCGTATGTAATTATTTTCATGTCAAAACTACTGAAGAAAGTATGTCATTGTTTGACCAACTAATCATTTATTATAGTAGTTTGTTAACCAGTGCATGAAACCAAAGGCAGTCGCTAGTGCACAATAAAATCATAAATAGGTACCAAGAAATATGACTTCTGACCAATCCGTATAATTCACAATTCACCTAATCTCATTGTTTACAGTACGAGCCGCGCAAACCTAATGATTGCAGGCATTTTATTGCTTATTCGGTAATATGTGTGCACAATGGTACCGTTACATAATATGCTAACATCATATATAACGTACGAAAAATGGCAGATACTGCGCTACCTACAACACAAATAGATTTTAAAAATCCATGTCCGCTTTAATATGCGTGCACGTGCAAAACTGTTCTATGGTCAACATATTAATTAGAACCACGAGAAAAGAATACCAGCCGTCGTAGCACACTTCAACATTGACATAAGAGTAGCACTCCCAATGTCATTGTGCTCTTACAAACGTCAATTACTCTTGACAGTGGGACGGGTGTTGCTAGTCTTATGTCAATGTCAAAATGTGCTACGGCTGCTGCATTTTTTTGGAGTTTGTCAAAACTTCTTTTGAAAGCCGATTTGAATAAATTAATTTTGACTATACGATGAAATCAGATGCCTTACGGACGCTTGCTTGCATTGTTAGCACACTATGAATTATGAATAGCTTCACTGCATTTCCGCGTGGTATCTGCCAGTTGCAATAGTGTGTATATTATGGTAAAAGACGGACAGTGGGTAAGTAGGGTTTTGTTTGTATACGCCATTAGTAGAGAGTGCGAGAGAAGCCTCGTAATTGGGTCGAATGGGAAAACTCGTCTTGTATGACACGCTTTGGACAATTTGTATGGCGTGAGGCCCTGTATGACATGAGCATTTGGCAAAGGTTGTGACATTGATTTTTATTGTACTAAAAAATGGAGAGATTTTATAGAGCATTAAGGTAAACTGAGCAACTTTATTGCAGAAAATGGGACTTATTTGTAACTTTCTAGCAATTATGTGTGTCATAAAACTGATGTAGCTTTCAAATTAGAGGCAAAGGCAGAGAACCTTTCATCGTGTAGCGTGTGGCTCAGTGGCCGTACATCCTTTTTATCCAGGGGCACTGGTTTCAAATCTGTGTTGCAAAATATTTTCGCCTGGGCGCTACCGTGTTTCGGAGACACGTAAAACTGTGGGTCCCGGCTGTTTTCTATAAAATATGTTGGAGGCAGTCGTTGGGTCATGTTGCAGGCCTTGCAGTATTCTCGGTGACCTAAATCTACAACATATAGGTTGGCCACACAACCTTTGATTATGATTGTGCTTTAACTATGTTAGTAAGGTTGGAGTATCAACTGTTTTATTGAAGTACCCATTTCTTATTATTATTATTTTTAGCCAAGTAACAAGTATTTAAAAACCAACGCATGTTCCAAATAAAACGATAACAATTACAAATAATTTCACAAGGGCCTATAAAATAATAATGACGGGTCATTACAGTCACGGCAGCGCATCCATGTCGTAAGGTCAAACTGCCAGACCGACGGTCCAATTACTGGTACATTATCACAATCGCAAGTAATAGTGGTAGCTTAAGGAACCAATCTCGTAATTAATTAGTCATAATTGGGGTTTTATTGTGAACTGAGATAGAACAAGTTACCCTACTTACACTGTCAGAGTCAAAACAAAATTTATAGGTTGTGTGGCTAACCTATATGTTGCAGTTTCAGGTCGCCGAGATTACTACAGGGCCTGCAACATGACGTAACGACTGCCTCCTAAATATCTAATAGGAAACAGCCGGGACACACAGTTTTACTCGCCTTTCAAAACACGATAGCGTCCAGGCGAAAATCTTTGCCAAACTGAGATCTGAACCCAGGACCTCCGGCTTACAAGCCGGACCAACGACCACTGGGCCACGGACGCTACACTTTGTGACTATGATGTGTGTAGGTCATAATATGTTATAGTAGAGTATCGTTCTAATTATATACTATATAAAATATAAATTATGATGCCAATTACTACGCTTCGCTACCGATGGGTGCTAACTGAAAATCAGCGCTGGGTGTTTCACTCCAGCACATGCTGTTAGCACCTATTCGGTGATACACATGTAATAGTATTTGTACACCGACGCACAACCTCACAGGCCAGGGCAGTTTTAGTTTTAGACATTCTTTGTTTTTTCATTGTTTTAGCTCTATATTATGTAGTCATAAGTAGATTAACGTTTTAGAATTTATTTGTCTTTATGTTGGTGTATAGGTAATAAATAAATTTTGTTTTTTTTTTGTTTGTTACTTGTGTTTTTGTCGAATAAATGCTTTTTCTTTCTTTCTTTCTTTCTAGAGGATTATTCATATTATTATGTTGCATTTCGTCCCGCTATAGTTTGCGCCAGCTTTTAAGCAACACTGTCCAGCAGATATGACCGTTACGTATTTACGTCATTCCTTACGTCAAACCGACGTAATTCAATCGTTTATATGTTAATGTTTGTATGTTCACGGTTTCTTGTCCATAAATAATAATATTATTATGTATTAAGTTCATAAAAAAGTGAATTAATTGCGTAAAGTGGTTTAATATTCGTTGACTATTTTTGGTAAATTATTTTGTAAAATGTGAAATTCTCACCTTGACCTCCTTTATTTATTATTATTAATTAAATATTAATATTCATTGTAAATATTTAATTAATATTTATCTTGGATTTCCGCGAAGTAACATATTTTTTTTTATACAACACATAAAACAAGTAAACAATAAAACTAAATAAAAATAATAAACTGGAACTGATCTACCTTAATTAACTAATTTATGGATAATTACCTATAATAATAATCAGATCAAAGGAATACTGTACATACATACATACAGTCAAAAAGCTTTTCGTACGCGAGGCGCGACTTCAAGCTACCTTAATTTGAAAATCGCTTGACCGATTTCAACAAATTCTTTATTTAATGAGACAATCTAGAAATTATTTTACAAATCGGATCAGGCGTTTTCGATTCAACGGTAAACATTCATAAAAAAATATTAAATTAATTGTATTGAATCTTGTAAATTAAAAGATTTTTTTAATGTGAAGAAGTCTGAAGATGAGCAAGGCGCTCTCCTGATGTTAAGAGATAACGCTGCCTATAATCAGTACAATGCTACCCAGGATTTCACAATGATGTGAATGTGAAATTCTAGGTTCACTGCACCAACGATTCTTACTCAAGAGTCATAAGATGTTAAAACTCTTTAGCCCAGTGATTTCAGAAGCTACAGTGCCCTCCTACGAAAGCACAGTAATGTTTACACATCACTGCTCATGCGTTAGAATATCTGGCACTGTTGGGGTACCCACCTAGACGACCTCCTGCAAAGGAAGTCTACTCCCGGTGAGCTCCTTTGAAATCGGTTAAAAATAGAAATGGAATGGTCAAGCGACATATAGATATTATTGTCCTTTCACAGTAACCTTGAAACGACGATCAGCAATCAGACATCAAATAATATTGCGTGTCCAAAACAACTGCATGCTTGAACATATTCAATTTGACCAAGGGTACCTTACATTGACACATCTCTAAGGCCACACTGCAAAATTAACTCGATTCTGAAAGAAGCTTGGGATAAAAACATGCCAATATGACCTCTATATCTTTGTAATAAGAACTCAAAATTATTTTAAAGTATGTTACTTCGTCACGCAATATCTAAATTATTGAATGAAGACCAACATGCGTAATGCGTACTTACGTTCGTCCACTCTTAAATTGCAGATCTTTGCTACAGATGTCAGGAACATTGTCTTTGACTGATAGGTGCAGTTTAATTATGGTTTTATCTCTACTTACATAAAGGTCATATCTTCTTAAATATATAAAAAAACTAAGTGGATATTGGAATAATAAAAATAATGATTCCATGGAATTAGGGACCGTTATTAAAGTTAGATCGTTTATAAAAATACAACTATCGGTGATGTGTGTTGGATCTGTTTAAGCTTTTATTGTATCTGTGGTGTGCAATAAAGAGTTTTCTATTCTATTCTATTAAGTAACACGAAGGTTTCCATACTAAAATCATTTAAGAGCTGAATCACTGGAATATTTAACACTGCTTTTCAGGCAACTTTTCTGCAGGTATAACTGCTAGGCACCGCACCGTTAATCTAAATTCATAAAAGGAAAGGGAGACTGACTGATCTATCAACGCACATTTGGATGAATTGTATTGCAATTTGACACTGTGTAGATATTGTGACAAAGGTACCTGTCCCACCAAAGGCGAGAAAACGAGTAACTATTGGCGATTTGATCGCTCAAGAAAAGTACAAAAGATATAACATACTTTGAAAAAAAGATATGCATATTATACAAATAGTTGATCGCTGAATGTTCACACTGCCGGCGAGGACTCGCTTCACTAGCTTGTCGCTTAGCGACAAAAGCTATGAAAGATAACACTCGCTCGGCGATTCCCGCGTTTTATCAGAACTGACGCCGAGCGAGCAACCAGAGGTCATTCTACAGTGCGAGCAATCGCTCATCTCACTAGCACACTCGCTTATCGCTGAGCTACACAACTATCAGAACTACGCACTCGCTCCTCGCCGTTCGCCAACTCGTTTTACATTCTAGCTTTACTCGTTAGTCACTCATCGTTGCCGGTGGGACATCTGCCTTACTAAAAAGTGGTAAGTAAAAAGTGGTAACAATAAATAATTCAAGGCAAGTTAACTTGACAGAGGAAGAGGGAATTGAATAACGTCCACCCTTCGTGTTCAACCCTTCGTCTCAATATTTAATGCGGTTTTTACAGACAGGCAGCTATGCTAATATATATTTACATATTTTGTTTTTTAACCCAGTAGCTGTAGAATGTAGCCCAGCCGTTTTTAAATTGTCGTTATTGTTAAATAGCTTCTTTTTTACGCACGACTCTCGGCCGCACGATATGGTGAATTTTGAAATAAAATAAAATGAAATAAAATTCGTATCATTCAGTTTTTGAAAGTTTCCGGTCACCAAAATGACTACAAAGCTGCAACATGACCTATTACCCCACCTTCCTTCCGAAACACGGTAGAGTCCAGACAAAAATTTGCCACACTAAGATTTGAACCCAGAGCCTCCGGTTTACAAGCCGGTAGTACAGCCACTGGAATGTTACAAATGTGTTAGGTATATTTGTTACAATCATTTAATTAATTTTACACTTTCAATGTAATGAACACGTAACAATAAATTATTTTTCAAGTGAAATTGTCGGAGCCATTAATATGCTAATTTTAATGTAACGAGTGATGTACTAGCAGTAGGTATATCATGTTACATATGCAATTATTATTATTAATCTTATACATATATACACTTTTTAATATTTTTAAATGGTTACTAAACTTACACACTATCATAGCTGGGCACCGTTAATCAAATAGTTAACTTCGTTAATCGTTAATCCGCTACAAAAAAAGTTAGCTTCGTTAAACGTTAAAGCGTTAAATTTCGGAAGAATTAACGCAAGTTAACGTTAATCGTTAATACGTTAATATGTGCAAAATTGCATTTTTATATCGTTGCGTTAGTGAACTTATAAAACCTGTTGGTTTAGGTTCTGGAAGTTAACAGGTTAGGAACAAAACAAAAACTTGTATAATTCAAACATATTGTTCAGTGAATTCAAAATGTGTAATTTAATCGTCGGGCATAAGGTGCATAATATTCCCCTTCATGCAACGAATTAGGGAAATAACCTTCATGATCATTAACATGCTGAAGTTCTCGTCTGAAAGCAAGGCTCGTTTTGGTTTTAAATTGTCTTTACCCGTACAATACAGACGTTTAACTACAGCGCTTGAGGGTATAGCAGTATTGTATTTATTAATCAATAGATTTCTGAATATCTCTGTTCCCCGAGGAATGCAGCATAGGACGAGTCTTTTGATTTCATGTCTAGCCACATTTTAACGAGACTTTGCGCTTTACTCTGAAAGCGTTTGAGCTCTTTGGTTTTTCTATAGTCTGAGTGACAGAATTGAAAAAGTCTTCCTCGTCATCATCGTTGTTACACGCATTGCTCCCTCCGCCATTTAAACTATCTCTATCCTTCGAATTTTCCGCTGCTTCTTGTCGTAAGGCGGTAAATAGCAGGCTTTGGATTAACGATTAACGGACTTTGCATATTAACGGAAGTTAACGTGTCCGTTAACATTTTTTAAAGTTAACTTAAAAGTTAATCAAAATGTTAACTTCGTTAATTAACGGATTAACGAGTTAATGCCCAGCTATGCACACTATGTAATAATAGAAGATATATTTGACGAGTCCATTGAATACATTCTTTATTATAAGAATAATGTATTTTTATTTATTTATTTAATAACACACAGTAACATGCTAACAGTTATATGTCGGGTTGTGGTCGATCTGTGGTTAATAAAAGTGTTCTTTACAGCTGTAGTAGCCACGAAAAAAAATGTAATAAATAATATATGTACATATGTATATATCACTTCGGCAATAAAGATTATTCTTTTTTATTCTTACTCTTTGCTAATGGACAAGGTCGAGTGGCTTTATGAAGGTGTCTGATGATGAGCCTGTTCTTGTCTCTACTGCAAATATATTTTACGTTCAATTTACGAGTATCACCTATCATCAGATTGATATTTCCTTTCCACAGATGATACTTGTAATAGGTATAAGTAGAGCTAAATTATAGCCCCCTCAAAATCATGTAAAGTTAATAAATGATAACCATGTTTTACCAAAAGCTGACCAGTGATTTCGGAAAAGCTCTAGAACAAACATACATTTCTAAGTTTTATTTTTCTTTAGAGATAACCCTATATAAATGTAAAGTTCCAATAATACATACATAACAACATACACGCGTATCGAATCATTAACCTCCTTTTTTAATCCGATTTTTAAAACCACAAATCGTGCTAAATTACTTGATAGCGATATGATAATGGATATTTCTTCACGTACGATTTGTTTCAATCACCTCTTGAATAAATTTGTCAGCAAGAAGCTTAGAAGATAAAACCAACAGAAAACGGCGCCAAAACTAATTCCTGTACGAAAAAGTTACTGCTGGGAGAGAGGCGACACACACCAATAATATGATACCACACTATAATGAATTTTCGATAAAGTCACTACGCACGCACCCGACAAAATTGTCAAACACTGGCATAAAATATACGCATAAAGTACATATTCACACGTTTATAATCACATCACATATTAATGTTTGTGAGTGGGTTGTGTGTATGTTTATTACTTCTGCACGCCTAAACGGGTAGACCGATTGTGCTGATATTTGGTATAGAGATAGCTTAGAACCTGGAACACATAGGCATACAGCGGGTAAAACCGCTGAGCGCAGCTAGTCTACACCATTTCTATGCCTGGTGGTCTGTTTTTGGCAGCGGGGCTGACAGTGACTTATCCAGTTGGTTTATAATGTAAGGCAAGAAGCGTCACGAATATCTTGCAGTTGCAATAGGTCAGCATGAATGACTGTTCAAATTCAAGGCGACGGGGAAATTGTTTTACAGCTGTCTGTGATTTGTTATTTTAACAATTTCACACTTATTGGCTTAGTTTGTCACGAAACCGTCTGCGATTTCCGAGCGTAGCTAAAAAAATAACATTTATATAATTAATAACTCGGATGGAGCACTTGATTCTTCTGTAGATTGGTGTGTATCCTTTCCTACCCATGTGGTCCTACCATACAAGTTTTCATTACTGCTGTAGTATTGTTTTTTTCTCAAAAAAGGCCACATAAAAAGACTAATATTATAAATGCAAAAGTATGAATTTGTTTGTAGCCTCATTACCAGTTGAATCGCTTGAGCTGAAATTTGGTAACCAGGTTATACACTGGCTACTTATTAGCTGGCTAAATTGGAGTTTATCTACATTCCAAAGTAGGTTGGTTATATTAGTTACACTGTCAGAACCAAATCACAATTACCAGTAACCTGTATGTTGCATTTTCAGGCATCAAGATGCATGGCTTATTGTAAGTATTTATAAACCTAACGACTACCTCCTACATAATATCTTAAAAGGAAAGGCCCAATGGATGAATGGACCCAAAGTTTTACGACAAATGAAGAATATTTCCGGAATGATTCGGTTCAAGTAAAGTTCATAGTTTAGACCGAGTCATAAGAGGAAATTAATTTAACCTCTACTTTAATACTGCACTTAACATTTATCTGAAGTCTGAAATATGAAAGTAAACGAGAAATGAAAGGAGTAACGTCGTACTCTGTCTGATAGCTCTTAGGTAACACTAACGATAATAATGTCTAGATATTAGATAACTTAATGTGGATTAAAATAAGAAATAGTTAAAAGTTATGCCCGCTCGAGACTCTAGCCAGGCGCTTCGGAGGCTCTCGTCATGAGGCTTGGCGAATGAAAATGAGAAGACGAGGACACACGAGCGTACCGTCCTCACTCTCGCACTCTCGTTCCCTCATAGAGTCCCTCTCGTTCCCTCTCCATGAGGGAGAGGGGTGGAGTCTGTGGATCGGGCATCTATTTTTTTTTTTTTAATTTTACTCTTCGATTTTTAAACATAAATTGAATTTTTGTAAAGTATATTATATAGCGCTCAAATCATTACTAATGTAAATGATCTTCCCAATAAGGTCTTTATACACCAATTCAATATACAGAACTACCAATAATCTTTTATTTTTTATTTGTATTTTATACATTATGTGTATGAAATTTACGAATAAACTTCATGGGTAATGGTTTAATTACATAGGTCATGGGTAAAAAATGCTGATTTAAATAGTAATAGGTATACTCATATTGTGTTCTTGTCATGAATTTATATGGCTTTTATATGACCAGTGGGTTACAAAACAATGGTATACAGAAGACCGGATATTCTTAGCGAGCAGAAGCATTTATAGGGAATATCAATATAAATCAATCGTTGTCAACTATCAGACACCATCAGTTTTGTAAAAAAAAATCAAATGTAATGACATGGAAATATTCCCTTAAAGAAGTAATTTATTTATTTTATTTAATTTTCATTTATAGGGTACCCATAGATCTCGTTGACATACCAAGGCTTGCAATATACGAGTACGTCTTATAACTCCGAGTATCTGTCAAAGTTCCGGTCCAGGAGTAACTTTTTTTATGGTAGAGTATTCTTAAGCAGTAGGCGCCATCATCGTCTAAAACACCAATTAATTTTTTGTACCTACTTAGTTATAATGATAATATCTTATCACTTTGTTAATTCTGTGAGTGTGTGTCTGTTTTATATTTTCTTTTTTGTGTTTTGTATTCGAATAAATATTTATTTCTTTCTTTCTTTCCATTCGTCATCTTAACGCATTTGTGCATCTTTCTTAACACGTTCGCTACGCGTCGCTCTATTTTATGTCTTTCCTTTCCCTGCTTGGTTGTCTGGAAGAGATCGCTATTAGCGATAAGACCGCCAATTGTAACACTTCTTTCTGTGTAATCTTAGTTCTAAGCTTATATTATTGTATTTGTGTGTGAAACAAAGAGTTTTCTATTATTTTCTATTCTAATACCAATTACCAACAGGTTTATCGTTAATTCTATTATTATTTCTGAAAACCTTCTACTCCGATCTTCTGTCTTTTTATATTTAGTGTAGGGTATAGGAGCAACTCGGCCGACCTTCTCATTACGTGAGGTAATTCTCACAAGTCGCTACTAGATCACTTTTGTTTATTTAATGACGAAGCGACCTCTGCTATGGCAACTTTCACGGTCATCCGACAACCTACCAGCTTCGATTAGACATCCTATTGGATACGTCACTGACAGGTGACCCTCGCTGCCAAAAAAAAATACACCCCCGGGCCGGGCTAAGAACTTTTTTTTTTTCGCAAGACGCTCTCCTGATGGTAAGAGATAACGCTGCGCATAATTAGTACAGTGTTACCCAGAATTTTACAAAGGTAAAATTCTGGTATCATTATTGATGTGCGTCGCCTATGTATGTCCACACAAAAACTAGCAGACTTTTCGGCATAGAAATAAGTAGGTACCTGGGGTCTCCTTTGGTGGTTAAATACTCAAAGCCTACCACCCACATTACTGTTTTTATTTATTTTACGAATAAAAAATATTGGATACAGTATCGTTTCGTTAATTAAATTAACCTTGGGTATTGAAATTTAAACTTTGGCTATTAAAAGTTTTTAGATGCTCGCGGGTCGAGTTATATGGTAAAATTGAAAACAATAATTATATTTCTGCGCTCTCATATTATTTTCACTTAGAGTAGATGTGTATCAACTCAAAAACTTAAAAGGCATTTATTCAAATAAAAGGCATGTGTAAATATTTATTATTTATTTATTAATTACCCTAGCTCCCTTATCCATTTTAACCCCTAATTTGCTTGATTTTATCAGTTTTTGATGTGATTTTTATTACCTATAACTACGAATAAATCATCAAAGTTGATATTTCTTGACAAAAGAAGGTTCTCTACTGTTCACTTTGTGTTTCTTGAAGCTGAACTTCTTTATCCGCATTATTTATTTCCCGACTATGATAATTTTATTATCCTTAGATTTAAAAAAATAAGAAATGCGAATTGACGTTTCTGACATGGGCCGCTTTAATTGAGCTCATGGGCCTAATTTAAGAGCGGAAAATTGTGCCTGTCACAATTTTACTTCGGCGCGAGTTGGCGTGGCAACCGACACTTTCCGATCCTACAGGCCCAAGTTTGGCATAGCAACGATAGCGCTATGGCGCATCTTCCCACTTTCTTTTAATCTAAGTAAACATCACATAATACATAATATTTATCAAAGTTTAATAATGGTTTATTGAACGGGAAAACTCTTAACGCTGCCTTTCATGCTTTAATAATTACGAACGGCGTTTCATGGAAATTAATAAGTAATATCCTCGTGTAATTATATTAAATTAATGGAAGATCTCTTAAAATAATTTGTTATGTACACGTTCGTTTCTTCGGGCAAATTTCAAAGCTTTCAAGATAATATACGTAGAATATCTTTAATCTACTGTAATAAGGCCCAAGAGGATATGAGCTGGCTATATCAGCTTTTAGGAAATCTGCGACGCAAATAAATGGCGGACGCTTTGTATGAATGTTAACGAACTTACCCGTCTTTTCAATAAATGAGTGGAGTTTTAGGAGTTTTTACCGGGGGTAGACTTCCTTTGCAGGAGGTCGACTAGGTGGGTACCCCAACAGTGCCAGTTATTCCACCGCCTGACCAGTGATGTGCAACCATTGCTGTGCATCGGTAGGAGGGCACTGTAGCTAGTGAAATTGCTGAAGAGTCTTAACATCTTATTTGACGACCTCTGTGGCGCGGTTGGCTAATACCCGCCTGCAACGCAGAAGGTTGCGGGTTCGATTCCCGCATGGGACAAATGTTTGTGTGATCCACAGACATTTGTTTCTGGTCTGGGTGGTTTCAATATCTATTATAAGTATGTATTTACAAAAGTATATAAGTATTATATCCGTTACCCTAACCACCATAATACAAGCATTAAGCTGCTTAGTATGGGGTTAGATGGCGCTGTGTGAAATGTCCTGAAATATTTATTTTATTTATTTTATTTATCTTATGACTCTCAAGTAAGAAGCGTTGGCGCAGTGCACCCAGATTTTTTTACCTTTGTAAAATACTGGGTAGCACTGTACTAATTATGGGCAGTGTTATCTCTTACCATCAGGAGAGCGTCTTAACTGTCTTCTTACTTTGTTGTATAAAAAAAAGTTTGTAGCGAAACTGTCAACCTACAATTTTTCGGTTAAAAATTGCCCGTGATATCACTACTTGTGGCATCATTGATATTGACCAAATTAGGCCTAGCTACCACGCACGTGAGGGCACGTGAGAGTTCAAACGTACGTGCACAAACGAGTTGAGCTTACTAAGAGTACCTCATATCAAAAAAGGTTCCGTTCTGTAGATTGCTAGGTTCAAACTAACTCTAACTCCCTGTTATTTTTTTTTTCATGAAATAGTACATTTTGCTACAGTTTAGCGCCCTCTGGTGAAACAAGGGGGTCGTTTCAATTATCTCAAGAGCTTCTCAAAGACAATATTATTTCAATTTTCTTGAGAAAATTATTGTACTCGTAGTTGAAAAGAAAATAACTTAGATAATGTCTAGACGTCTTGTTAGTTAAACATTAAATATACGAGTAAAATAAGGCTAGCTTCTTGCTCTTGCCTACAAAAGTATTTTATTTATAAAATCTTTGTTCTAAATTATTTAGACATGAAAAGGTAACAACCGCACATAATATCGTAGGTCCTAGCCGACCTACATATGTATATGCTAAGCTGGCACTATTTCACGGCAATGTAATTTAGTTTATTTATAGTTTCAAAGTTTTTAGTCAAATATTGTTTCTTTATGTGTATTATTTTTTATGTATGTATTTTGCCGTGAATAAAGTGTTTTCTATTCTATTCTAATAAATAATGTCATACAAGGATTATGTGTATACCTACATCATAACTGTGAGCTATTTACTCATAAATTTAATACAGGCAAGTAATACACCGTCAAAAAACCTGTTTTATGAAATAAATTTGAAAAATAGAGAGATATATTTAAGAATTCATTTACATTTTCCACAAGGATGTGACAAAATTTACATAGATACAAGAATGGGACTCAATATTTTAACTTATAAGTAGATTATAAGGCCTCGTACACACTACTCTCGTATAATCGTCTCAAATTGATTGTAGAGACTCAGCAGTCGATCAGACTATCGGCGCGTGGATGTTCGATGTTCGCTCCCGTTTGTGCGGCCCATTTGGCTCAACAAACTCATTCGTGCGAGCATGCCTGAGTGTGTACGACAATAATATTACACTAGCTACTTCCCGCAGTTTGCATCTTACCCTTTTTTATGAACCTACATGAAAACAGGAAATGTTTACAATTCGTTGGAATCTCTTACTTGTCACTAACAAAACATGTAAGTGCCACAGGTATCCCGTAACTCATGAAGCAGCCGTCGAGCAAGAATGTCTGTGATATAAAAAAATTGTCGCAATCTTTGCAATCTTTTTTTATATGATCAAATATATTACAAAAAAATTTTCAATAGGTTTTTCAGATTTGTTTTAACCTAAAAAAATCAACAACGCAAAGTCACCCCCACGAAGAGGGTGCTCAAGATGCTATGTTCCGGGGATTCCGCCGCCAAAGAATCACACAGAATCGCCTTAGCCTCTAAAAACCCATAGGGTGTTCCTACGGAATGCCATATCTTCGTGGCAGCGGGCTCGCCGAAGCACTCATCCGCGACCTCGGCAAGATAGATGGCCCAACATAAAGTAATTATAAAAGATCTTTAAGCATTGTTTGCACGTATGGGCGTGTTCCAAGCTCTTCATTATTCTAAATGCTAATTAGTTTTAGAGTAACCGAAGGCAAATTAGCTGCGAGCTATGTGGAGATCGTCCTCCTTGCGTCAGAGGGACTATCTCAATTTTATTTCGTAATTTGCTTTAATTATATACATGTTTGGTTATGGAAATTGTTAAGTTAAGTAGATAATAGATCAAGATATCACTACACATTAATAATATTACATTGAGGTGAAATTTTGTGGGTGTGTGTGTTTGTTACGCTTTCAGAAGTCAATACACAGAATCAAATTCACACTATTGGAATTAAATTAGACCAACCCTGTGAAACAAAACTGAAAGTGTAAGTAACTTATCTTATCTCATAACGGGGATTGGCATAGCCAGCAACACTTCGACCCATTGGGATCTATTGTATTCACCCTTACCTGATGTTTCTTGCTCTTTGTAGAAATGCCTTATTAAAGTGGAGATCCCACTGACAGGACGAAACCTATACTCATCTGGTTAAGGATTAAGGATACAGTCTCAAGGAGGCTCATGAGTTTTGGTACCAAGACATGCACACAATATGAGCTCCATCTGGAATCCTGAATCCAACTTGAAGTAAGATGAATTATATGTAAATCTTGTAATCCGATTACAAATGCCTCCAAGAAACCTAAGTTAGATACCGACGTTAGTTTCAAGGAAATATATGTTCATGAACTTCACCTAAGTCAATGTACTTTAAATGTAGTGTCCCATTATAGCAATGTCCTGCGATGACCCCTCGCACGCAGCCTGATGCGACGGGAGATAAGCCTCGTGGGCTGGTATCGTGGGGTCATCATCCGTGAACTGGTCTGCGAACCCTCACAGATCCTAATGGTGACGCGATGCATCTGGAATATCAAGGGGGGAATACCAGAATGGAGTTTTCCATTCTGTGCCGTTTAAAACTAAGCACAAACTAGAGCAGGTCAAACGCATAACAAAAATCACTAGAGCGAACCGCATTATGTGCCTGCAGTGTACTTTGGTTTCTATGAAATATATGCCCAGAGATTTTTTTTTATGTATAGCGGAGGGCCGAAATAAAAAAAATATGTAGAGCTTGATATGCATGAGCTTGAGCTTGCTTGGTTTTATTTTAAACTAAAACTAATATAAAATTGCTGGGCGCATCTAGTAACATTTAATTCATTTATTAATTAATCATTTAATGGGCTATGTGGTCGCATAGCGACAAAGCTCGTAAATAAAAGTCCGCCATTTGTAACACTACATAAATCAAATTTATTTAATGTTAATTGTTTATTGTGTGAAAATAGAGTTATCTATATCTATCTATCTGATGGAAAGATGGAGATAATCTCGAAAAACTTGTAATCACTCACAAGTGGAAGGGAAAAGACCCCGTGGCCGAAGCCCAATGCGTTGGTCTGACCAGATCCGCACCACTCTCGACTCTACAGTCTACGACGCTCTCCGGGTGGCCGAAGATAGGACAAGATGGCGTAACATCGTGAGGAAAAAAGTCATGGATGGAGGTGGTCACGACCCTCAGATATGAGAACCACGACTGATGGAGGATCTATCTGATTAATTAAAAAAAAACTATTAATGTAGAGCTTGACACACATGGTTTAATTTTAGCCATTTGAGAAAGTGCCAAATATTGAATCATCTCTGTTACAGATTTATAATACCTCTGATTGATTGACATACTTATTTTTGCATTAATATATTAATAAAATATTTTGTATCAAATTAAAAAATAATAATTTTTAACATAGATTAGCCAACAACTTTGTTGGCTAATAAATATAAATAAAAGAACACGCTTGTCTTATTTATCAGCTTCACCACCAACCCATGTGATTATAATTATTTCTCTCCATTCAAGGTTGTCTGGAAGAGATCGCTTTTAGCGATAAGACCGCCAATTGTTACACTTAAGTTACGAAATTGTGTTTTAGTTTTAAGTTTCTCTGTGTATTTGTGGTGTTACAATAAAAAGTATTTTATCTATCTATCTATCTATCTTAGTTTTCTTATACCTAAGTACATTTATTGTTACTTTTTGTTTTTAGTATTTTTTGTTATTAGAATAGAATTCTAGTCATTTATTCTAAAAAGGAGTCGTTATTGTTTATAACATTATGATAATATTTCCTTTTGTAGTTTCCCAGACAATTCTAGATCCTTTAACTTAGGTATAATAAAATTGTCCTCATTTTGGCAAGTACAATAGCCGAGTGACGCTTTTAAGTATAATATTTCGTAACAAAATTATATTTTTTTGTCCTATCTATGTCTACCATCATAAAACGTAAAGAATATGATATCTTATACTAATACTATAAACGTGGTGTCTGCATGTATTTTTGTTACTGTTTCACGCCTAAACGGGTGGACCGATTGAGCTGAAATTTGGTATAGAGATAGCTTAGACCCTGGAATAACACATAGGCTACAGTACAGCGGGTAAAACCGCGCAGCTAGTACGTTATAATTTAGGTCTTAGATGGTGTTTTAATGTCCTAGCATATTGATTTACCCGTGTAAATTAATCTTTGATGATAAAACCAACTTTTGTTAATAACCAAAACGGATAAAATCAGGTGCCTGATAATAAGCATGATTATTCCTCATATCCAGTGTTTTGAAATTCAAAATTGTGTTCTACACTGCGCCTGTACCATTAGTTGTTGAATTTCGTCATGTCCTGTAATTTCTTTCCTAAATTACTCTTCAGTCATCACTGTAATGTTTGCTTGGATAACTGACAAAATGTGTGGTACTTCCGCAGACGGCCACAGCAATACTGACCTACCACTATAAGACGCCATTAATGAAAATAATCTTAAGAAATAGGTAATTGTTATCGTACGATTTTTTAATTGAATTAAATTTGTCGTTATTGTGAGGATTATAATTTGTCATTTTACAAAAACTAAACCCTGGCTATAAGTTCCAACGCCATCAGGGTTGCGAAAACGCCGTCGCGGTCGCGGATGAGTGCTTCGGCGTACCCGCTGCCCCGGCATTATGGCGTCCCGCAGGAACACCCCCAGGTTTTTAGTAGGTATCCCCGCCGCCCCCATCTTCGGCGGGGGAGTCCCACATACCGCCTCGCGCCCCCCGGTGTGGGGTGATGATGCGTAACGCATTTTTCCTGGGATGAAAAAAGGCTGTATGTTCCAACTAGTAAAATTATTATAAAAAATAATAATTTAGTAAATCATTTACTTTCGTTTCTGCAAAGAGTCAGAAAATTTATTGGGGTGATCTTTTTGAACCAATGTAGCCTAGAGCCAAGGAAAACCAACCTTGTTGTATTTTTTTATTATTAAATTATATGAAAGACATAAATACACTTCAAGTTGTACTTGATAGTTAAATAGTATCCAGAACATTGAGGTCAATCGATATTGACAGCTGTGTTAAACTTTATAGGGGTTAATGTAGGCATTTTTTATTACTGGCTGAATCCATATTAAGCACCATCAATGACTATGACGTAGCTTAAGTTCCTTTAATCTTTAAATAATAATATTTTTTTATATTTTTGTAGTGCCCTTTGCCGAGTGGTTGTACGTCCAGCTTGTATTTTTATCCAATAACTGCCTGCCTGCTGCTTGTATTTTGTTGATTTGTTGTGCTTGTTTTAGTGCTTGTGTATGTTGGGTCTCCATAGAGGTCCTATATTCACATATATAGTATAGAATGTAGCATAATTTTTAATTAGACTCTACATAGACAATATCCTAAATCAATGGACTCTACCATGTTACGGAACTGTGGGTCCCGGCTGTATCCTATAAGATATGTAGTAGAAAATCATGGCTCATGTAGCTTGCCTTGTATTGTTCTTGGCAACCTGAACCTACAGGAAATTTGGCCACACAACCTATAATTATTATTTGACTCTGACATTGTAAAGTTAATAATACCAGAGGAGTTAAGAGAGCGAACGTAGCTTTAAATATAATACCTACCGTAGACAACCTGGTTGCCTTGTTAGGAATTAGGGATTTGATTTTATTTAGATTAAATAAATATATAAATATTTCAGGACATTTCACACAGCGCCACCTAACCCCAAGCTAAGCAACTTAATGCTTGTGTTATGGTGGTTAGGATAACGGATATAATCTAATATATAAAATTCTCGTGTCACAGTTTTCGTTGCCATACTCCTCCGAAACGGCTTAACCGATTTTGATGAAATTTTTTGTGCTTATCCGGTATCTATGAGAATCGACCAACATCTATTTTTCATCCCCATAAATGTTAGGGGTAGTCCACCCCTAAATTTTTTTTTTTATATTTTAGACAAAATTTTTAATTTCTATTTTTTTAAGATACAACATACAAAAATACATATAATCCTCAATTTTCACTCTTCTACGATCAACCCTTATTTTTTAATAGCCATTTTAGTAATTTAATAATTTTTCCTCTCCGGTCGAAAACTGATCAATCGTCATTTAATTAGTTATCCCCGCCAGATGTCTACAGGTGTCACTTCTGACCCAGTAAACAGCACGGAGTAGGGATGAGAACGAAGCCGGTCTCCTTTCTTTCTCACTCCCTACACAGTTGTCGGCCATCATTATTGTTTATGCATCAAGTGTAGTAGTAACGTTGACAATTATTATTTTGCTATCTCAGTGTAACTCTCATATTAACTTTTAATCATTCCTATTTTATCAATAATAATTAAATTATCAATTTTGAGTGTATTTTGCACGATTAGTTAATTAAGTGATTTTATAACCTCAACAGTACTCAACACGTGACACGAGCTTTCAATAACAACGGATTTTGTGTTGTAAGTATACTTTTTTTTATTTATATCGAAAATGTTGTTGATTTTATAAAAATGTAATTTTAATTTAATTTTATTAAAAAAATGTAATTGAACAATTATGATTTTCATAGTTTCCAAAAAATCAATCATTATGAATCTTTATTTTGAAATGTCAATGGAAATATTGGTTGTATGAAAAAATTATAAGAGACAATGTTTTCATAAAATTTAATTTTTTACTTTTGTTTGAAATTTTTTTTAATAAAATAATGCTTATTTCACGCATATACCACATTCTTACATACATACAATATACACATTCTAAAATACATACATACTTCCAATAAGTAAGCTATTTTTTGTCTACACTAGAAATTACTAGGAAATTATTTATATGGCAAAACAACGTTTGCCGGGTAAGCTAGTACTTATATACTTTTCTTTTGTAAATACATACTTATAATAGATACAGAAAGCCACCAGACCAGAAACAAATACCTGTGGATCACACAAACATTTGTCCCATGCGGGAATCGAACCCCCAACCTGCTGCATTGCAGGCGGGTATTAGCCCACCGCGCCACAGAGGTCGTCAAATTAGATTAGATAACACTTATTGATACAACTTACAAGAACATAGAACTAAATACAATTTGTAATGTAAACAGTGTAACAATTGGCGGTATTATCGCTTATAGCGATCTCTTCCAGACAACCAAAACATTTATCGCTTGCTTTTCTATTTTCTAACTTAGGAGAATAACTATTATAGTTGAAGTGTTGAAACATAATGTTAAGCCACGCATGCGCAGTGGTGCGCGTTGCACAGGACCTAGGATTACAGATGTTAAATCATTTACGAAATTCAACTCACGAGTAGTTCGTAAGACATCATTTGAATTTTATGGCGCGTAAATTAACTGTCTGCACATCTTAAAAATGTTCACTATTACAAATACGACACGGCTTTATTCAAGTATTAATTTTAGTTGAGATTAACGTCGGGTATTGCAAGCGTAAGCTCCTTATGAAGAACATCGTAATAGGGATGTTGACTAATTTAATTTAAGTGCATCGAATATATTTTTTTGAGAATTTAATAAAATAAATAAACAAATATTTCAGGACAATTCACACAGCGCCACCTAACCCCATACTAAGCAACTTAATGCTTGTATTACGGTGATTAGGATAACGGATATAATACTTATAAACTTTTCTTTTGTAAATACATACTTATAATAGATATTGAAAACGTAGGTATATAAGATACCACGCACTGATGCTTAGTGGTGACGACACTTGCTAGACTCTAGTACATTTTCTACGGGCTAGAGACATAGCGCCCTAAAATTGTTATAAATATCGCTATCGTTTTCTTGCATTTTTTTTATTTTACAAACCAAAAAACTCGACTTCCCTTTAATTTTTTATACATTAAAAAGCCTCTAGCAACACAATGAAACCTACCGTACCCACTTAATAAAAACACAAAGTGACCTTTTCTAAGAAGGTAGAATTAAAATAACGTAATTAAGATACACATTGTGATGGTTTTGAAGGAAAGCCGGGACTAATTCATAGTAAATAATTCATGAGACCCCCGTGTGCCCTGTAGCACCGCACAGACTATAGAAATAAATACAGACTGTCCATTATGTCCACTAACTTATGTTCGCGACATTACCCGCATCTGGAAATCTTTTCCTAGCAGTCAGAGATCTAGATCAGTCAGTCAATCAGTCACACTTTCCATTTATATATTTGGAAAACCCACGCCGTGAAATTTGACAAAACATTACGTGCCCCACAAATTTGGACAAGGAATCAATGATGACATCTTACGACCGTACTTAGTTTTACTCGCTGGAATTTGTTATTCCTAGGCCTGAGCTACTTATGTATCAAATTCAGCACAAATTTACGGTGTTAATTGACACAATATTAAAGGTACAAAGGTAGGGTCAAAAATAGGTGGTAAATAGGTGGTTATTAATAAATTAGTAAAATATACAAAAATAGAAAGTTATTAGAATAAAATAAGTTTATATGGCAGCAACATTTTTTACAAAAGTATTAATTAGAGAGCGTCACAAGCACGCGGCGTCTGGGTGTTTTACTTCAATCCTGGTACCGTACCCTATAGCTCGGCTAACTCCTGCGGCGTTACCTTTCATTTGTTCGAGTCCTGAACTTTGAGTTTTGAATACTTAGCACCCTTGGGTTAGTTGATAGTTGTCGAATATTTAATGGTATATTTTATTAGAGGCTTGAGATGTTGTTAGTAATTACATACTTGTTTGTGCATGTAGAAGTTGGTCTTTGATGTATAATGTATACTTGCCAACCTATACATAAATAATTTCTATTTTTCTATCCCTAAGTATTTGGCAAACAATAACGATATTTATTATTGTTCAATTAGTTTATGTATGTTTGTCGGTAAGGTTGTACATTTAAGTATTATATTACTATTTTCTGAAATAAATGATCAATAATTTATTAAATTATTAGAATATGCACGTAAAGCCTTTGCTGCTTAAAAAATTAGAGCTCTGTAATGCGTACATAGAAAATATGAATTTTATAAATAAAAAATTACGGCACCGATACAGTAGGTACAGAATTCAATAAAATATGTAAATACATATTTGAAAATGCCACAAACTACTGTAGGTACTCAACCCTAAGCATCAACCTAATAAAAACATTAGTGTCGGGAAAAAACCTCATAAAAATTTGAAAATTGAGAAAAACTATTTTTTTTTATTCTTTACAATAAATATAAATTTTATACAAATATTTTCTATAAAATATATTTTCCATTAGTTTACTTAATCTTTCATACAAGTCAAGATGAGTTGTCAATGGCACGCTCGGAGAAGCTCCGAGAGAGGGGTTCCACATATATAGTGAAGATGCTCGAGCCACGCCGGCACCAGTGCGCACACGCACCTCCTAGCTTTGTCTCTCACACTACTTTTGTTCAACCTGTGTTGTGTACGTACTTTCGGATTGACTGAGTTTTTGGTGAGTAGGGTGCAGTGAAGTGTTATATGAACAAATATCTATTTATCGCCAAGAAAAGCAAGATCAAGGAAAACACAAGTCTACCTATTTAAAAAAAATTACAAGAAATTAGATTTTTTAAAATATTGATAACAGAATCATTTATAGTTACTGTGTGTGTGATCATAAATGTAATGTTAAAAAATTAAGTGGAATATTATCTTCCCACTTTCTTTGTAGTATTCTTGGAATTTCCTTTTTGCTTGTGGTGTCATAGGTTACCTAAATTAATGTGTTTTCTTCGGAGACGATAGGATGGGAAATAGGTGTACCTACCATAGAAAATTTTATGTAGAATAATTTAATGTTTTTTTTATAAAAAAAAAACACCTATTTTTCATTATTCATTATTTTCCAGTTACAAAAAATTACTATACTGTACCTACTGTTTTATGTTTAGTGATTTAGTTTTTCCTGAAAATTAATTTTGTTATGCTTCAAGTAGGTACATAATTACAAATAAAATAATCCAGAAATAATGTGATTTAATTTCAAAGTCGTGATGAAGTTAATTCTAGCTGTAGCTGGTAGAAAACATAGTTGCGGATGATTTTAACCGCAGAAGTTTTTCCTTGAAGTCATTTATTGTATCTTGATATAAATAAGAACAAACAGACTGCTACCTATTTCAGTTTATAAAACAGTGGATTGCAGAGGGTTGTGCCATAAGTCAAATTTACAGTAGGTACCAAAAGCTTTAGCACCTAAAATTAAAACTAAATAAAAAAATCATTTGTTTTGTCTGTGAATCATGCGTTTTGGTTGTAGACTACCGCACTTTTAATAGAGCACCTTTCTTACGAAGTATCTTACACTAATTCCAAAAAGTGGAATGATGATTTGAGAGGTCTTTGTCCAGCAGTGTGAAACACATCACTTATAAGTAAAAAGATGGGTTATTAAGTGAGTATTTATACTTATAGTTGGGTTATATTTTCAGAAGTAACCCGGAGGAGCCGTGACCCCAAGATGGTCCTCTTCAAGTCGCTGGTGAGTCTTTTTTATAAGTTATTTTTAAGATATTATGATTTTGTAACTCAAAAGCGGTGCCCAGAAAATTAAGTTCAAATAAAATATCACTTTAAAGTTAAATCCTTTAGTGCTTTAGTGCTCCTTTAGTGCGTTGCTTCCGTTAGTGCCTTTTAAAAACATAATCGGTAAAATATTTGAATAAGTAAGTAAACTAATTTGAACTTAATTACTACGAGTTTAATTAAAATTAGGCTCAAAGGAATCCATTGTAATATAAATCAAAGGAAATCTAAATTGAAAGAGAAAAGCATTTCGTTTTCTCATTTACAAAATATTTATTAATTGTTTAAATGATATAAATCTAGAAGAAAGTAGATTCTATATGCTTGTATATAGTTCTTAGAACTTGTGTGATAGTTCTTAGAACAGCTCAAACCACTGAACATACTTGAAATTATTAATTAGTGGTTAGTTATTAATTATTTACTGCTGTAGTAGCTATAGTCTAGTTTTTTTTTTCAATAAAGGCAATATGCCGCAATAACTTGAAATTTGGTACGGATAGATATAGACACTAAGACACAGAAATTCGCTAAGAAAGGATATCGTTAGAGAGCAAAGCCGCAAGCATAGACGTTATTATCGCTCTAGGTCATTTCCTACCAACAATCTGGGAACGGAAAAGGACAGAAAATACATATTCATTAAGTACATAGAAGTATATACTAATACATATATGATGTGTTAGTTTAATGATTGACAAGGAATTTATACTAAAACAATAAAACTAAATACCTATGTAAAATCCTGGGTACTGTACTTATTATGGACGGCGTTATCTCTTACCATCAGGAGAGCGTCTTGCTCGTCTTCTTACTTCGTTGTATAATAAACTAAAACTGAATTATCTAACTAATATTATAATACATAAATAAATGTGTTAGTTTTAGGTCATTATCATTAGCTAACTCCAATGTTAGAGCATAAAGATAGTCATTAGATGCGGGTCAC